>NW_019091422.1:108093-209041 GCF_001949145.1 Acanthaster planci
TCATAAGGTGTGGCCATGGGTGGCGCAGGGAAGATGACCCAGCACTCAACACCATCCTCTGTATATTTTCAATCCCCAGATTGCGGAATTTGATAAACCAGCCTCTCTACTCGCAAATCCGAACTCCAAATTTTTCAAGATGATGGAAGCAGCAGAGTCACAAAAGCATTCTCTTTCTGCAGATTAGTAAAACTGTTAATAGTTAAACCTAAAGATGATACCACTGATAACTAGTTAGAACCACTGTATTACTCTTCAAAGGTTTAATAACTAGTTACAGTGCTAGTAGTCGTAAGCCTTTTAAATAAGATTCAAACTACAAATGTACATATTTTAATGAAGTTATCTACAGAAATGTTTGAATACATGTATTAAAAACCATACTGTCGACTGTCTTGGTCAGTGATTGTTATAGGTATAATTACATTTTATTTGAAGAAAGTACTTTTAAAGTAAGTCATGGTATATTTCAATTGTATTCAGAAATTGAAAAGGATAATCAGTAAAACTCGGTCACAAAGATGTCAAGATAATTATTTTTCTGTACAATTTCTGTGCATACAGATGTGAACATTTTCTGTAACTCTGCTGATGTGATTCGATTTGACTTAAGGCATCATTACATTACTTGTGCTGGACCTGTTAAGGCATACTCAGGGTTTTCAAGACAATGGGCATTACATAAAGTGGACTTGTTTTCCCAATGTACGGCAAAGCTATATGTACTTCTACAACACGAAAATAGTTCCTTACCTGTATAAATGGAAGTTCCAATACGTGGTCAGGGTGTATTTCTGAACTTAGATTATGTTGCAAGAATGTTTGGGGTCAGGGATTAGTCTAACATTCATTCTGGTAGTGCATAACAAACGACGAACGTCTGGTATGCACATTCCTACGTGTAATTAATACCACTGGACTCTTCTCAGGAATATTTGTAATATTAAAGAGATCATTTTGTATTCCAGTGGAAACAAATTGAATTATATATCCAAACGTTGATTAAATAATGTTCCGATTTTTTATATATTGGTGTATGGATAATGATGTTTGATAGTACTGTATTGGTTAAAAATATTTTATGTAATTTCCGGAAAGGTCACTCTAATAAAACATTCATGAAGTCTTGAAAGTAACAATATTGATCATTTTCACTTTTTTTATTTTCCCAGTTTTTGTGCCGTTGCTGCAGTTATTCCAGCAACAAGGATTTTTGTCTTAGTGACTGCCCCGTAAAACATTACGGCTGGTCGGACGATGATCTTGTCCGTGTGCGTAGATGAAAATCGCGACTTTGTACCAGACCCACTTCAGAATTCTGCAACATTAAACATTCTGCTCTGTCCTGTGTGACCCACCGTATGTTTCATGTCAATAAAGCTTCAGTAATTAAATAATTAAATCTCAGTTTCCTGCTGGTATGACAAAACTCTGCCAGAGATCTAGATAGTCTTTATTGAAAGGGATTTCAAGTCCGAAATTTCACTGGGGAAAACTGCTTCCACGAGGTGAGATTGGCAATAACGCCATTTGTAGGAGGCCGCCTGTGACCAAAAAACGTGCGCATGCTCGAGCTAAGGGCGTCCACCGGCCCCGGCACTAGCCACATTTGGACGAAGAAAAGTCAACTCACCGAAGGTGGCGCTAATGGGGGGGGGCTTAGCTCCACCTGCAGATTTCGGAAATTACCGCTCCATTTACGAAGGATAATGAAGTCCACACATGGATGGTGTCTGGGAATGCCTTACATCGGGTGCTTGAGCATCTTGTATATTTGCAGGAAAATCCAATAAATATTTAAAAATCACAGTAAATGTTTTATTTCATCAATCCTTGTGTTACAGTTGAAAGGTCATCAGTGATATGAAAACAGAACTCTAAATCTTTAACCAAGAGATATAATTGTTCATCGGACTTCCATGTTGTCTTTTTTTGCTGTGCTCACGTTTTCTTTACTCAATTGAACTCTGCCCACCAAGATATGCATTGAAACAGTTGTCAATTGAACATCCTCTAGTCTAATTCCTTACTTCAATGTGATTGAAACAACCCACAATTTTTCTCAAAGAGGATTTTGCAATTACTTGTTACTGCCGATTATGGGCGGAATTTAGGTGTTCATCAAATTAATGCCCTTTCTGTTTCCAAAGCTAGTAGGAAAAATGAGCTGGCAAGGCCTTTACCCTTGCCTGTAACCAGGCGCTGTTCCAGAACCAATTTTTTGGGGGGCCTAGACCCTTCCACCGTAGCATTACCTTTTAATTTCCGCTCCTGCTTTTTCACATTTGCATTTAGGAGAGGGGCCAAAAGCCCCCGAGCCCCCCCCCCAAAAAAAAACAGAGCAAAAAGACTAAGGGCCTAAAATTTTCCTTGTTGCAAGCAGGATGTATTAAAAGTGTTCTTATTGTTCAAAGTAAGTCAGTCTTAAGTGACCCATAGGGATGTCATAGAGGAATCCATCTTCGAGGGTATGCATGGTAGCAGTCAGATGGGCTAATGCAAGTGTGGAAAAGAAACAGCTTTCAACACCACATACGAAGTACATCGCTGCATATTTTAACTTAAAAAAGATGCAAATTACTTGGGCAAATTGTACTTAAACCTCATTATGCTCTGATGAATAATTCTACATCACAGCTGGACGTCTTTTCACGTTTTGGGCCTAAGGTAAAGTTCTTTCACAGTGAACTAATCCCTGAAATCAGGAAACAGTCTGGGACCTTCAATTCAAGAGTGTACAAATGAATTCAGTAGTTTAAAAATGACACACTTCTAGAGGGTTTGCATGGTAGCCATCTCGTAGGGCAGTTCTTTTGTTCCGCACGGAAACCTCCTTTGTAGTTCCTGTTTTGAACAAAAGCATTGTCTTGTAAGATGGCAGCCATGCAGACCCTCTTTGAGGCCCACGTCTAATCATAGCCACCAAAGACGGGATGATTTCATATCCTCTGGACTGCCATCATGGCCCCATTTGCCCTCGCTGTGCAATGCTGCGACCTGCATGTCCTTGCTGGAGGAGACAAGCTGGTGGAATGGGTTACTCTCCTTTGGTGCCACGGGGGTTGCATCCCTGTACTTATCACTGGATCTGCCGTGATACCTGTCTCTGTGAGTGTCCCTGTGCCTGTCTCGGCCATGATAGTGTCGTCTGTCAGCAGATCCCGGCTCACAGATTCTTCGAGAATCACTGTGGCGTTGATCAAGGGACCTTTGGTGATCCCCATAGTGTCTATCACTATGTCTCTCATGCTGTCTGTCATGGTGTCTGCTGTGGTGTCTACTTTCATGTCTGTCATCCAGATTCCTCTCATCACGAGCAGATCTATGTTTCTCATGGTATCTATCACCTTTTCCATGCTGATAGTCAACAACCTGAACCCTATCACCACTTCTAGTTGCATAAATATCGTTGCTTTCAACTACATCTAGTCTTGTCTCACACATACTGCCCTCAGACCTCTTGCCTCTAACCCTCTCATTTTGTGATCTTCCATCTCTGCTGTGATGACCTCTGTGTCTTGATGTATCATCAGTTTCTTGCTGGCTGATCTCATATGGATCTCTTCCTACTTCAAGCAGTTTGCCTCCCGTGTGGTCTAGGTCATGTGTCCTATACACGAATCTTTCATGAGCACTTGCTCTTGGCATGTCCGAAACAATCACTTCTCTCTCCCGATAACCTTTGGAATTGTTATCGTAGCTTGAGCTAGTGTCTTTTCCATGTTTGTAGTCAATAGAGACAGGAATAGGTTTACTACCAACATGTGCGAGACTGCTTCCTCTTGCATGCCCAGAATCCAAACCTCCATCTTTGTCTGGTACTCTTACATCCCATCTCCCTCTTTTGCTTCTACACTGGGGCTCATCCAAGGGAGGATCACTTCTCTCTGATATTTCCTGATGGTATTCACTCTGTACAAATGTATCACTGGGCCGCTCTGTCATAATCACGCCTATTTGATGACCTTGTACAGACCTTGACTGATTTGTGATCTCTGATGACCCTTGACCCTGATCCTCTTGATCTTTCTTATAGTACTGTGATTTATCTGTATCAACAGGCATCACTGAGGTTCCTACATGCGAGACTGTCTGATGAGTCTGGGCCAAGTGTTTTGAAATGGATTTAATGACAGAAAGTTGTTCTGGAGTGAACACTTGACCCCGATGAGAAGGTCCTGGCTCATAAGCTGTTTCATGAGGAGTTGTATGATAGGATTTCCCTCTATCCTGGGAAGGTATTAGAACTGATTTTGATCCACGGTTCTTGGCTTCAGAGATGGATGGCTTTGGGATTCCTGGTACAAGCTGCTGCTGTTGGTGGCTTTTATCAGTTCCTCCGGTCTGATCAGGAGTTCTGTCAAACTGTGCAAGTTGCCCTGGACGTTCTTGACTTGGACGCATTGACTGATGGCGACCATCATCAGGAGCCCCTGACTGAAAGATGTTGACATTAGAAACTGCTGACTTAGAAACAGGAGGCAGATGAGATGGTGCACTTAAAGGTACCTTAGTATCACTTTTTTGAGGAACAATTGACTGTAACTTGGAAGTCTTTTGCGATTCCTTAGACTTGGCAACGAAAGAGGGAGTTTTTTCTTTCTTGCCATCATCTGGAGGGTTTTTTCCTCTTCTCTGCCCAGCCTTCATCTTCTTGTCACTCACAATTTCATCCTCATCACCTGATCTCCATCTCTTCCTGTGCTTCAGTGGTGAAACATCCGCCTTCTTAAGCTGATAGCTTTTGCTGTCCATGTACATCTCTAGATGGTCCCTGGAGATCTCATAGATACCAGTATCTACATCACTTTCACTGTCGTCCTCTTCATCTTTTGACTGTCTTGATTTGACCTCTTTCAATTTGGACGTCTTTGATTTCTCTTGGGCCTCTAATGAAGCTCTTCTGTTTTTCTTGGTTCGACTCTTTTTGTCAGAGTCCTTCTGATGACTGCAACTTTCATCTGAGTCACTATACGACCCTGAACTGCTGTAGCTACTGTAACTGTATGAGCGGCTTCCAGACACACTGTAACTAGAGTAGCTCGTCCCTGATGAATAGGTTTCATCTGATGAGGCACTCCTGGAGCTGCTTTGACGATAATGGCGATCTTTACAGCTTGAGCTTTTTCTATCTTTTCCTTTTCTATCTTGTGGCTTACCACCTTGAGAACCTGGCTGGCCCTTCTTAGATCTATCAATGCTTTGGGCCTTCTGAGAGGTGGAACTGAATGAGGAGCGTTGAGAAGCAGTTTCCTTAAGATGTTTCTTGTGTTCATCTTCACTATTGTCACTGATACTCTCTGAGTCTGAGTAGCTATATCTTCTTCTCCTGCTTTCTTCTACACTTCTTCTCTCCCTGGTTTCAGTGAAGCGTCTTCTAGACTGTAGCTCACATTTACTGTCTTTCAGTTTGACCTTAGCAGCTTCCTCTCTCTCTCGTAATCCTCTGCCCTTTTCAGGTGTCCTCAAAGCTTCGTCAACTGACAGCTTCTGTGCATCTTGATTTCTTTTCAGAGGACCTTTTGCTATTGGCATCTCTGTCTTTTTGCTGTGTTTACTCTTGTACCTCTCATCTGAGGGATAAGTATCCCTTCTGTCTGCTCCAGAAGATAGCTGTTTTGAATCTGTCTTGAAGGTCTTGGATTTCGAAGTGGTATTTTCCTTCATCCTTTCTTGAACATCCGAGACTGCTTCAAACTTTTCAGCCAAAAGCGCAGTGCCACCAATTTTCGTAGATTCTATTTTAGTGATTCTAGATTTTTGAGATCCTGCAGACAGAGTTCTGCGTCTGGTACCAGCAGATAGGGAACGGGAGCGACTTCTCTCGGTTGTTTTAGATTTCCCTGTAGAACTTCTTTTGCCTGTTTTGTCTTTTCTGCTCCTACTCCTACTTTGGTCAAGACTTCTTGAGTTTGACCTTCTTGGAGATTCAGATGTGGAAGAACTGTCACTGACTGTATATGGTGACTGAGATCTACTTCTCGAGACAGAGTAGCGACTTGAATGTTGAACAACATCCAACTTTCTCTTGGATGAGGATTTGCCATGTCTTGTGGATGCTTTAATTTTGCGACTTCTTGATCTCGATCTAGATCTATAAGACTGAGAACTAGAGCTACTGCTTCTTGAGTAGGAAGAAGATTGCCTCCGTCTGTGTTTCTTGGCATATTTGGAAGCCTTCCTTGCACTTCTTTGTTGACTTCTTGACATTGAACGCCGCAACAGTGACCTGTCAGAACTGTCACTTCTGGAACAAGAAACAGACTCATGGCTTCTTCTACCCCTAGCTTTCTTCTTTCTCTTTCGTGAAGTTGACCTTTCATACTTCCTGCTATCTCCGGAACTTTTTTTCCTACTTCGATGACGGCTTCTTGACCTTGAACGTGAAGACTGGGAAGACTCAGCACTTGAGTATCTCCCCCTCTTCTTACTTTGACTCCTTCCTGGAGGTGTCCCTTCGTTGTCTCTCTTCCTTGAGGATTTGTCCTTTTCTTGCTTCTTCTTCTTTTTCTTTTTCTTGGTTTTCTCAGAGATTCTCTTGGTTTTTGAGATGTTATCCTTGGGATCCACCAGCTGTCGGAGAGCTTCCACTGACATGACTTCAGGGGAGGTGAGGGAAGGAGATGAGATAGACTCAGGCGAGGCAACTTTGTTTATTGGTGTCTAACAACGCACACAAGTTCAAAAAAAGAAATCACATAACAAAACATCATGGACAAAAATTATGTACATGGATTTTCCATGTGTAAGATAAGTGTTTACATAACAAATTTGAAATCGTTTCAAGATTTCAGTCAGTTTTCAGAAAATATCATCAATGGCCAATGGTAGTTATTACAGGTGAATACAAAACAAAACCCCCCAAAAAATGCAGGGAAAAATGCAATTTCAAAGTGAAATACATAGGTCAATTATGTAAAAAAAAATCACAAGAGTAAAAAGAAATCAAAAGGATACAGAGATCATTCCACAAGAGTGTTGACGACAAGGGAATTCAGTGCCATGACCAACAGGTCAATGGTTGCACAATCAAAGTCAGAAGCCAAAAGATTTGATGGCATCAGTGATTTGGGAGGGTGAACGTTGCAGTCCAATGTCCAATGGTAGTTTCCATGAATGTTGCCATGTGAAAAGACAAGAAAGCCAAAGAACCACAGTGTAGCAAGAAAATGCCAAACTTGGAAGGCTTATTAAACACGTGATAATCTTAAAACAAAACATCACTTCAATTCCAGCATTCAATTCTTGTGATTCTAATAAAACAAGTTTGATTTTTTTACTGGTGAGCAAATGAAGTGCCTCACTGGCGCTTGAGAGATGTTTGACAAATACAGTGTGGTACCATGCCACTCTATAATGTGAGCGCCCAGATCACGCCACTCTATAATGTGAGTGCCGGGATCACGCCACTCTATAATGTGAGTGCCGGGATCACGCCACTCTATAATGTGAGTACCGGGATCACGCCACTCTATAATGTGAGTGCCGGGATCACGCCACTCTATAATGTGAGTGCCGGGATCACACCACTCTATAATGTGAGTGCCGGGATCACGCCACTCTATAATGTGAGCGCCCGGATCACGCCACTCTATAATGTGAGTGCCGGGATCACGCCACTCTATAATGTGAGCGCCCGGATCACGCCACTCTATAATGTGAGTGCCGGGATCACGCCACTCTATAATGTGAGTGCCGGGATCATGCCACTCTATAATGTGAGCGCCCGGATCACGCCACTCTATAATGTGAGCGCAGGGAATTGGTCAAGTGGGGGATATGGCACAACAAAATATAATACAAGCAAAAACCAGTTTATGGGCATGTGCCTTTGACAGAGCTAGGCTGAAAGTTGCTTAACAAATAGGCTAAGCAGTCTGCTTAGTTGTCCCATGAAGGATCATTTCGACCAAACCTCTCTGTTTAGAAGTGGATTCTCACCCGTGTTCTGTTGATCTTTTCTAGGCACAGCTGAGCTTCCAAGAAGTCTGGCTTGATGTCGGTGGCCGTCTGGTAGCAGTCTACAGCCTTCTCAATTTCTCCAGCTTCCTCATGTCTAAATAGGGTAAATAATCCAAGACAATTCGTAAACCAACTACCTACGCTTTCCTTACTCCAACGAAATCCTCCAAACCTCCAAGTATATTTTCAAGGACTTCAGAAAACTAGTATAACCAATTTGGGAGATGCGGAAGGCGTATAAATAAGACAGTCTTAGAGCCAAAGTTCAATGCGTCAAAGTTCTGGGTAACTTACTGCTTTCCCCTTTCGATGAGGGTCTCACACATGTACTTGTTGGCATTACGGTGATTAGGGTTGATCTTAAGTGCCTTTCCAAAGTCTTGGAGAGCCTTGGAGAGAAGGTCCTTGTTTGCATATCTGTAATCATAGCAAAGAGTACATAGTAAGAATGTCATACATTTACTGAACTTGGTGTATTATCAGAGAGGTTTATGGGACTACATGAGTATTAGGAGTACAGATGAGGAGTTGTTAAGAGATGAACATTTCAATTACTGCGGTCAACTTGATACCTTTTGGTTGTACATGCACAAGGAGATTACCATGCATTGCCAGGATAACCACTTGCCATAACCTCTGGACTTCCATGATCAATGATTGAAACACATTGGGTTTGTACCTCAAATATACAGTAGTCAGATTTTGCCCTTTGTGTCCGCAAGCAAGATACTTTACCCCAATGTGTTTCACTACATCCTGAGGAAACAAGAATGATTGACATGGATTTTGATAAGCTCGCTGGGTACCATCGCTGTGGTGTCACACCTGACACTTCTCAAGAATCATTTACGGGCACCATGAACAGGGGTGGTAATTGATGTTAAGATGGTGACTCACAGAGCTCCTCTGGCCACCAAGGCTTCCACGTTCTCCTCATCGATCTCCAGGGCTTTGTTGAGATGCTGCATGGCGTCAAGTAACTGCCCGGCCTTGAAATATGCCACCCCTTTGGCAACACTACAAGACAAGTTTATACATTTCAGAAGAGAAGAAGTATAAAAATGAAAAAGAAAAACTAACACACAATTTTAAGGATTCAAAAGACAAAGTTCTGGGTTTATTTATTTAGTTTTGTATTTAACAACAATTCTTGGACAAACCTTTCCATGGACCAGCGATTTGTTTGCCACTTTCTCAGCGGTTCTGCGTACTCCTTCTCAGGGAAATTACTCCTGTCAGGCAAAAACAATTTACTTCAATTACACTGTACATCTATTAACATTGGGTTTTAGAACACAGAATTTATACTAAAGATTAAATTAAAGATCAACCCCCACTGTTCCTTATTGCCACGCTGAAATATGAAGGAGAGCCATCATTATCAGGAGGTATAAACTGAAATGGATTGGTATCAAGTCTAGAATGTCAATTCTCCACACTCCATATTACCAGTGTAATAGTTCTCAATATGAAAAAGAAACCCTTATGGCAATGAATCACCCAACCTTTGTAAGCCTCTCATGAGCGACAATGGGCAGGCATCGTTCAGTCCAAGTTTGGCACCGAGGTTAGCCACGTTGAATGGGTTGTCAAAGCCCACCGTGTTGTGCAGCATGTCTTCGTATGTCTCCTGCGTGTTCATCTGTAGCACACTGCGACGGTAATGAACTGGAAGCTCTGATTCTGTGATGAGGCCCTGGGAAAAACCATACAACGGAAAGGAAATTGTCTTAAAACAGGCTGAAGAACAAAAGGAAAATAGGAATTAATGCTAACAAAATCATCATCTGAAACAAGGCTTACATTTCTCTTGCAGAAAAGGGTCAAAGCTGGCATGGAGTTGTTGGGGAGTTGAGAGAACAAAGAATGTGCAAAATAGTTTTTCAGAGTGAGAGACTGGGGGAAAATTCCTGAAGATACTAGGCAAACTTCCTGGGAAGTTAAGGTTGATTACTGAGAGAAAAGATTTCATTTTCAGTTTTCTCACCAAGCTACCATTATCTCCGGAGTCATCTTTGGAATGCAAGGAGATGATGACCTTCTGCTCCACAGGGTTGATCTTGATCACTAATGCTCGAAGGAGATCTCCTATCTGGAAATCGTCGACCGAGGCCACATGGGAAAATTTGTCCCTCAGCTCTGCCGCCGGCAGCAAGGCGACAACCTCGCACTCCTCCAGGAAACGGAAGGTGTCTCGGCACAGTGCCAGGAGTTTGGCAAAGATGCCGAACTCCTTGGTGCTGAGGATTTGTCCCACGACAACATCCCCAACTTTGAGGACATCAAAGAGTCTCTCTTGGCAAACGTCCGGGTGGACTTCAAGAAACTGCTCCAGAGGAGGAAGGATTGCATAGTAGTCCGATTTCTCAGCATCTTTAACTGGCGAGGATTCTTTGAGGGGCTGGTCTTCATTACCTTGTTGCTGAAATAGCAAGTCTGCCTTCCTTGCAATGAATCCATGAAGTTTGTCGATGAATTGTTTGCTGCAACCAAAAACCCACAGACAGTATATCAGACACAGGAAATGCACTGAAAGCTTTAACAGCATATTATTATCAATTTTACTCTTGGTTACCATATCTTAACTTTTTAAAATGTTTAATAAAATCATCCTAAGCAATGTCCAAAAAAGTAATAATCCTCAGCCTCAGACATGCCAGAACTTTTGTAGGCCCAATATTGGGAAGTAATGTTTGGCATGGTTTGACGATATAGAAAACACTTAACGTGAAGAATGCTAATGTTAAAAAATGACATTTTCCAAGTAGGCCTAGGCCCTAACATTAGCCCACCAGCAAAGAGAGATTAGAGCCATGAAACTGCCAAGAATTATTTGTAAGTACTAAGTAGCACTGAGTAGGGGGCGTGCCAACAGTAATCTATATTATATAGATATAGAGTATATAGGCATTTTAGCTTCAGTCATGTCAGTTTCTCGAAAAATAAATTTTACCCAGATGTTTCGTCCATGCTCCTTTTCCTTTCGTGCTTAAGTTTCAAGGAGGAAGTTGACAAGCCAGAGGTCTTTACAGAATTTTCAACTTGCGGCACATCTTTCACATCAACATGATCAAGGACGAGAAAACTCGCCCCTTGTTCTTCTTTCACTAAGCGCTCCAACTTCACACCATGCAATTTCACTGCCTTCTCAAACAAAGAGCGATCCATGACAGTTTTGGACTCCCTGAAACCCTCCATTTTCTCTATTTCTATGCTCTGTGATTTTCTCCAGCAATGCTTCGTCATCTGTTCCAAAAACGCGAAGACGTGGTCATGGAAAGCGCCATGTTTTAACTTTTCTGTTGAAGTTCAAAGTAGGCACCTGAAACACATCGATCAAAAGGTGAGGTAATCATCGTCTACCTATTAAATAATTTTTAATATCTTTGTAATGCATGGATTATATGAGAGTTCATTTTTTTATGAACAAGAGATGGCGCTGTTCATCAATATGTATCTTCCACATCATCAATGAGCGGCTGATATGACTCGGTGCAAACGCGTATCTGCTGTTGTGACTAATTAAATATCTCTGAATGGATACATAGTCGCCACTAATGAAAACTTTTATTTGAGGAGCGTGGATACAAGTCATGGTAAGCAGCTTCGGAGGCAAATAATGGTGTGGGCATCGGCATGATCAGAGGCATGATAATATAAAATGTAGCTAGCCGTGCGTCGTCTGTGTGCGGTACGCCTGCCACTACTACGACTACGAGTAGATTTTAATGCAGGGCCTACATGTACTTCCAATATTTCCATCATCATGTCCATATTGGGTTAAAATATAGCCCAATGTGTAACGATTCTGTTACTTATCATACCTGTTACTACGTGCATGCTACGTGGGAGCGGGGCGGACGTAGGACCCCCAGTTCTGGGGTTAACCTGTTACTAATCATTCATTGTGTAGTTTACACAGTACCCTGACGGTGGTTTATATTAAATATCAGCCATCAGAAAGTGGTAACATGCCATGGATGTTCTGCAAAGTCAGTTCATCAGCCTCAGGGAAATGTGAAAGCATTGGCTTGGAAAACACACAGAATTTTTCAGACCAGTTTTAAGTTAGGCCTATAGGGTTTGTGCACAGGGTGTCAAGTAATGTCCAGATATGGAACTTTCTCCATCATCATTTTGAGGTAGACTGAACCATATCCAGCTGTCCGAAAACTAGCTTACCAAATCAAATATCATGCTTTGTTTAACATGTTTCAAGGTACTAGATTTTCCCCTGAGATCTGTAGGGTTCATCACGCCCATGGTGGGCGTAAACGTAGTTCGAGGAACAGACCACGTGCTTTAAGTTTTTCAGGTAATTTTCCAATCTCTTCTACTAGGATTTCTCCAAGTTTTTGGATGCCAATTTTGATGCCAAGGAGTGGGTGAACGCTGCATTCAGAGCTCAGAAGGATGCCCCCGAACAGAAGGACGTAAGAGGACCATTTGGGATTTGAATGTGTGCATATATATCAACCCTCTCCAGATTTCAGCTTTGCAAGTTGCATTCGAGCTGGGTTTCTGTAAAATTTGTGTCAAAATTCATCTTCCACGTCTGTTGATGAAAATCAATTTCTGAATTCTTAGAAATCTGTCTCATGTAAACTGTTCCTCTTCGAGGTGCTACTAAGATGCCCGAAGTACTGCAATTATCCAGCTGTAAGACACATTTTTGTCACTTTTTTCTCTACAGGCCCATGCAGCAACGCTTGTCATGAAACTGCAGCTATTTATACAGGTATAAACCCTCCTTTGGTTTAACAGCACAAATATGCATGAGTGCCCACAGTCACTCTCTTGCATGTGTTTTCTATATGAACCATAAACATGCACNTTCCTGTGAGGGACAGTTGGTGCAGTGCACAACACCACACAGCCGTGCTTCTTTGAGGTGTTTACCAAGTGACCCAAAGAGTGACTTCCACATAGGAGGGTTAAGTTGAAGAAATCCAATCGCACCACAGTTGGACAAAGCTGCTTCTATACAACAACCTGTATTAACCCACAGGACCACGCGAAAGCAAACATGAGTGGTTTTACCCACATTTCACCTGCAATTGATGTATCGGGGCAAACATAAGGATATACATGTAACTTTTCTGTAAAAACTAATTCTTGTAAGAGTATGATTAGAATTGAAATGGCAAACAGTTTGAACAGACCGCCATCTGAGATATAAAATCAATTTTTTTTCTGAACTCCATTTTGGTTTTATCCCACCCGAAGGAGGTGAATCACTCTCTTGAGGAGACAAGCCAGCAGGCGGTGCAGAACCTCCCTCGGGTCTTGAGGGAGGTTGAAGCCGTCCGTCAGGAGGCAACATTCCTTAAGGATCAGATGCAGCTGGTCAAGGCCGACATCAAGAAGGTTCTTCTTGCCTGTCTTTCTCAAAAAAATAAAAAAAACCGAAGTGTTTTCACAGCACAGCTGTGGGAGAATTGAAGCACATTGTAAATCAGTATTACCTCCACAAGAAACACCTGACACCATTCTACTGGGTCAAGTCGTGCAGCACTGACTGGCAGAGGCACTCAGATGAGAAACCGTATACATGTACCGCGATTAATGTTTGGATTCGTCACTTGCCAAGATGAATACATTCTAGCCCAGGTCATCACAGGCCTTCTGTTATCATCCATGAAGGTCAAGGCCTTTGGATGAGACCCTAAGCAGCAGGTCTTGTGTCCTGAGTCAGTGCTGGTTTGCAGACCCACAAATATTATCATGAGGTTGGTCCTGATTTTCCTGGTCTGCTGGGTGGCACACTGATGTAACACTCTCCGTATTCAGTGTAAGAAAGGCTCTATATGAACAAATAGGAGTGTAGCCGGTTCCACTTGGAACAGCTTGGGAAATTGAAGTCCGAGGCTAACAAATTATTTCTATCACTTCTGTCTTACAGGTCGAGGAAGACACCTCCCAATCCATGAAGATGCTGCTGGACATTGACGCTATCAAGTCTCGCATGAAAGCTGCCTCCGATGCTTTACAGGTATGGGTGGTCGTTCCCAAATGTCGGGCACGCTGTAATCCGTGCCACTTTTTTTTTTTTAATCTCCCTCATCCTTCCAAATTCAACGGGAGACTGTGAAAGATTTTGTAGGCTTGAGGAAGGTATCACTAGGTTCTGGCAGAGTGGCGGATTTTGGAGGAAAATATTGAAGGAGTTCAAGTTCACACTTTTCTGATCAATTACCCAATCTCTAATCGGATCTCTCATCCACGTGACGTGTAATCCAGGAAGCTGATAACTGGACCACACTGATGGCTGATGTGGATGAAGTCTTTCAGAGCAAGAACACCCAAGTGGTAAGTGTCCCACAGAGGTATTGTCATAAATTCTCTTCCCCCAAAAATCCCAGTACTGTTCCTTACCCAAAGCTGACATCCTTAGCCAACACACTGTTACTCATATACTGTGCTGCCCAAGAAGTCTTTTGTATTGGATTTTAAGAAGTGAGACATCACTCTAGATATTCTGTATGTCTGTGCTGAAAGGCCTTATTATTTAAGAAAAATTATCACACATGAAAAAAAAAGGAAAATTGATGTCACTCTGTATAAATACTTTAAACCCAGATTCCATTACCTGATGCATTTTTGTTGGCTCAAATAAATATTTGACAGTTATCTTGTTTTGTCCTTTCTTCTTGCAGATTGCTGATAAACTTATGGCTATGCAGCACAGCTTGGTAAGTTGACTTCTTAGAGATTCTCCACGGAAAAAATGAAGTACTTAGAACTTTGAGGACTTGAAAGACTGACACTGTATGCATTGAGGGCATACAGACATTCATTTTCCCAGTAGAAATTGTCTATGTCATTTCAATTTGTACACATCAGTGTGAAACCATGTTCCAGTTAGAATGTCGCACAGCGCCCTCTACTGTGCCTACTCGTAGCTAATAGAGTGTTTGCACATGAAATGTGCCTGGTTTTTGGCAGAATATGCTGGCACACTGTGGTGACTATGAGGAGCGCTGCCAACATCTCGAGACACTGAAGAACCGTCTGGAAGCCATGTTGAGTCCCCAACTCGTCAGTGCCTTCAACACTCACTCACTGGGTGAGTTATGAGTTTCAGATCAAATTAACACATCTTTCCCCAAACCTGCATTGTCAGACAAGTCAGACGTTTGATAGGTCACACCAACTTCATGAACTCTTCTAGTTTGTTTAGATATTACTACAATGGAAACCAAGAGAAACAACATCTTAATATTTCTGAGGGCAGTTGAAGTAATGTCTCAACTCACCTTCTCCTTTGCCTCCTATCTAGAAGCTACCCAGAGTTACGTGAAAATCTTCCTGGACATAGACAGGCTCCCCCAGCTCTACAATTACTACCACAAATGTCATAAGGTTAGTATTTGGCTTTTTACAAGGTCACAGGGTGCATGACCAAGCCACAGCTTGCCAAGCCTACTTATTGAGAAATAACAATCTTGAATTGAAGACACCAGAGAGTAAACGACTTCATCAATATCTGGTTGTAATTTCTGAGGGCCTTATGCACGAAGAACGTCCTCATTAGTGACTGATAAAAAGGCAGGGCTGACTGTCTGGTGCCTGTCTCCATCAGTATGCAGAGTTTGAATGTAGTGGTGGGGTGGGCAACATTCTACCAGTCTCCTGTGGAACTGCAAGTCTCGGTCAGCGAGATGCAAATTGGGTCAGCAATGGCAATGGCTCAGATGGAGATTATCATTGTCGCAGCTGGAGATGGCGTACTGACTTGCCATTGGCTAACAGATGAAGCCACTCTCCTCAAGCACGTGCCTTAGTGGTGGCTTCAGTCAAAATTCTCGGAGGGAGCCTTCAATTCAATCTGGATAAACTGGGGCGGTCATACCTCAAACCTTTCTGAATGACTTTAATACATAGTGTGCATTCTTGTTTTTCTACGGTAGACTTCCTTGTTACAACAGTGGCAGCACCTACAGGGAGAGAACCTGGACAAGCCCCTGACGGAATGGCTGCCCAACTTCTACGACACGCTACTCTCCACCTGGCACAAAGAGGTCGGTAGAGGTCAGGCAAGAGAAGTTGATGATTTTTTCATCATTTGCAGGTTTTACATCTACTGTGATTTCAAGATAAGAAAACGTTTGCTCACAAGTAACAGCTGGTGAACAATGGCAGAGGAATTCCTTCTTTATAATTTATTTGTAAAACTTGTTCTCAATTCAAAATGGTGACTCAGATTGACTTGCGATGACTTTTACAGCTTTGTCAACAAATTGGAGTTTTTCTGTTAGCCAGCCAAACCAACATACATGTATTAGTTCGTTGGCAATGGCCAATCCTGACATGCTACCAGCCCTTCAAAAGGTTTACTAACAGTTGACACTCGTTTCTCAATCGGAGTCAATAATTCTCATGCATTTTGTTGCACCTCGTTTAGATCAAGTGGTGCGAGCAGGTTTTCCCTGAGGCAGTGAGAGTCGTGAGTGAGTTACTAACCCAAACACTGACTGGACTCCAACCATCCCTCCCCGCCTGCATGGACACAGCCCTGCAAGACAACACGTTGCCCAACTTGCTGGAACTAAGACAGGTAATGATCAGTCGTTTCTTCCACTCCAACTTCCATCTATCAATATTGAACATTTTCCTGTTCACAAATTGAATGGCATATGTAGAAGTGATCAGAAACTTCAAGTGTTCAAAAAGCACCTGTGCTTTTCATGCCACATTCAAGTGATAGTTTCATTATTTTTCTTTATCAACGAAATTTGTTTTTCCAGATAGCAAACAGATTTACCAAGAACCTTGAGAGCGCAATTCAAGTATCAGTAGGTGGGAGGCAATTTCATGATTTTTTCTCTTCCCTTTTGTAATTATCACTCAGATATCTGTTCGTGGTGTGACGCACATCACACTGTTTTATAACTTACTGATCAAAACAACATGATTTTTGTGTCTTTTTTATGCCTTTTTACTTTGTAGTTTATTTTTACTGACGTGGCCCTTACTTTCAGCCATCAGGAAAAACCATTTTGAAAAATGTGAAATTTTAGGATATTATGCAGCTTTTTCTTTCTACCGTATTCAACCAGGCTCCCCATCTGGCCGGCATTTTGAGGATTTAGTGAATGCCATCCATGCCCCTTATGTTCCTTATCTTTTGCAATACGGTCGGCTTGAGAAGGAATACCTGCTGCAAGAACTGAGCTGCACCCAAATGGTATGTTGAAAATTGTCAGGAGCCTATGTGGTTTTCAGTTAGAAACATGCCATTGGACATCATGGTTGGGACTGCCACAGTTGTGAAACTTTTCAGTTGGATTTTGTCACGTACTTCATAGTTGTCTGAAAAGTAACGCTTATCACTGCTCCCTTAAAAATCGAGCCCCGAAATGATTGAAAGTTTGATCTATTTTTCTTTCCAGGAAAGACGAGACCTGATAGACTGTGCCCAGTTATTGTCTGACTCTGTTGGCAAACTATTCAAAAATGCTCATGAAGTGAGTTCATCAAACACGTAAATAACACTCTGTGTTTTAAAATTGGACAATTTTCAGAGTCCTGAAAAGATAGGTATGTAAATTTTTTGTTGGAAATTGCGGTCCATGTGGGCCAGTTTCAGAGTTTTTTGATCTGTTAAGAATTCTGAGATTGCACATCCCTGTAGGCAGTGGAGAGGTGTATGGGCTTGACTGATGGCTGCGGCATTGTTGGACTGCTAGATGCTTTGAAGGTGAGTAATGAAATCTGGAATTGGTGCCTGGTTTTTGGATATCTAGTCGTCAAAGTGTTTGAATTGGGTTCCAAGTACAGAGCTGTCGAAATGTAAAGCACAACTTCTGTTAAAGGACAATCTCTCTGTGTCCATAGGCAAGACACTTTGCCACAATCACTTTCCCAAACCAGAAGAGTTCCAGGCACATGTTATATTGAAGTGATGTGAGCTCAGCTGATCACAGTCAAAAGGTTTTTCTGTCACGGTTTTTATTTACCCTCCAGAGAGTTCTGATGATTCCAGGAATGCTTATAAGCATATCCGTCAGTGGTAACAATATTTCGTAAAGTACTGTGATTTTGTTTTTGTTTGTTAACTTACAGGCATTGTTCCAGAACTACTGTCAGAAGTTCCACTCTGCGCTCGACACGCTGCATGTGGTGGGCGGACTGGATAGCACAGCGCCCTCCCAGGCTGAACTGGGAGAGGACTGGAGCAAATTCCAGCATGCGCTCAAGATTATTCAGACATGCGGTACCGTTACGCAAGCAATGAAAATAAGATTAACATCAGCAGCTGATTGGCCAGTTTAAAATTGGTTGCCCTCGATAAATCAATTTTTTTCATTGTTGAAAGAGGTTCAGTAGACACGAAAGATACATCTGCTGGATTTGTCTGTTCAGATGAAAATAAGTATCAATCAATATGACGTTTATTTCCATATTGGTGATTATCAGGAAAAGCAAACCATAACAGTACAAATATATAAATGAACTTTATATATAAGTTTGGAAGGGAAAAAATTGGGTGATGTTCCATCAATTTAATTGAATTATTTTGGGGATTTTCTTTTTCGTTTTTGCAGGTGAACTCCTGCTTCAGAGTGAGGAGTTTGAGCTGCAGCTGATTGGCTCAATTTTGAATACAGCAACCAATCATGTCGCCGAGGCATTCTCACCAAGTAGGATTACCAACCTCAATCTCACGTAAGAAGAATGCCAACTAGACATGTCCATCTATCGTGTAGAACGTCCTTCTTAGTCGTATACTCACTTTCAACTTGTCACATTTTTTCAGTATCTGTTTAATCTAAGATATTTCCTTCCCATCTAGCCCACTTTCTGGTAATCCGTTCAAGGAGTATAACTACTTGGTTGTAGAGGATCCCGTACAGCATGCAGCGTTCGTGGATCTCGTCGTCAAACTCAAACAAGGTCAGAGAAGTCACCTAGTAAGAAAATATTGTAGGGCTTTGCCTTCCATGACCAAATGTCGAAGGGCCGTTGAGATTGGAACCGTTCTTAGCAAATACAGGGATAAGCAAGATCAGGTCAGAACCAGTCATGATCAGCGCACATCACCTCACATTAATTTTAGCGCTAATTGCTTGATAAATTTGCTTACCATTTTTAGAAAACTGGCTGCAGTTCTCCCACTGGAAGCTATTAAATATCTTTTCAGGAAGAAAATCAATAGCAGAAATTGGAATAAAACACACGCATGTACTGGGAAAATTGGTTCAGCTTTTGCTTCTTGTCAACAGATGAGGTGTCTCTAATGAAAGAGGTCACAGACAACATGCAGAAGGTCAACGAGCATGCTCACAAGTTCACGTTCAGCATTGTCTTCCATCAGTTGGAGGCCCAGCTGATGCAGATATCCAATATGGAGGTAAACAAGTCAGGATACAAGACTTAGAATGTGAACAAATTGCCTCATAATTGGCCAGTGGACCTAAGTTTTTCAGAAGAGCAAGGGAGATTTTATGGACAATAAAATGCTGGAGAGCTTATAGAGATTGAACTAAGTTCTTTCATTTACTGTGCATTGATCATTTCTCCAGGTTTGGACAGCAGAGGGTGGCATGCTAGCTGCCGAACTTCCAGAGTACAGTCTGTCTCCTCTGGAATACATCACCAAGGTAACAAAGTATTCAATTTTCACCTGTCCTGAGAAATATATTTCAGCTCCCAGGTTTTCCCCACATTTGGTAGATTATCCGAATTTTACCCCTGCTCATTCTTCATGCCAAAATTCTCTCACCTTCCAGATCGGGCAATATTTGATGACCCTTCCACAGCAACTGGAACCCTTTACGTCCCAGGAGCATCCCAGCCTAGAGAAGGCCCTGGAGACAGGCAAGCTACCCTTCCCTCCAGAAACAGGTAACAGAAGGAAGAATACATCATTCCGTATTACCCCTGGCCATCAGGCTTATAACGACTTTGGCGTTGAAGCCGCATATGCAAGACAAAGACAGTTCTCTGTCATGTAATCAGAAGAGGACGGCAAGCAAATTTGTTTGGTCCATTGCATTGATCAATCGTCCAATCAATCAATTCTTCTCACAGGCTCGGCCACACCAGATCACCTGGCCGATTATTGGCTGGGAGCCATTGCCCGGGGAACCATGCACACCTACGTGGAAGCCATCTTGAAGATCACAGAGCTCACACCGAACGCAACAAGGCAGCTGGCAACAGACATAAGTAAGGGTTGAAATCCTCACAAGTAACCTAAAACAGGAACAGCCCTCAAGATAGAAACACATCCAACAATCTTCCTGATCTTGGACAGACATTTCCCCCAAGCTGATATTTGTTGTATTTGAATCTGCTACTCACAAAAATATCTTTACTTTCAACTTGGACCGCTTGGACCTGGGCCCAATTTCACGGCGCTGCTTGCCACAGAATTCCGCGCTTACTGTCTCCATTCTGCGTTAACCGCGCAAGCAGAAAAATTCCCTCTTAAGCACAGAATTCTTAGTTGCAGGATGTATGCATGCGCACAAGCCAAAATTCCACGCTAACCTTTAAAATACTTTTGCCGCAAGCACAGAATTTTCTGCTATGGTAAGCGCCAATTTTTCACTTGCAGTAAGCAGCCCCTTGAAATTGGGCCCTGAACAAGACCTTCAACTGAGACCAAAATTTTGCAAGTCCGATGGACACCCTTTCATCTATTTTGACTCCTGAGACACCCACTAACTTCTTTTCTGTTTTGTTTCAGACTATCTGTGTAATGTATTGGATGCTTTGGGTATTCATGCATCTGAATCTCTGAGGAACATTGAGACTCTGTTGAAATTACCACTCTCACAGTGAGTATCGTCTTCACCCCTCATCCCAATTACGAATGAGCAGGGCCTTTTTACCCAATTGAGAATTTTTAATGCTGCCTATGTAGCGGGCTGTGTTATTTGGCACTCAAACCATTAAATAAGCAAAGTGGTTTGTTCAACTTTCAAAAATGTTTTTATTTCCAGGTACGGGGAGACAAGAGGGACGATGCCCGATCGGTTTGTTCACATCATTGGATCCATCAGGAGTGCGCATGAAACTTAGCCAGTGGCGGTTCGTCCAATCCTCAGTCTTCAAAGACACATTGCTCCTGATAGCTTTCTGGTTTGGAAGCAATGGAAAATAAAACGATTAATGCAGACATGCAGTACCGTGCCAAAAATCAGGAAGCAGATGTGCCACGGTTTACATGAAGCTGCGGGGTTTCTTTTTGGGGGGGGGTGTGGGCCCGGGGAATTTTTTGTTCGCTTTTGTTTTCTATCAGGATTAAGAAAAACAGGTGAAGTAACGTCAACCATTGGATCATTGTATTTTTTCCCTTCTAATTAATTTTTTGCACGAGAATTCGATTTACTGTAAATTGCTTTTTGTATATATCAGGCCTTACGATAACCGGAGACTAATGTACATAGTTTTTATTTCCTATTTTTAGATACGCTTTAGGCAACTTCCAATTTGTCAGTTGCGTGGGTAAAATATTTCGGTTGTCATACAACAGAGTAAGTCCATCCAAACTCAAAAACTTTTCTCATATTTTCACAAAGAAAAGGTCGACACTGAAGGCACAAACATAAGGAAACACACGAGAGACATTTATTGTATTTGTACAAAAATTAACAGCGATCATATACAACACTGACATACACATGTTCAATGCAATTAAATTTGGAAAATTTACTTTCAGACGAAATAAAAAAACCCAGACAGAAATAACCTTCCTGTTACTCGAAATCTCTGTCACAATTATTCGTGACAAAACCATAAAATCTTCTGCTTTGTGACAGAGTTAATGGAACCATTTTCCATTCAGCGCTAAATTGCAAGGAAATAAAAAGGTCCGTAAATTTCAGAACCGATTGCCGACACCATGACGACATGTACGTCTTATGCACTTCGTCCACAACAATTCCGTCTATCTACCTGCCAACCTTTTATCTTTTTAGCTCTTTTAACACCCGCTGGGATTTGATGGTGCGGAATCAAATTGTCACCGCGACGACTGACGATGAGTTTTTCCTGCGGGAAATTGCCGCAGTGAGGTTACATGGCAACTGATGACGTCTTGGTCCAGTCATTGTTGGCGTATCACAATCGTCGACGCCAGTTCATACACTTCACAAAGACAAGCCATTGTAAAAACGTATCGCCGCTTTTCGTCTTACTTCTTGAAACCAACTTTCTTCGACGTGTTCCTCGTCGACAGAGAGAACAGAATTTCACCAATGTACATGTATATCAAATTACACGACTCCTGTCAGAGCCGACTTCATCGTCAAGAGTTGGCTGGCTTGATTCGTAAATTTTCAGGTTTATCGATAACGGCGTTTAAAAGCACAGGTTTCCTGTTAATTATTACTTTAATATCAGTAATATTCACACTATCTTTCAGAAAATTTAACATGTGCGCTCTGTATTTAAATGAACGTCAGTTGACATTTTCCAAAGTGTAAATTTGGACTCGCCACAATCTACCTTTATCTTAGAAAGTCAATAAAGTTGATTGTATATTTCCCCGATAATTTTGTCTCGATATAATTTGCACTAATACAGTTACAATTTTTCCCAACACCACTTGGGTAAAAATTGCATATTACATATTTTCTTTTGTTAACACCAATAAATACACATACATGTATACTTATACAGTACTTGCTACATAGAGGGGAAATTATACACCGAATCGAAATAATTTTCTTTGAGTTGCACTTCTTGTCTAAATGTTGAAAACTAAAAGCAAAAACTGCGAACTACTTGACTATTTCTAATCCAAGACTAAACAGTTCCTCGTTACTTAACGGGAGACACGATGAAATTAATTCCGAGTATAATCACAATTGATTTCATTTCAAACTGACGTAAGTTCTGTCAGAGAGCACATCTGTACTCGACTCGGACAATTTTGTATCTTACTCGTGATTTTCTATGGAAGTTGTTTTGTATGCACCTGTAGATCAATATTTCATATCAGATTTTGTGCCCTTGTCATGTTTTTTCATTGTTCTCACCCTAATCAGTTACATTCTTTATAAAATGGCTTTGTAGGAGCAGATGTGGACATCTGCAATGCTTATCCGTAAAAACAAGACGGCCATTTCTGACAAATAAATAAACTGAAAAGTAGTCGCAACAAAACCAATTTATCTGTTGGCTTGTTCAGAAGGGATATTAAGAAATCAAAGGTCATGTTGAGGGATATGATTTAATTAGAAATGGAATGATTACGACAGAGGATTACAACTTTCAGCAAGATCAGCTTAAACCGGGGACTATATGCTAATCAATCTTCATCCTCTGACTTGTCATCCGGTAGATGATTGTATCTCCGGGATCGAGATACCAAAGAGCGTAGCTCACTGCATAGATGGCTAGAGCGAGGAGGATGCCCATCCATAAGACGATGTTAAAAATGACAGGGTAGGTCTCATCGTAGGGCGTGGCTTTGTTCCCAATCGTCTCCGACGGTGGGGGACTGGTCGCAACAGCCTGAAGATTATCAGATGAAAAAAAAAACTTTTGCATTTGAGATCGTGCAAACCAGATAAAATAGAGGGTTCTGGGCCAGAACGCAGCTAAGCCCTTACACTATGGCTATAAGTACATGCACATGGGAATACGCAGGCAAACTCCAGTCACTGTTCTTAATGTTGCGATGTACACGTTACAATACACGTTTTAACTCACTGAACACGGGCGTTTCACAACAGTGGGCCCCCAAGAGTTTGGAACGCACTGGCCAATCACAATGAGCTAAATCTGTCGACCCAATGCGCATTTGGGTCGGCAGATTTCGCGCATTGTGATTGGCCAACGCGTTGCAAACTCTTGGAGGCACACTATTGTGAATCGCCCGTATTTTTGGAGAGTCCTAAGCGGGCATGTCTGCTTAGTATCGACAGTCATGCTTAGCGGTAACAGGCTACTAACTAAAATTTGATTTGGTGCACATCTATGTCACTGATTCCTATAGTTTATTTTTGCTCGGCAACAAAATTTCCTGTGCAACTTTTTTTCAGGTTGGCAACTGCATGGAACTAAGCTCACGTCGAGATGTGTCACATGAAAAAATGCACAAGACGAATCAGGAATACAGAGGAGCAAATATAAATTCTGCTTAAAGTCATTTCACAAGGGGAGAAATCCAAGTCCTATGACAAATCATCCCTGGAGTCTTTGAGGCAATATTTTTGCTCTTACGAGTAGAGATCTGCTCTGTCTACTGACGAACGGTTCCTGATGTGGCGTCATCACTTCTATAAGCAAATCACCGTCATATAGGCTGGCCATTTCGCTGGAAAACTGAAGCACAGAGGGGAGAAACATGATCAAATATTAACAAATCGTTGGGGTTGTACTTCCTAAGGTTACTGTATTTCCCTAAAGACCATACATGACGCATACCGGGTGTGTATACGCATACCGGGAAATTGGGTAAGAAATGGGGTTAGAGGATTTTGAGCGACACTTAAGTAAATATCACTGCAAATATTATTTTGTTGCTACTGCAAGTTTGCTGTGCACCATAAACAGGTCCACTGGGAATGCCAAGGCGGTTAAGTTACGTGCAATCGTTTCATGAGATGTTATCCAATATGTGACACTGACCACTATAGCCGTCGAAGAAAATAGATTACAACAGCGCTTATACATGCTTGTCGCTTGAAAAAAAATAACACATTTCAAATTCTGCAGCTCAAATAAAATTGGAACAAGAATCGTTCCTCTTTAATTCCTTCCCCAATTTCAGGGCTATCCGGTAATAAAATCGTGCAAGCGTGTGACTGGACGGTGAAGAAAACATTCCGCGGTTGTCCTCAAAATGTCACAGGTTTTAATTTCAACTCGGCTGCCTCGAGCCGAGTTGAACGTTCCACACACAGCCAAATAACCAGTCTGCCAAGCTAACAACATCGATTCCGAAGAGCAGTCGATTACTGCACGGCAAAAAAATAGCCCCTGAGGATCGCTAGTACTTCAAAATAAACCGATTTTATCAATTTACAGCTTAAATGTATGATGGTAATCCGCACGGCGGAAACTCAAAATGATAAGCAAACTACTACAAGCTATGCGAAGGAATGTTCACAGAAATATCCAATAAATTTCTCTTCGGACCAAGGAGCGGAGCTGTTTTCACTTTCGTCAGTCTTCCCGCTGTTTATTTTATTAAAAAGTTAAAAGGCATAACCGCATCGTGACGATACTGACATACCATCATCCGGCACAATTCCGAGGTGCACTGTTGGGAGAACAGATATAATTAGGTAGCCGTGTATCGTGCGTGGCGGATTATTTCTCAGCGTACCCTCTTCAAGGCTCGTGTAGTACCACTAATTGTCTTTTCTGTTTAATGAAAAACTAATTAAGGTAATGCCGCTTGTGAAACAAGGGCCATGTACACGCTGGCAGTAATGGTAATTGTGGGAAAACACGTGCATAGTTGTTTAAACCATCGCGGTGCATGTCTGAAACTGGCTGCGGTACCGACTGGTCTTACTTTTGTGCTTTTCAATCAGTGAGTAATTGCGAATTTTATATACCAGGTAAGATATGGGACGGACGGGTACCTCCCTTACATGTCCAATCCCTATACACACTCTAGACTATGTTACCAAACACATCCCCCTAGAAGTCTGTAAAGAATTCCTAAGATTCCGATCAAACAATGACCAACACAAAGGCACGGGGGGGGGTTCTCTCCGTCCCATATCTCGCTTCAAATGGAATTTTACTTTCTATGAAGGCACCCTGTGAGAATAGCAGCGCTTTACGGGTTTCATCTTCGCGAAAGTATCACTTACACAGGTATTTATGACTCGATTCAAACGGTAGAAGCAATTTCATTGCAGATCGTCTTGAGAGAGGCTTCATGACAAATCTCATGAGTATCGAGCCATGCCAGGATGTCAAAATCGTATACGGGAACAACTGGTTATAGGCCTACGTGATAATTACCATCACACCTTTTGCAGTGAATAGACACGCAATGCAGTAGAAGGCTTGATGAACATGAGTATTGGTCTGTGTCTCTTGTAGGGGCACGAGGGGAGGGGCGGAGCTAAATGGTAACATGTATCCCTGAAGTTAATGCGTGGTGCTTTCCATGAGGTGAAATTTTGTTTCAGTCGGCAATTTTCTGGGACAGCGTCAATTCAGTGCATTTTAGCAGGCAAAATATGGCCAACTCATAACATCGACCTCCCTGTTTTGTTGTACATAATTAGAAATGTCTAGTCTATGAACAAATTCGACCAACTTCAGCACACTTGCCCTAGACGTAACGCTTGGTAGAGACAGATATATTCAATAATAATGCAAAATAATTACTAGGACATCCGTGAATGATTTCGTCGTAAATAGCTATTAAGACAAAATTCATAATCACTTCCATGTTAAATGGAAAGCAAAACTGCGACCTATTTGGTCGTGGACTTCAAATTACCCATCCTCAGAGAAGCTCTACATGCATTCCGAATTTCAATGGCATAAAAATGAGGAAAAAGTGCTAAAGCATTAGTGATTTATTTTCTAATTTTGACATCGATCGGTGACGTCAATGGTTCACCACGGCAACCGCACTGCCTGGTTACCGATGTGAGAATGTCTGATTTAGCGCTCAGAGGGAGATGACACGGCATTCCGGCAGGTTCACGTTGTGTGGATGCTACGTTGGGAATGAAAACACCATGAAGAACACATACATGTGTAACGACTTCAATGTCTTTGTTTAGCTGACGAGCGAAACCAACAGTAAATAAGAAGATGTTTGAGTCGCTTTTCAATTCGTTGATGTCTTAACGCCACATGAAATGTTAACGTCATATAAAATGTGTGAGCAGTTTCGACTTGCACTCGACATAAACAAGAAAATCACATTTAGAAATGAAAACAAACTTGTCATGCAGTGGAAACAAAGTCTGAGTTCGATCGATCAAAAAGAAAAGCAAAGCAATAAACGGGTAAAAATTCAAAAAAAGAAATGCAATGCAGTTGTCCCAGCTTTTAATTTTTAGCACAACACGGCAGGTGGATAAGTTACCTTACCCCTTTCTGGAAAGTCGGACAAAAAGCACCACAGCCTTTTACCATCCTCAAAATCCCCTGGAACACACATGAGCGCCTTAATTTCACAATGGGACTACACAAAGGTTTGCTTTTTTTGTATATTTACACACGTTTGGTTCAGCAAATTAGGAAAGGACGGCGCACTGAAGATGACATATGAGACTCGCATATAGCATCGATTGTGGTGTTTATTATTTCTGCGCAGTATATATTGATAAAATGCGTGACCGAGACATTACGGCAAAACGCGCCGAATTCTTGATAACGAGTTCGGGGGAAACGATCGGGCGACCGCCGGCAGGAGCGAAAACTGAGCACACAGAAGGAAAGGTTGGCTGAGTGGAAAAGAGAAAAAGACGTGCGTAGGGCAGACGTACGTATCCTGCATGCGCCTCGTCCAGAGCGAGAGGTCTCGCGTCGATTCACCTGCTCAAGAAAGTATCGTGATACGAAAGCATGGTCTTCACATGTACCGCGTTTCGCTCACGGCGCCTGGAGGTATCCCCTGTCAGGCCTATCATAACTGACTTTCGATAATAGAGCGTATCGTGGTCTGGAAATAACATTATATTGGAGTTCAGCGCCACGGCTGCTGATGACGTTCACAGACACCGGCAATCCAGCCAAGCATTTTATAATTCTTGGAACTATAAATAACTCTCGACAAGACCCTCGACCTTGAACATTACAGCACCACCATCAGGAGGTGCGTTTACGATATAACCCGAAAGCACAGATCGTCGTCACTCGGATTCTTGCCAAGACCTCCCAGCCAACCCTCCTTGACACGAAGGTTCCCATTTGACAAGATCATACTTTTCTATACATCGGTGTTCCTATGTCAATAACCAGAAATCCTCTAAGTTTTATAACATTACTGGGTAGCATTTACTGCCCAAACGACATTGAAACTTTTCTTACACTTTGCAGATAAGAAAACCTTTATAATTCTAAAGAAACGATGTTCATTCTTTATTAAAAACCTGTCTGCAGAAATTACACTGCTCACCTTTAGTAAAAGCTGTACAGGCGAACAATCAAAGTGACCAATATCATTAAAACAGTTCGTGAGATCGAGGGAACACAACTCAACTTCTAATGGTAAAACTTCGACAAGACAGAGTACCAAACCGCACATAACTACATTTTTGCGCCGTGGGCTGTCTGCGACCAAAGATGGCGTCGCCACGTGTCACCGAATGACAGATTCATTTTCCAGTTGTATCAATTCCTGCTGGTCGCATTTCGAAGTTGAGGAGAAAAAATGGTTTGTGCTTCTCCCCAAAGACAGGGTTAGGGACAGGAAGACTCGAGTCACGAGCTCGACTAAGGCAGACGAGAGGGCCTACGTGACTGGATATAGGGCGCGAGATATGATATCTGTTGATGACTTGTATTAGGTCACCGGGGTCATACAATACTCGAATATCCAGCATAAAGATAGAAACGGGTAGAAAGCAGCCGGGTTGGACCACCATGCGAAGACAGTTAACTCATTTTCGAGGCATATGGGCCGATAAGGGAGACAGGCTTCCTAGAAACTGAGGACTATGATGGGGGTTTAGAAATGTCAAGATTCGGATATGAACGCGAGTGAAGTCTTGCAGAGTTCCGGACCTTGTTCATGTATGATAGTACTTTTTTACGCCTTACGAGCTACTGTTACCCAGAATGTTTACAGCGAACATAAAATGTGGATAACTAATGTCATTGATCTTTGGACTTAAGGTAGAGTATCTTCATCATCTTATTGTGTATAGTCCAGAGAAACTACACTTGAATTGCTCCAGAAAAACATTTAGCGACGGGGTTTGTCCACACATTGAATCTGATGCTGATTGGATAGGCAGATGGTGTGAAAAGGTTGCAGTCGTTTGTTGGAGTTGTAAAAGCTTCGACAGAAATCCAAGTACCTCTTAGTTGCAAACAAGAGAACCAATTGCATAATCAGACTACTATATAAAGCCAAGTTTAACTCGTGAATTTGACACACGACATTCAAAGCACTTCTACGAATATCTACCAGCAATATCAAGATGTTTTCTCCTCGGACTTACATTAAAATTAAAAGAATGTAGTCTCTACTTCTAGAATGTTCTTGAACAGGTTGCGGAAAGAAGCTGTCTCATGAGGACATTTACCAGTGTAGTATAAAACCCAAATGCCAACCTTTACCCCTGCCATTTCTTAAGAATCACCAAGAGCCCCAGGAGGCTTTTGCATGATTAACTGTTGATGGAGTTTGCCTCTAGACGACGAAAACCTGAATACATTAGAATCCGTTTGCTTTGGGCTGAAAGCAAGCCAAGCCACGTTGTATTGACACCCCTTGAAGTTGCTTCGATCGTGTCACGGTGTTCCTGCAAGATGGTGGGCTCGACTGACTTGAGGACGGATGCTATATAGCAAAAATGGAGATGGAACGGTAATTGAAGGAGAACTGACCTTTGAGATGAAGGACGATACCATCCTGGCTGCGTCTTGGGCCTGGGTGGAGTCTGCTCCGTACTTGCTCTGAATGACTGACAGGCCAGCCAGGGTGAAGGTAAATAGGTCCGGGATGTTATCTGTGACTACTGTTGGGTCCTCTCGAAGCTGTTTGAGAACAAAATGAAAATCGAAGTCAACGATAGAAATCAAGTTGTCTGAATTCCCAACTTTGCCATAGGATGTGCCGTTTCAATAGGTCTCTCACCATCAGCTTTGAATAACTACATTATTCAAAGCTCCAGGTTTCCCTTCATGTAATTTTATGGCTTCAAAACAATATTCATGTTGGGAATTATCGAACACACTGAAGCCAATTTAAACGGTAATCTTCATCGTGGTATTCCACAGCCAATCGACCCTGAGGAATTGATGATATTACGGCACCGACCTGCTTGATTTTCTACGAGAGCTTTATTTCTCACAAAATATTCACTTCTGGCTCAAACGAGCACTGGTCGGAAAAGCATTATCCACCATCAAGTGATGCACGTTTCACACGCTCTCTCCCAGGGAAATGACGTTTTACTGCAGTACGCACCCTGCCGGTGACCTCCCTGAGGAATTGCAGTTCGCTTAGCAGAGCCACGTCGGCCGGGTTGGTCAGGTTAAGGGAACCCAGTCTACTGTCGGCGACGATTGAACCATCTCCTTTTAGAAGCGGAAGTACCTCGTTCAGCGTGTCTGGTAGAGTCTTGAAGACACTCTGGTACTCAGCCGACACGTGGAAACCCTGCAAGAAGAGATTTCGACACAATCAGAGCACGGCGGGATGAACATGCTCAGCATACCTGGAGGATTCTCCAGAATATTCCTATACAAAGAACATTCTATACAAAGAACATTCCGATACAAAGAACATTCCTATACAAAGAACATTCCGATACAAAGAATATTCCTATACAAAGAACATTCCTATACAAAGAACATTTCTATACGTGGTTTTTAAATATAATTTTAATTGTAGTTTTATATAATTGATATTGTATAGTCATATTATTTTCGCTATTTTGATAGGCCTATGTACAGCAAAATTGAATATTGTTAATCGAAAAGGCGCTTAAGAAATGAAACAAATTTAAATATTATACTCGGCCTCAGGTAATTTTGTTCCGCATTCGAACCTTCCACCCTCAAGGTTCTACATAAGACTGAACATAAATCCATCCACAAACAGAGTTCAATCATAAAGATCAAGACTTATTAATAATTTCAACATATTTTTTTTCTGCTCTTAGTATTCCTACTCTACTAGATTAAACTCAATCAACTTGATTCACTGATTTGTCATTTATAAAAGATCATTCGAGGAAGGTTTAAACCAACTACATGAATATGAAAGCTCTGCGCTGAGTCGGCAAGAAAACTGTTGACAAGTTTCTTGTTTATCCATCAGATACTTAAAACATTCGAATTGTTGCTGCACTTTGGCATATTAGCAATCTAATCATCGCTTAATAGACAACCTCTCAATTTATGATCCAACCACCTAGCTATCCTGATAAAGATGCAAAACCGCCTCCACTGGAGAGGAAATCCAGCATCTTGAAGCTCGAGGGAGTAACTCCAGAGAGGCCTTTGCGACACCTGGGGAACGTTTGACGTCATGATTACGTAGCTGACCTTAATGTCTGGCGTGAGTTCAAGAAGTAACGGTCGATCTCCGTACATCGATGTAATTGTGTCTACTATCGTCCGCAAGTCTACCGCTCCACTCTAGAGATAAAAACAAAAGTATCAGCTGACGGTTATGCCATAAAAATTACCGTACGAGTTTATAAGCGTACTCACAACACGTGTAAATGGAGAACTCGTGTCGTGTTGTTTAATGAGTCCAATTTATAACAAGATAAACACAAAACGAATTAAAATGATCCAATCTGCTTTCAGGTCGCGAGTTTTTATTGCAAACGTGGTCTGACATGCAACAACACTCGATAATAATTTCGCCAATTAATGATGGTGATAAAAACAATATTCTTCGCTCTACGCTCTGTGGTTTCGTATTGAACATGAACCCCCAAACTTGTTCGTCTACAAAAGCCGGCGTCAATACTGGTTGAAATCTCGGACAGAAATAAAACAAGCTGACTTACTCCGCGCACGGGATATTGCAGGCGGGTGCTACTTCCCGATTCAAGAGAGAAGGAATTATCTTCGGTCTCTATGGTGATTAAGATGTTGGCTTTGGGCCGACGAAACAAATCTCCAACGGCTAATCCAGCCCATTTTACCGCCTGAAACAAAAAACATTATCCTTCATCCCACTTAAAAAACAAAGAGAAGCAAGCTGTCATGCAGTTTGCCAACATCAGTATAGAACACGCACACAAAAAAAATCAATTTTAGTGAAAATCGACATCAAGTGCTATTCCGTGAGGTCTTTCAGAGCAGCAAAAGTACAATAGCATCAAACGCAAACCTCTCATTCCTTGAAAATATACGATCGATAGTCAAGCGTTTTTTTAATATTTCGAAGCCAAAACTTCCAACTTACTTTTGAACTTGACAAACCCAATGCAAGAGACAAGACATCCGGGACTTCCGTGACGTCAATCGGCCCAGCGTCTCTCTGGAATTCCACATAGCTGGGTGAGTGTGCGATGAACAACGTATCCTCGCAGTTAACTGCAGGAAAATGTTGTAAAGCGTCTTAACGAGATGTCAGTTTACAACGGAATCTACACAAAAAGGAACATACGATCGGACGCCACTTTTCTTTTCACTGAACGTTTGTCAAAAAACACGCATTGGCTACATGCATGCAGCGGGAAAAATCAGCCAAAATATTCAGAAAAGGCCGTGTCAAAGTGCCCGACAAATCAATTTCCCGATCACATATTATGACAGTTTCAAGGCTTCACTCCTCAACGTGAAGCACGCAGATCATTTTCGTCTATGTTAATCTCCAGGCGAATTGCCAAACGGAAAGACCACTTATGGTCATTGAAGTGCACCGGATCATGATCGGCCATGTACATAGGGAATCTTAACGAAGCCACCATTAACTGTTGGTTTATTCGAGAGAATCATAGCAGCGAGAGAATCTTATTCTGGACACTAGCGTCTGCGACGACCTGCGCAAATCCTATCCATGAGAACCACTCACAGACATGAACAACCGTTCCAGAAAAACCTGATAACATACGATGCCTTAGGCCAAAGTGGCCAGAGCGGGCCCGCAGGTGGCTGGAGTGTAAAAAGGTCCGACATGCAGGCTGTCACAATAGTACAGCACGTTGACCATTCCGCACATTTAGCATTTTTTTCAACGTATTTTTTTCGTCGGAGAGCTGAAATGGTCATAACAACTCACATGTGTTTGGACAACTGCCAATTAGGCACTTAAATCGTCTTATAACTCAGCCGGGGTACGAGGCGAATGCCTCCGTCGCTTCGGGGGTTATACTGTTTTTGACCTGCATTTTGGCGAACACAGCCCTCAGTGGAGCAACAAAAATGCGCACAAAATGTTTTTCAGCGATTTTCTCCTGAAATCATTCGGGGAATATTTTCATCTCCTGGGTTTAACATCAAACAAACAGGTCGCTTATTTTTGTGATTGCCACGTTCTCGAAAATCGTCTACGTGACAAAACCTTCAACATTGTAACTGTAGATGTATTTTTGGAAACGATTTTATTTCATATATATTCTCTTCTAGACCTACCACAGTTTCAGATGTGCGGCTTATAAAATAAATCCAACGCATAAGTATACATCATGGCGCATATTTTTATTCCGTCAACTTAATGAAATAACGAGATGCGGAGTCGATTTCGAAACATTAACATTCCAGCACCTGATTCACAATGCAAGCTTCTTGGTAATTTGTCAACCTATAATCATGTAGACCTAATGGTAGAAATCTGATACAGGTTCGCGATGACTGATCTAGAACGGAAACAAGCATCAGAGCCAGAAATACACACATACAAGCGACGCCATCCCGCGTGCCTAAAGTGATGGGTCAATCAAATGGCAGGTTTTTGTTCTATTTTACAAGCGCATGTCTACGGGATGTGTGTCAAATACAACATCCGGTGGGGATATTTCGTTTGGCTCACGCAACGCGGTTCACAAAGAGGGGAAAAGTGCAAAAACAGATTTCCAATCTGACTTCGGAGAAGAAAAACTTTGCCACTCCCCTTCTTCAAAATTAAAAGTCCCATTCTTTTCATTTCGAAGAAGAGAAATCAAAACCTGTTTATATTGTTCTAAATAAAACAAATATCTGGAAAAAATTATTATAACCGAAGCAGATTTTATAAAACTTCTCATCAGGATAAATTTGCAATTTCAATCGTTTTGACCTGCATGAAGGTTTTCTTTATTATAATATAGATCACTTCAATTAAAAATTTTCCCAAATACAGTGTACTTCGATCCAAATTTTGCTGATTCGAATCGTCCATTAGTCACTTACAAAATCCCTCGCACTTCACTCGAAAACAGGAACATTTCAGAGACTGGACTCATACGACAAATTTTTTAAAGGTTCTGATGACGTCTCTGAGAGATCGCGTAAGATCGCGATGTTTCAATAATGAAAATGAAACGAAATTTTAAGTCATTCAACGGCGAGGTCCCTCGCTACGAGCATTCCTCAAACACGTTATAACTATACTTTTTCTTTTGAAAAACTAGCACCCTATCTTCTTTCCACGCGTCGAAGTGTTACAACTCAAAAAGGGGCAGTCTTCTTTGAGAACTGCAATAAAGTTACATGTACACAGAGCGCATATAAACAAAATGAAAATTCGTTAATAACACGAGATGAGGTCTCGTCTACAAACTCCAATATTCAATAGTAAATGCCTTCGATGGATGTACCCAAACTGAAAATTATGCACAGCACAAAGGCTGACATTTACTGAATATTTCTCTCAGGTAGAATGCTTCAGCTTACACTGGTAAATCAATAACTTTCATCAAATTATTCGAATTGTTTGTAGAGACTTTGTGATTTCATTGTACTCTGACAAGGAACATTAAATTGTAAAAATATAAAAAATAGGGATAAACCAGGATTCCACATACTGTGCTTGATATCATCAGCCATGCAGTCAAAATAATTTTACCAACAATTCGCCAAAATGTAAATATTAAAGTTCCAGTTTCAATAATCAATTTCAGCGAATTTCTTAATTATTGCTGCATTATTTTCACATACAGGGTGTCCCCCAACCCCAATACAAGAAGCAACAGCAAAGTAATATCTATCTTCTACTGTCAGAAATGGTGATTTGGGGAATTAAATTAAAGCTTATGGTGATTTCTACTTAAACTTAAAACTTAAGTTGAAGTAAAGGCTGCGCTGCGGAGATATTTTTTAGTTGAATAACAGTGTTTGTTGTGCTTAATGTAAACTTTCTTGCAAGTGTATGCAATCACTAAATCCAAATCCTAAATTATCGCACAACTGTTTGGGTTCTTCACTTTTTCGAACTTTCTTTTCAGTCCTTACAATGATCAAACTGATTTTTACTTGAGAAGGTCATGGTTGTTTTATTCATTATGCTGTTGTCGGTTGATGAGTTTGCCTCAGAGAAAACAACTCCAGTTAATTTGTAAGAAGGCGATGATCTGAATTTATTCGGCATAATTAACCACTTTGAACCATTTCAAGATGTTGCCTGTTTGTTGGTGAAAACGAAAGGGGTATTTGGAATCTTGTTCAGATCAGTATCCTACTTCTGTAGGTCTTTCCAATGATATCATGTGTTAAACAGGAGGTTAAATGGCGTAACAGAATTCTGATTGGAAAGAACACAAAAGCAGTTGTCTAGCAGTATCTCCACACCGCATCATCGGATCTAAATGAAGTCTTTCATTTTGAAAAAAAATCTAAGCTTGAATTGGACACTAAAACAGCATTCTTTGACAATTTTTATCTTAGGAGAAAACAAATGATACTTTTAGGGGATGCCATTTTTGTGGGGAGTCACCCTATACACATTTAAAGTGTACACATTGATATGTGCAAGCAAGGCGTTTTCCAGAGCATTAAAAGGTTGTGATCTACTTTTTTCATCCCTTCCATTCTAAACTTACCTAAATTATTAAAATCAACGACTTGGCTGCCAAGAACACAAAGCCACTCAAGCAAATTGTCCTCTGTGCTATTTCCAACCAGGTAATCAGATAAAATAAGGGCATCAACTTCATTTAGAAATCAACCCCTTGAAGTTTCAGTGACAACAAATGAGCCTATTCTCTGACAAAAAAAAATCATCTAACCCATCTGCATACATGTGCCATCCGATTTCAAATCATTCCTATGCAGACATGGGGATTGAATTCCTGGCCCCTACCTGTAACGCTTTATATGTATTCAAAGAGTTTACCGGTCTGAAGTCTTCAATGAAATGACCCAAACTCAAAAAATGTCTTGAAAGGCCATCAAATCTAACAACCAGTGGCTTAGCGAGGGGGGGTCAGTTGGCAAATAAAGGGTCAGTCGGCAAATGAAACTGAAATTGACATCATGAATTATTGATGTACATCGACCAGTCAGCAAATTGACCCTGGCACACACACCCCCAAGAAAATGCCTTCGCTACGCCGCTGCTAACAACAGCCCAACAGTTTAGTGGATGTGTTCCGACCCCAATTTTAAAAATCTATAGAAACACAGTGAAGGCCATGTACCAAAACGCCCCCTTCACCCCCTTGAGCCCATTCTAGGAAACATCCATCTCAGCACAAACTGTTTCAGACAATGTCTGATTCAAAACTGCCCAGACGGTGTTGGAAGAACTGAAATAGAGAGGAAAAAAGATTTTGGCATAGGACTGCACAACACCTGAGGCACTAAGATGATGGCGACAAAACTGTGAAATGCACTTTGGCAACAAATCACGGCCGGAATGTGTGAAATGCTGGAAAAAAATGATGACAATCTGTGAAAATGTGCAGTAGTACGTAGTTTGCTTGCCTAATACTAATAACAGCAACGTGGCTCTTGTTTTATTTAAATTATTATTATTACATATCATGAATATACAAGTAAGTACATACAAATCCCTATTCACAAAAAGTCACTATTCTTCAGTGAACCTGCTCTCCAGCACAACCAAAAATCGCACTCTTGGTCTGTTTGGAGAGAGCCTCTTGCATCAATCATGGACAGCAGCAGTACATACTGTACATGTACATGTACAGTACATGTACTTTACATACGTGTACATGTACAAAGGCCTGTGTAACTATATAGGGCCTAATACATGTGCATACAAAAACACGTAAAAATTTTACCGACATTTTAACAGTCAAAATACTGAGTGATAAAACGGAAAACAGCCAGTCAAACGGAGACACTATGAAGTTTCATCCATGATAAACGATAAATGGAAGGAATCAAGTGTCTATACCCACCGAATGTGCAAAAACAAGCACAAATTGAGAGGAGAATAATACTCAATAGTGCGGCAGCCATCTTGTCATGGGACTAGTCACGTGACAGATAGGAGAGGATCGCCCTCACGTTTTACACGGCAGCTCTTTCCGCGATCGATCGTTCAGCACCCGAACTCCGCACTCTTTTTCGGGCAAACAGACCCCTCATTTGGTGTAATTCTTTCAGATACTGGTTGCTTGATGATCAAGCTTCAGCTGACTAAGTGAAGCCCGGTCTAGAATTCTGTCAAAGTTTTATCTGGACACCCGGAAACTCGACTCGTGGTGGTAGTTGTGTAATGACGTCACCTCGGAGGCCATTGAATTGTATTAAGCCTTATACAACGTGTGCAGTCTGCTTTTGTATGATACGCTATTGCCGATATTAAAAACGATCGTTCGGTTTCGCAGTGACGGGTCTTGCTAAAAACCGAAAAATAGGGCACAGATGGTTAGGAACCGATGAAACTTCGCCCTCGGTTTCATATTGTGAAACCATGACATCTTATGTTCCCAAGGAGACGCAGGGTAGCCTGCTTGGGCCTCAGGCTACCGCAGGGAGGGCCAACCATTCCACCAGGGATGTCTCACCGGGTCCCGACACTATCTCGACGTAAGTTGACCGAATACCTCCCCGATTTGTTATTAACCGTGTTGGACGCTGACGATGTTTCGTTGTTCAGCCCAAATCAATTCTGTTAAAATGTTTCAGAGTGCATGCTGCCAAGAGCTTACCTGCCGGCGGAAAACGCAAATTAATTAGCCCACCTAGTGACTCAAAATAAGTTCATTTCGATTCCTATCAACAGTTTCGTTTTGATTTCAGACCTACGGACCTTTCGAGTGCCGGATGCGGAGAAACCAACTCGATGGTTGTTCTATCACCATCTGGCGATATGAGTTTGCCCAAGAAAGAGCCGAATGAAGAGGGAAAACTACCCGGAACCGATTCTAAATGTCACGATGAGGTGTGTTTATAAAGAATTGAATTTCATTCATTTCTTCATTAGGCCTTTCAGTTTGTTGGTTTTTGGGCCTATGCTCATCCAGAAATAGTTCAAGGCTGTGGAAAATTAGGATTAAGTAGGCCTATGCGGTGCTTGAATCGGGCCATAATGTCTCATATACGCCCCTTGCGGAACTAGTCTGCATTGTCATGGCGTGGGAGGGATTCGGGCTGTGCAGTCGGACCCAAGGTGAAACGGTGAAGGTTGTTCATTTCGGATTTGGCTTTATCGTGTCCTGACTCCTGGCAATGTTCTGTGAATCCAGTTCGCAGCGTTACCGTCGGCAACGCTACTTTTTGGACATCGTAGCTCGTACGAATTGTGTAGGCCCAAGGCCTACGCTACGACTGAGGCGTGATAATTTTTCCTTGTGACCTTGATCAATCCTTAGGAAGTTAATTTAACAGAACGCGACTCTCTGTTGTTACTTGTTTTCTTTTACTTTCATATCCAGGTGCATTTAGATCCTTAAAATAAAAAAAACCCATTTTTATTGGATTTCACCTTGAAGAAGCCTACCCTCACTAACCTAACCGGAATGACAAGGATATGCATGTATCGAGACGAGATCGTTTCATCATTTTAAGTAGTGGCCTTAAGTACGTGTGTGTAGACAGTCACAATAGTCACACACCATCTCAACACCCCTACATTTTCAAACCCCGCCCTTTTGCCCACAATTACTCGGCCTGCATCCATCCATCAAAATCCTTTCACACCAAACATTCAAATCCCACTAATATAATAAGACCATAAATGAAAACATTAGACCGTGACGGTCCCAAACCCTTGGCTTCACACCTTTCGTTCCCTAGGATCAGTTTCACCCATCTAATTTCAAGCCAATCAAGTTTCCACCTTATCCCCCCCCCCATATGCGACCCATTTATAAATACCGACACTGAAATATGAGAAACTTGCGAAATCCATCAGGGTGACCTACATGTACCCGAGGCCCATAAACCCCAAGAACATGATGCACAATGTTGCTAACATAATCCCCCAGCAGTCACTCGAAATACCAGCCCGTCCACACGCCCCCAACGCAAGTCATCGTCTTAATCCCTTTTTACTTAGCCGTTTTTTACAAGCCAACTCTGCCGTTCCATTTCTCATTTTGACCCTCAGGACGTGAGGTGCCCAAGGCTACTTCGCTTTGAAGGCTAATCGCTTGACATTGATCTTTTTGCAAAGTCAATGTTTCTCCCTTGCGTGTTTCTTTGAATTTCGCAGTTTTATAGTTTGCCATAGGCCTACCTCGTCGATCTTCAAATAGTTTTTTATCTCTAAAATTAGGAATTCGTCTCACGTTATCTTGATGTTACTTCAACTTTGTTCAGAAGATCTGTAAAAAACTTGTTTCATGTGCCGTGAATGCTCGCAATCGTGTTCCATCTGCTTTCACTGCGCGATCGTTATACACATCCTGGAAGGATTCGTCACACAGTAACCGCGTCGTTGTGCGGTTTACTCGTCTCGATACGTGGTGCAGTTAAGCCTTCTTTGTTGTGTTATAACACGCATATTTTAGACTGGTTAGCAGTCCTTTGTGTTGAAGCGCAGCCATGCATGAAAACCCCAACCATAGCACCGTTGTGCAGCGTCCCGCTTACCAGGTCACTGGGCGGCATCATGGAATTGTTTTACTATAATGTACATGTACATGTATATGTATATCATTAGACTCTCTAGTGTGACCTCAACAGTGGACTCGTCGTCAGTGGCGTAACTATGTCCGGGGGGCATCCGGGGGTGCACACATTTTTTTCAAGGGGGCACCACAAGACAATGAGCTGTAGCAGAGCATAGAACTAGGAGCAGAGGTTGTTCATAGATTTCAAATGGGGGGTGGGCATCCGGGGGACACGGGTTTTCGCTGGGGGATGTACCCCCCCCCTCCGTAGTTACGCCACTGTTCGTAGTACCTTTATTCTCACTGTGAACTGACTCTGAATTGTGTGGGTACCCACAACAGCCCTCACTCGCCTCTCACGGCAAAGTGCATTGGTTATCTGCAAGAATCCAGGTCAACATACATAGTACATGCGTGATGGGCCTAATGTACTGGTCAAGGTTCTGCAGGCTATCGTTACCATCTTTTGCCCAGTCAACAATCCATTAGCGTAGTTTATAAAGCGTGAATTATCTATTTGTGTCGGCGCAGCATATACACACACATGCCCCTTGTTTCTTTTCACCCGCATCAGCAATTTCAGATTGATTCCTTTTTTCATCCACCGCGAAATAAATTGCTCCGATTCCGAAAGCATGTACGGGTGACAAACGGCTGGGCGCCCATTGATATAAGTGATCAGCGTCGACAGTGCGCACGCTACCAGAACAGGAATAGGCCTAGTGAGCTGACCGTGGTCTTCGCCCTATGCACTGATGACAGGAATATATACGCTTTTTGTGCATGTTCGGGGATATAAATCTGTCTGTTGTGACACGACCCTGCTAATACAACAACGTTTAATAATTAATTATATACGCCTTAAAAACCCGCAGCAAGCTGTCCGTGGCGTGCAGAAATTCAGCTATGATTTAAATCCATTGGATTGTGGTGTTGATAGAAAAAACCATGACCTTATTCCCCCGTGCGATGACATGCGTGCCACGTACAACCTTACATTTGTTAAAATGTGAGTACTTAATTAACATTAGTAATTACTCACGTCCAAGCCATTTGGACGGATACTGTTTTTATCACACATTATCAAAAATTTTGATGCCATAATGATGCCTGCACACGGCGTTGGTTGAAGTCTCAAGATACCAATTGTCGAGTTCCACTTTTGAAAGGTTAATCATAAATATTGTAAAATTGCCATTATAGTCGTACTTTCGTCGAACCTACTTTCGTGGGGACCATTCAGTTTATAATCCCACGCCCGACCGCCAACCATTACAGCGTTTCCCTCCTAATCTAAAACGACAATTACCGGGTTTACAGTGAATAATTTGAGACATTTTCAAAAATGAATGGTACGACTTGCGTTTGCGCTGTATGTCTTTTGTTCAGTTTTCTGCCACCACTCCTTCTAATGCCGTCTTTATCCATCCTACCCCACATCCCACAGTTATGGAACATCCTTGATAATGGCGCAGCGAGTTCTTCATTTTTTTTACCCGTTACACAACATGCCCAAAATTTGGTATCCAGAGATCGTAGATGTTGATTACTGGCGAGAAAAGATAAAAGCTCTCAATCATATATCATTTTGTGGACGAAGAGAGAAAGCTTAAGTCCAGATGTGTCTAGTCGAGATTGTTTCCATTAAATCATCTGCATCATGGCTGGAGGTTGACAGTGGTTAGGGTTTAATATTTTGAGGTTAGTGACCCGTTTTGGTCTCATAAAAGGCCACCATGACATGCCTCAATATGTAGTGAAAAAGAAAGGCTGTCAAAGAAATCTTGGCGAGACGGTTTCCATACTCAGTTCGAATCTGAACAGACCTGAAATGTCATAACGGGGGGAACCCTTAAGAAGGTACATCACTAGGGATTCTTTTAGACATTTTGGGATACATGCAAAAAGATCTAGAGGCAGCAGTCAGTACTGTCCATTGGGTTTAATTTTGAGTATTTTGTATCCCCCTTCCCGTCGGGGTATACACCACGCCCACCTTTATAAGCAAAGTTGTTGAACGGTACAAGGGCGCGGCGCTGTGTACCTGTATAACACTTTGCGCCCTTTTTTAAATCGGCCGAAATGGGCGTGTCTTAACCTACTTAGCGTGTGCCTGTGGGGTTACTTCATCATTATGTGAAAAGTTGTGGGAAACAGTTTTCATCTCGCTTCTGTTCTTCTTATAAAAGGCTCTCGGCGAGATTCTTTCGCGTTATTTCAGCGGCCGTTCGTTTTGATGCAAATGCACCGAATTTGGTACGGTAAGTTCCCTTGAAGATTTACGGTTCGTGATTTGTTTGCTTACTTATTGTTCGGGTCCGCAGAGTAGGTGAGATACGTGTCTTTCTTTCCGCACGCCCGGAGAATGGCGGCTTCGATATGGTTTCTGACAGAGCCTTGGTAACTTGGTATACAGACAATTCCTGCAGGCGGGAATCTTTTCTTAGCCATGACTCAACTCCTGGGAATGTCTTGTTTCCTTACAATATGGAGTCGTATTCTGAGTTCGCAGCCGTGATGACGTCATCCGCGGTTTCCAACCCTTGTGCAGTGCGTGAAAACATCTTTCAAGTCCTAGGTGTGCATTTTCAGATAGTTTCGGGAAAAATTAAGGATTACCACGACGGAATAGACTAGCGCTGCGCAAACGCGCCAAGCCTTTGACAAGTTTGGTTTCGGTCTCGACTGATAAATGTCTGTTTGTGTCGCGCATTGTATTCACTCCATCGCAGTCTGCCACGTGTACATATCTGTAGCGACAAATACACTCACTGTGAACATTTTCAATGACAGTTTGTCAGAGATTGGCGCCGGCACACACCGTCAGTGTTAGACTACAGTGAGTTCACGGGGGCATAACGGCTGCACAGTATTACTGTATGCCGATTCCGGTCTAAAAATAATTCTGGCATTTCAGCGTTAAGTTTGAACCTCGCTGACGGGGCATTTAAAGAAAAAATATTGAAAAGAAAGCCGATGCTGGGCGAGAGTATGAAAAGTGGGACTGATACTTCTGTCTTGAATGGGTAAGGACGTTAATTTTTTTCTTCCTTTTAATTAAAGTACATCACTGTCAAGAAAATGTAGGCCTGAACCTTTTCCATGGCAGCACCAAAACGGGGCGGCCAATGGCGTCAGGGCTGTGTCACACGTCCCATGTGATTCCAGACCTGTGGTAATGCTTTTCTGATTAGGGCCAACTCTTATTAAAGTGTCACTTTGCACAAATTTTATCTTATTTTCTTTTCATGGTGGTTTGTTGTGTTTCTCAGAGGTTTTCTAGCATATAATCGTTTTTCTTTTCTGGACTTGTACTGAGAGCTCGTATGGGACACAAACTGACCTCACAAGCCTGGGGTCGTTGTCAATCGATCCAGGAAGTCAGTACATTCATAAACCCGGTCCAAAGCCAAGTCAAAGTGGCTTTTCTCGTGCCCAAGGTCAGTTTCGCTGTGTGGTTTGTATGTGCACTTGCAGTGACCAGTGACAGGTACCAGTACGAGGTGTTTATTAGACTGGTACCAAGGCAACTTTGGCACTAAGTGCTGGAATTCTATCAAGCATACTTTGAGCAGAATTACCAACAACAAATTTTGTTCTTAATCCTCATGAACTATCTGTACATTTGTTACAATTTATATCGAATGTCATACAACGTGAAGTCAGCTCACACCAAACAGATTGAATTTAAGTGCTGTATTTGTGTATGTGGTGGCATAATTTGCGTACATAACCGACTGCATTAAAGGAAGTTTACATAATCGGAAAAGATTCGGCGAGTTTTGATAGGAACTTAACGTTTAACGCGGCTGGTTTGACCGATATACAGCAAAGGTCGTGCTTTTTCTTAATCAGTGTGGACATTTTTGACTCGTCTTTTTTCAGCTACACAGTGTGGGATAAATGGTTTCCGTAGAGGGTTCATCAGTCATGACGTTATGCTCGTGTAACGCCCTCTTGGACCTTTTCCTACAGAAATATTCAGAATAATAACAAACAGTACGTGCTAGTGGGCAGCTTTATTGTTTTGGTCTAATGCAGATGAATGTGTTCATTTTTTTTTATCCTTTACCTTGTGTCAAAGGGGTTTTCCAAATATCACTTTTTATCTACTTTGTACAAGTTTTTCAGTTTGAGCATTTGATCGGAAATTGCAAAAGACTCATTCATTGTAAGCATCGAAACGATAGAGTAGGGGGTTATTTAGGGCGTAGTTTACTGTTGATAGAGGTCAATTTGGAAACCAGTTGGTTCAATTGGCGTCGGTTCAACTTGTGCTGACGGTGAATCGTCTGCCGTGACTCCCGCGTTGACTCACCATGAGGGCCCGCACCTTAAATAAACTTCGGGCTGTCGTGCCTGTATTCCGTGGCCATCTTCTGTTATCACTCAGCTGATAAGACGAATAATGAAGTTAAACGTCAAAGTTCACGCCCGCTTTAAAGGGCGTGTTCCGTGTTGTTCACAAATTCGTGCCGTCGTCAATGGATACCGTTGCCCGAGGACGTATGAAAAATTATACTCCCCATCTGATGCCTTCCCAGACTGTTAAACGGTAACAATAGCATAAAAATCTTGTTGAGGTGGGATGTATAAAGGAATTAAGGAATTAAATAATTAAGGAGTGGGGAATAACAACACACAGCGGGTGCTTCTTCTCGGAAGATTCAATTTTAAGTTACGGTGCCGCATGTCTGTTAATACACAGATGTGATCATATTGGCTTTATGTTTCTTGATTGATGATTGAATGCTGGAAAGTTGATATATTTAATGTCCTCGAGGAAACGGACGGCAGATATCAATCATTCGGGTTCTTTTAGTGATTTGTTCTTGAAAAAAATACAGTGAACTCGAAAGAAGTCAAAAGGTTTTGATTCATTTTATAAGTTTGTTTACTGTTTTGGCAATCTGCTTAGCTGTCTTTATACTTGCAAGAGATCTATAATAGTGTATGAACTTCATCATCTTTAGTCATAAATATCAATCGAACTATATAGTATGACAATTTCTCGTTTAAAGATTACGTTCAGTTTTCATTATGAGTGAAAGATTAAAATCATTTATCTCTCTCGAAAGAGACCTTAGGACCGACTATGAATCTGATCGAAAGGGATTATTTGTTGCTTTCCTCAAACCATTCAAGCGCCATTCTGCTTTAGTGCGACTACCAACCGTCACACCACGGCACAGCTACCCTGGAAAAAGTACGGCTTGAAACCATTGATCTGTGGTTGCCAGGCAACGAACCCGTTACGTCATGCCATGTGATCCTACCTGGCTCATACCGTACCGACGTATCGTGTCCTGCAGCTGCTTTGTCGATTTAGGATTTCATGTCTTCGTCAGTCTGACCGTGGTGTGACGAGGCAAGATTTGTTTCTGACATCCTGTCGGTGCGTTGTCCTTCATCATTATCGAGATGGCGTTTTTTTTATTTGAGGGGAATGAACTTTTTCTCTATAGTCAAATGTTGGATGAAGTATCAAAGCTGTGGTTCTGCGGCAAAACAAGGGGCAAAAATATGTAATACTGTCTGCCATTGGGTAAACAAGAAATAAATACGTGGGTTTAGATCGAGGACTGTGAACATATCTCTTGTAACAGTGTAAGGATATAGCTAAACTCCTTGTCTAAACCAAACTACCAGTATACAGTGTGTGAATTGAAAACGCACGTTATTTACAGGATTGGGTTCGTTTGGTATGTGGTAAGTGATGCGTAATTTCGTGTAAGTGGCTGGCTTTCGAGAAAGCGCCCGAGCTTTTGTCAACGTGACCTTCAAGAGTAAGTCCCCAGCCTCTAGTAACGGCGACTAAGGTCATGCATGCCAAGTCGCGTATTCCCCTCCCCCGACACACACACACGCACTCACCTGCTTGAATCGGCAGCATTCTCTTCAGGGGTTACATTCAGTCTAATAATCTGATTTGAAAGAAGTCATATTTCAGAGGAATGGTAAGCCAACAATTCATTGAGGCACGGCAGCCTCTGCACATGCATACATGAAGCCTGTCTTGTCATTTCTTTTCCGTTCAAGTGAACACATTTTCGTACCGTTTAAACTTTTTTTGGCATTTTAAGGACGAAGCAGTGGGTGTGTTGGCATGAGGTGGCTTGCAAGCGCGTTCCGTGAGATTTTTCCGCCGTGACGTCTATTGTACGGACGTCGTAAATTGTAAGATTTCCAATACATCTCTCCCCGCGCTCACGTTTGTTTTTATTTACTTACAGAGTTGCCGGACAGTGGCTGATTTTTCAAACACTGTGCTCAGGCCCACTGTCGGTAACAGTTTAAAACGTTGTCGGCATTTGCAGAATAGTTCAGGGTCTTGTCAAATTATTCCTGTGCAGAGTCTAACAAGTTGCCCATCGATGGTGGCTGGCGTTGGACTAGTTAACCCAACTGCAATTGGTGGAAATTGTTGTCGGTAACAAACATGCAGAGAGATAAGCAGTGGCGTGATTGCGTGTGGCATGTCCCCCCCCCCACGAATGCCGGTGCCCCCCCGTGCCCCACCCCATTTGAAATCCACGAACAACCTCTGCTACAGCTCATTGTCTCTTGGATCCCCTTGAAAAAAGTGTGCACCCCCGGGTGCCCCCTGGACATAATAGCCCTAGTTACGCCACTTGAGATAGGCCTCTTATTATAAGAAAAGCCTGCGTTTGGGCAGAAGAGGATATCTTGAATTCTAGTCCTACAACAAGTGCTAAGGTTTTAGCACCAAAGTAAACTACACAATATAGCACAATGTTTGCAGTTATTTTGAGCATGGAGTTGAGCTAAGGCAAATTGTACATGGTAAGCATCTGCTGTTTGACCTTGTATTAGTTGGTCTTATGCGTCAAAAATGCGCGCGATTCCCCGGATGTTTCAGGAAGGGGATTGAGGCAGTTACTTTGTGCGACAGATGACCATTAATCAGTAAAGAGTTAATCATTTACCAGACAATGTCACGTGTCATGTAGCCGGTTCAGCTATCGTTATGTCTCAGAGAAATTAGTTTCGGCCCAAAGTCGTGTTGTTAGGCCTATTATATAATGCCACATCCTCGATATAGGTGAGGCAGGCCGCAGATTTCCTTTAGCGACACAGGGCAAATATATCAAGGTCGATTTCACAGTATTTATCCCTATTAAGGCCTCCTGGTGAATCCATTACTCGGGGAAGCTTACCCTCAGTGCGGCCACGGATGATGGAGAATAAATGCTGACTATCAGAAATTTGAATATCTGAATTTCGGAATATCTGAAATTTGAATATCTGAATTCTGTATATGTCACCCCTGCCACCTGCTTTGCAAGGCAACTCTTGTCCTTTTAAGCAATATCTGTAGAGTTTTACGATTATTTCCTGTATCATTCTCCTAAATTTCTTATCTCATCATAAGCCAAAAGTTTCTCCATGCATAAAAGTCTGAACACAGATAAGTAAGAGTTGCCCAAAAGTATCGAAGTCAAATGAAAACAAAATCAACACTTCCCCGTTTGAATTTCTGGGAACGAATTTTTCCTCTTCATAAAGTGTGGAATTTCCCACTTTTACTTGCATACGACCTTAATATGACTTCATCGTACTCCGTCTGCTATGTTTTGTTTTTTTTGCGGGGCTTGTATGTCAAGTTGTCCACTCTTATTTAAGTACATTAGTGTGACGTAGTTGGTGGGTCTAACCATGCTACTGGTCGTTGCTACAATCAAGTTTATTCATGATTGTTGTCGACCTCAAGCCAGAGGAGTTTGTCTCGAATCGATACACGCTAATATGATAAGCTTTGACCATGGGCCATCCATATATCTTCGCTATTTTATACAGAGCATACTGTGGGTTACCGACAGCAGAAATCTGTCACTTGTGTACTTGTGATATTCATTCAACTTTCAAAATTGAAAATTACGCTTTGAAGACAGGCTTTTTTCACTTTAGGAATAGGCCGAATCGTTTGTGTCTGTTCTACGGTGTATAATTGTTAGAAGACGTCACTTGCTGCTATAAACAATGATACATGTTTACAATATTAGATACAGTGTCACATATTTTCTTTTGCTATTCGATATTTATATTGCCGTCATAAGGTCTAAATAATGTATAAGATGTCAGAAATAATAACCACCAATGGTTGTTATATGCCACAGGAGATGAGATGGTTTGGATTTTTTTTTATTTTGCTATTGTTATTTAAATTTGCACCTTTTGCTTCTCTTGAAAATTGCCAAGTTTCAGACGCTATGGGATTATATTGTCTATACCCCAGGCATTTCTGACGATTAACGTCCATGCCACAATTAATGTGTGTGGTTGTGTTGTGTGTCGCTAGACCTATTGCGTGTCGCAGCGATCGTCCAAGCGAATAAAATTACCAGTAACCCTCGGCATCAATGAAAAGAAGTCTCTCTTGGGAATCTTAAAGTCAGTCTGTCTGTGAGTTTGTCCATCGGTTTTATTCGATTTCCCTCGGCCCCGTTGAAGGGATTTCTTTCAACAGCGTATGCTATGAGTTGATTTTACACTGGCGCTTGTGGACTGGTATTTTCCAAAATTGTACGAATAGACGGACCTAACCTTTCAAAGAATTAAAAAAACACTACGGAGGAAATGTCAAGTTTTGTCAAGGGTGCGAGCGTGCTCGCGAGGCACGAAATGAGGAAGTCAAAATGTTTTGCACGGTACGGCCATCAAATCGGAGCGCGTTGAGAGTACAGTCTTTTTCACATGGGAAATGAATTTTAAAAAACACGTGTTTTTATGATTTTAAGTGCATATACTAGAAGATTACACTGTTGCTGCCTTTGTGCCCACTGAAAGGCCTTGGAATCTAAATAAAAAATTATCCCATGCAAATGATTTTTTTCACAGACTATCGATGCTGTGGACACGACAATGTTAACTGCACAATATAAATCCACAGTCCTGCGATCTTCAAGTTATATTTAGACGCCACTATTGTTGAACAATTGTACTTGGTCCATTCAGGTCAGGCCTGGGTTCAGGTCTGTTAGTCTATCATAGCTTCATGTTCTCGCTGAGAAGTTGCCCGTTTTATCACCGTGGTGATTATCTCGTGCTCTTGGCGGTAACTTAGCAACAGTTTCCAGTAGCAACCGTGCAAAAGGTGTGGTGTGTAAGCGATTTGGTGGTTGCGTGTGGCTGGCGACCAAACTCGTGACCTGCGCACGCCCCCGCGCGCCAAGAATGCAGCAGTGTCCCGGATGTTCACACAACGGGCGGCAAATGACGGGCAATCTGTCCTTCGTTGTCACCATGACACAAACGGCTGCTTCACAGTCGCCAGACGGCACGAGCAAAAAAAGCTCAAAAAAGAGCCAAATACATCCCATGGCAGGCTTCCTTACACAAATATCACTTTAAAGTCTTGATTATTGATGGACCTATGTAATTCAAATTCAGTATTCAACACGGCAATATTGAAAATCGATTTTATTTTCCACTTCAGAGAAACGACAAGCTCGAAAAAACACACAACGCCCGAAGATCCATTCTATTGATTAAAGTTATCTAATGCTTATCGATAATACCAGTATACCACTTCGAACATCCGGAGTATTAAACCTCTTTAGCAGAAAAGGAATAAGGTGTAGCTTTTGTGTCGTCGGGAGATTGTCGGATCATTGTCGTATAGGCGTAGTGGTTGTTAAATTAATCTGAAATGGTACTAAAATATCTCATAATTTTGAACAGGAAGTGCATGCAGTTGTTATCAATTCCAAATAACCCTCTGTTGGTAATTTATTATTATTTTGCGTCATGTTACTCTCTAGACTCTACGATAGTTGTGGCTCCAGTGTTTATTGCCACATGCTATCAAAACAACAGCTTTGGAAGCATGTAGAAAAAAGCCTAGCGCTTTGTGATGTGATATGTATATCTATACATGTATCCACGGCACCAAAAAGTTCCACTTGGCTGCGTGTCGGACTACTCTTGTTGTATAGGCCTGTTCTGAAAATAGTGGTCACGGTCGATTGATCACAGGGTATAGTGTCTGTCTCCTGAACACAAACAAGGCTTACAGCTATCCGTAATTTCATAGCCTCCACCGATGGAATTATTGGAAGTTGTGGGAAAAGCGATCATGCTAAACCGATAGCACGACTTCGAGGGGGCTTGTAGCGTGATCAATGATAAAGGATCAGGAGCCATTATCGAGAGCGGTCGATTAATGTTGATGGATTAGTCAAGGAAGGCACCACATTGGGAATATCCGCACGCAACAATACCGGATTTCTCTTTGGCGCTGTAAATTAATGGCGTGCAGGTAACATTCTGGTAAGAGGATGGAACGTTACTGCTGCCAGAGCTTTGTGAGACTACATCGTGCTCTTAAACAGGAACAAAGAAGTGCGTATATGGCCACATAGTTCCCTGACTGTCATTTATCGTGCCTGACTGTTTTGGCCTTGGAATCCCAGATACCGTGGAAAAATGTTTATTTCTCAATACGATAGTGACCAAAATGAAGTCCATATTAACATGCAGTCGGTTGTGCGGTATCATTTCAGGCTATGTGAGACGGGTGGTATATAGAGTACCAGAAACATCATATTTGCCTTTCAAACAGAAAGAGTTTGCAATTGTGTTGCGTCATTTTTGAGACAGCTGACACCCGAAGTCCATTATGCTTACATCGGTCTCCTGAAAATACAATCAAGTAAAATAGTTGAATTCGCCCAGCGGGGGTCGATTTTGAGATTAAACGTTTCTGAAAGAAACAATATAGTGCTTTCAGCAGACGTTCTGTATAGTCTTGTCGAAGTCGTGGGATGATGAAGTCCCTTTATTTTCATATTACCACCACACCCTCTTGAAGTCCTGGGTGTGGTTGTAAAGCAAGACAAGTAAAATTGTGGGCGTGGCTTCTTTCTATCTTCAGTATCGTAGAGTCGGCGTCACCATATCTAATTGATTCAAGCCCATGTCCAGTGTAATACCGAGAGGATCTGCTTGTACTGCTCAACGTGCCGCTAAAAACGTGAAAAGCGATCGCTGCATCGAGTCATAGAAACGGCAATTATCATAACTAATGTATGGGCCCAAAATATACGATTATAATTTCCAACTGGCGTTTATAATATAATAACAAACCTTGTATACACATGGGCCGCGGAGCGCTAGGTTCTAAGATCATTGTTATAGGCTGGACTGTTTTTACAGCGCAACTGGCCGTGCCAGCGCGTTGGAGCGGCTCCCTTTGTCATGCGGGATGTATTTTACAGGTCTCACCCCGTTGAAATTGGGTGCAGACCGTCGGCCTAACGCACGTTCCCATAAAAACCCACGGCTGACTCAACCCGCAAGGTTCGCTTGCTATCCAAAGCTGTAATCATCGTCGGTATACGGATTATCGACAACAATACAATAAGACCGTTCGTCGGCGCGCAACACCCTGGGGACAATTTGGCGGCAAACCAGTGCTCTAGATTTTTTTTCTTGTTCGCTACGGACGTCACGATGCGTTTTCGAGTCGTGGGTATTTTATATCCGGACCTATCAAGGATGACCGGTGTAGACTGGAGATGCTAAAAATAGACAGGCTCCCACTAAACAGTGTGTCTCTCAATTGACGCTTCTGTACGATTTCCGTTTCATCGGCTTCAAGTTCTTCCTTGCCGTCTTCGGATGAAGCGTAGTACGACAAAGGCAGAGATACGCAGAGGCAAGTATTGTGTGTGTACGTACGCGCACGGGAAAAGGGCAGACCGCATTCGAGATGTGATTGCCTCGTTTTTGTACAAACATTCGGCCACGTGCCGCGGTTTCAGTCGGGGAAGGCTGTTTTCACAACGTGGACGATACCAGCATGACTCGCAACGCTGCTCTCGCACTTAGGTCTATACGGGACTTGAAAATGTGGCCTCAGACCGTTCGCGCGTGTGTCGCCTCATTATTCTGTGAAATTCACCGATGGCGCGAGAGGATCAGTGGGGAAAATGTGATTATAGTTTCAAAAACAAAAACCTATTTCTGCCAATGAATAATGACGGTTTCGATGGCATCCAGAAACGTGTCTCATGATCATTTCTGAGAACCTGTGTTATTGAGGTAAAGTTATCGGACGTATATTTTGAAAGTAGGATCTGACCTGGGCGCCACCTACTACCAGTTGTTTGTGGTGAGGGGTCAGGTGAAGCCGGTGTATTCGAGGCCAAAGCATCCTAGACTCTATTCCTTTCATTTGTGTTACGGACCACTGTTCAACAAGCACCGATACCAAAATGGTTCCGACTGATTGACGCAGTCGATAGACGTGCCAGCATATTTTGGCACGGAGACAAATTCTCTGCCGCAGATCAGCCAACGGGTAAAATTGAAGCCAGGGTGAGGCCTTTCGCGCCGGTTAAAAATTTGCGGCGTGCAAACAGATTTTCAAATGTTGAACGTTAAATCCCACAAAAAAGACTCGGGTAATTTACTCAGATTTGTTTGGGGATTAAATTAGGCTGAAACTTCTATAATTATGCCTTTGTTTCCTGTACAAATTAAAGATTCAGACAATTTCTGTCCAAAGTGGAGCTGCTCTCTGTATGTGGACTGAAATGGCCAGACGGATCGCATGTCTTGTCAAGGCTAGATTTAAAATGTAGCAACATACAGGTAGTACTTCGCGACTGTATCCTACAGATAGCCAAACGGATGTCTATTGCCACTCTGCTTTAGAAAATAGTTTGTTGCTCTTTCTGATGTCATGCAGAATGTTGTTTTGGGTGCTTTTCTGGTTTTTCCATTCGACCTTTTTTCGTTTTTCACCAGTCTCTTCCACAAGGACTCCTTTGTGCCCGGGGGGATACGCAAACCCGTAATTGAGGTCGCCCAGTCACCTTTCTGACTGCTCTTCCCATCTTTTTTGCAGTTGGTGGCAATGTCTGGAGCCAAAGTTTGTGTAATTTCCAGTCACCTGTCTGGCACGTTGTGCATGCGAGTAAGGGCTCACGTGTAACACACTGCGACATTTTGGCGGTTCTGGTGTCGTTGTTAACGAACCATTATGAATTCAGATGTTATCACGATTCCGACTGTCATTTCCCATCCACTGTGGAAAAGTACCGTACTTGAGAAGAAAATGACTTCAGCTTTTGACACAATTTCTTTGAAAGTAAAAGTTGTGCTTAAAGTGTCTATCATTTAGTTTTCCAGCATGTTTTCTCCTTTTTTCAAGGCCCCTTATCACTTCTCATACAATGTTGCGGTCTTGAATAATTTTTAAGGGGACTAGCACGAAGTCAGCAGACTTTCGCTTTAGTGAGTGGCCTTCGGCCAAAAGAGTAGGACTAGTGTTGATTCAAATTGGTCGTGGCGGTCGAAACCAAAATATCCATCAACTGGTCACAGGGCAATGCATATCGGAGCGTTTCCAGTCGTGACCAAAAAAAATGAAAACGGAGCGAAATGCGACATCGAGAACTGGCCCGCGATACCACCTAGCGCGCGGACCTATCTTGTTTTTAGAGAACGACTGATGAAGTCCTTGTTACATGTTAAAGACGTCAAAACTAAACCGAAGTGTCATCCCTTTCCTATTTACAACTTAGCGATTGTGCACGCGTAATTAAATCAAGAGGATTGTTTCCCTATGGACTACATGTCCCCTGTCGTGCGAATTTCCCCAAGCAGATGAACCTGCAAGGTGCAAGGTTTCCAGCGATCCAATTAATGGTGCTTCTTAACTCTCTCTGTCTCCTTCACGGAAGAGAATACTTTTGCATAAATTCATTCAAGCTAATCTGCATGGTTTCCCGGGGGCGGCGTGTATTCTGCGTTGCTGGGCAGATGGTAGTCACTGCAAAACATTGCAGTACATGTATTTGAGTTCAAGGTTGAAGAGGCAGTAGACTTGACCCAGTCGGTTCGTAAGTGGCAAACTAGCTTACTGTTTCATCGTGGGAATGTTTTACCGAGCGTGTCAATCGCTGCGGGTCATGTGCTTTTCACGGCTGATTTGACCATATGTCTGTTTGCCGGTAAGGATGCACGGTTACGCACCAACATTATGTACGCAACTGGCGATGGTACAATCATGTTAATTTCAACCGCATTTTCTACATTTTCTACTGTGTGCATAATTGGATGAGATTAATACACTTGCTGCGTAGCATAGATTTTATGGCTTTGAGTGTTCAATTAGAAATTCACTGACGTAAGGGCCCACAGATCTGGTCGTATCGCTTTTTTGCGATACTTTATTCGCTGAAATCAGTAAATAAAGGAATTGTTGTCTGTTAGAATCACAATCATTTTCCCCGGCCCCTGATATGTGTATGGGGTTTTTTTTCTTTTATTTTCCTCACACTCGTGTAGACTGTTAATGTCCTTGGTGGGCTCACACGAAATGTGTTCTCTCCCACGTCGACGGTTGTATCATGCTGTCTGAGACTTCACTGACAACACGCCTCACCGGTTCTCATGGCAACATACAATTTTGGATAGATCTAACTAGGCTAATGCTAAGTTGAGCGATGCGCGAGCCACGACTATTTGCATGCATAGAACGTGTAAGCGTCAATGGCTATAGCTTAATTTATTATGTAGCGCAAAATCGCGTGTAGTTTACCGCGCCGCTGTATATCTCCAAGTGATTAGATATCTGCCAAAATATTGAGAAATTATAAAGATTGAGTGTTTGAAGTATTATTTCAGCATTGTGTGTTTACGAACATTGTTTATTCGGGCTAGTGTATTCCAGGTGAATGATTTGGAAGTCACAGGACTCGCTGTCGGCTGCCGCTCCGCACGAATGTTTTGCAGGCGCTGTAAAGGCAGCCAGTTGACGTGGTTTTCGTTCTGAAGTATTGCACATGTGGTAATCTTGCCTTATCATAATAAGATAAGCTGTCTTCCTTAATGGCTGACTGATTGGCATCGATCCCAGTTTTCCTTTGCCATTAAAATATAGCGTCAGGCCGAGGATGTCGATGAAAAAGGCGTGTTGAAATAAAGTTCCTACACGCGCTTAACGTCTAAGCTGATGATCATTAAGTGGAAGTGGTTTGTTCAGCTTTTAATGCCATTTGGTCATTTCCTGCGGCAAATCATTTCTTACCCCACCCCTAATTTAACGTTTTGTCGCTTTGAATAAGCGTGAAAATTAATTGTGAAAACCCATTTGCATCGAGGAAATTCCGCGTCTTGATTTTAAGTGTATTTTTTCCCAGAATCGGTGGTGTAATTTCCTACAGCGATTCAGTTGTTATATTGGGACTTTGACAGGAATTTTGCTCATTTCAGCAACTGTATATTGTGTGTGTGTGATAGTGTGTCGGCAACGGTGACGGTCCAATCAGTTGATCGCTTGGAAATTAATTATTGTAATTGCTTGTGTTGAATTTGCTGGTAGGCTGACCTTATTATCTCCGCAGCCCAATGGTATAGCAGTGCCTTTTGCTGGCATTTGAGACATAAAAGCATATGCTTTGAGCTTCGCGGATTGCATGGTGAGACAAGACGAAGCATCGTCCGCGTTTTAAACTTTTCCGGTTTCCTTCTCTCAGAGGGAATACTTCATTCAGTGTTGCCGAGCTGCATTAATGGTTAGTACCATCAAGTACTTGTGGAAAATGACCACGAATTCTGCTCTTCGGGTTTCGATTCAGCATGGGCATTGTTTGCGACATTCGTAGCGAATCTCGTGGATAGCCATCTTCGGCACATTCGACACGCTTGGCCGCAAGCTACCGTCGTTTGCATTTCACGTTGAACCCTTTCTTGTGTCTGTGTACGAGCGGTGGATTACATTTTCATCGCTTACATCCCAGAGGTTATCGGTTTTGAGCGTCAGGAGAGAGCTCGCTAATTCGACGCTGTGCTACGTCTTGCGTTCCGTCGATGGTTAGTTGAAATTACCTTGATATTGCCGTGACGATTGTATAGTGTTTTTGATCGACACGTTGTTCAGTTCAGTTTACTATTGAGTGTAAACATCGTCGTCAAAATGCCGGCATGCTTTGCATCATGTCGACAGTATTTTAATACCCATGATGCCACAATGCTCTAGTTGGTATGTTATAAGTCACCTACGCTATAACTAATTATTACAACAAAAGTCATATTTCTGACAAATATTGCCCAGTCACGGAATTCCGCTCACGCCAAGTCTTTTAGTGTAGCGTAACAAGATTTACGTCCGAAGTCAAAGAAAATGTCCCTCGTTGTGGAGAAATATTGTTTTAAAAATACCGAATGTTTATGAGTACAATGGTAAGAATAATTCGCGTCGTGGAATCAAACATTTCATCTGTCACTGAAGGCAATTATTCTCACCATTGCACGAATGTGAAAGATTCATTAGTTGTTTTGTAAAATACCTGCAAAAATCCTCTTCTGCTCGGAGAGCAAACGGTTATTTATCAAACAGGTTTGTGTCCGATCGCCACCTACTGGTAGTACCGTGCAGTGTTAAACTGGTTGCCGTCCCTACATTATTCTCTCTCTCTTACTGGGAATGAGATATAGGCTTGTGAATGGGGAGGCCGGAACCAGTCACGTCAAATTAAGTTCTATTCAACGGGTAGCGTTGAATTGAACGGATAATTCACTGACATGTGATCCACGACCCACCAATCGAACAACGGGGATTTTTGTAAGTAGCCTACATGTACATGTACATGTATTCTATAAAATAGAACGTGCATTTTATAGCCTGTTCTGTATGCATATTCGTTGGGTGTATGGAAAGGTTTGGGAAAGAGATGGTGTGCCGGGAGTGTGGGTCGCATTTTCATAACCCCTTTCGGCGGCAAATTACTCAGCATAGGATTTCGGAAAACTGAAACATGGATATATCGACTGGTGCAGTATCAAAGCAGAGAAGCGTGTTTACGGAGTAAGCGCGAGCGGTCGATGGTATGACGTCATCGGGAGCGCGCTGAGGTAGGTGTGCGCCCAGCCAGCTTCAGTTGCCTTTGACGAGTAAACGGCAATTGCTTTAATGACCGAGAGCTAGCGCGAAACCGAACTCGGGCTAGCTGTGAGAGAGTACGTGGACGGTGGACGTGCCGCGCCGATGACCAGTCAGCCAGCCCGGGCTGTAGGGATGATGATATGATCAACTCCGGCAGGCACTAGGTTATAGTCTGCATTACGCCACGGCGCTTTACGTGCAAGGGGTAAGTTGCTCCTTACTGGTGATTGAAATCGATCTCAAAATGTAGCGCGTGTGATTGAATAGCCTGTGTTATCGTATTGGTCCTAAGGTTACACGCGTTAGTTCGTTGAGAATGAAAAACACTTTTCTGCTAATGGGAACGCTGTGAAAAATAATTTGCATAATTAATTTGGACCACGGCACATCTTTACTTGGTGTTCAGCCGACTTCAGGTCGAATAGAATTTTCTGAGCTCATTCATCGTTAACAATTTTGAATGTTTCTGCGGTTAAAAAAAAGGATGACAAATTTGATGGCATCGTGCATCGGTGATCGGCAATTGTGAGTCGTCGTTCAGTTCACGGTTTATTGTTCCTTTAAGTGTGTTCACTGCGCCGAAGGATTTTCCTTCTGATGCATTCTCGAAATCCCACAGATGTACGGAAACCGGGGTGTTTCATGCGTGTGAATTTACTTTTTTGATGCATTACAAATGCGTACCGTCAACCCTGTCAGTTATCTTCCATACCGCATGCCAGGTGTATTCTCTGCTGGCGCATCTCTTTTGTTTATCTTTCTGTTTGACCTATATTCCCCTTTGGTTCATATTTTTCTTACTGTGTGTTTTGATAAGGCTTGCGATGTGAAATTTTGTTGCATTGCGTGCACCGATCATTTCCGAACTTGCGCAATTCGCTACGTGCAGCGCGTTTCCTTGTGATTTTTTTGGGGGGTCTGTTTTGTTTTAGCTAGTCACGTGTGTTTCTTTTTGTTTTGTTTCTTCTTGTTGTGTTGTTTCTCTTTTGGGATTGCAACTTTTGTTTGTTAACAATTTTCCCATTTTTGATTGAAACTTTATGGGCCAGTGTTATATTGTTTTCATTTATACTTCTTGTACAGAATGTTTCATTTTCACATCTACTTGTTTTTGAGACATGCAAATGACAAAGTGATAATGAAACCTGTTATGAACGCTTGCCGAGTGGTGTACTTGTTTATCATTTCTGTGTCTAGCTTTGCTGGCTGTTTTTTTTGTTTTTGGTTTTGGTTTTTTTTGCATTGAGACTTTTTTGTCGACCCAGTAACTTATAATACCATCCGCTTGTTTCGCAGTTTGCTATTTTTACCATTTCTCTTAATTGATTGTAATTTGTCTTAAAGTCCTTTTCATTTTTGAAGCTTTCTCTGGAAGGCGATTGGAATTTTGTATGCACAGCCGATTGTTTAAATCGTTGCCAACTGAGTTATTGTTATAGACGTCATCTGTTATTAAACATCTTTGCTCTGTTTTTTTTTCTTTTTTCTTCCGGGGTTTACCTCCCCATCAAGATATCGACCTAAATTTGATTGTTTTGTTGTCTGTAATTTTATTAGATATTACCTGTTTGTCCTTAGCCCTCAGTCTGTTTGTTTATATGCACCTTTCAAAGTTATTTATGTATTTTTTTGGAGGGGCGCATGCGGAACGATTTCTTTTGGTGTATGTAGAGCTAAAGGTCATTTTGATACTGCATCACGGGGGGGGGGGCGTTTTGCCGATCGTTAATTTCAATCTCATGCATTTTTCACGTACCACTGATTTATATTCTTATTGCCATATGTTTCTCCAAATTGGAACACCAGGTGAATTTAGTGCGATGCGGACTCTTCGGCGGTGAATTTCGGGAACGTTTGCAGAGCTTTGCTGTACATTTCCAACTTTAGCAATGATGATGTCGGAAAATCCCAAGGTTTGCCCCTACACTATGCGCCGCTGGATCAACCGGTCGACAGAATGGAGGGAACGATGTTTTCATAACTGATGCGTCGTCCGTTTTGGGCGAGATTCTGTGGATGATTACGCAGCGCTCACGGGGGGGGGCGTAGATAGAATTACACGAGGACATGAACGCCAATCACAAAGACGCGGAGGCTGTAGCGAGTAGGAGACGTGCTTCACTACATATCCGTGATATTGTGGCTTGCGATATTGTGTTTGCGGCACATCACGTGAGCCGCGTCAGACTGGAAAGGCATTACGGGTTATAAAACCACTCTGGAGACAATGGACAAATGTTGGGGCTTGCCTTGCTTTCGCCTGCCCTTTTGAAATTGCAACATATTGTTCATGGGCGATACTCCTGTAGAATTGGTAAGTTGTGATATTCGCCGAGCGCATGGTTCAATTTCAGTCACCAGGGTACCTAACCTTGGCAAGCAGCGTATAAAAGGCATTCGTTTCTCCGCGGGTTCTTGTGAATGACTGTCGTCAAATGTTGATAGAAGCCTTCGCGGCATAAATGAGTGTCAATGGGTGGCTTGATCATCTGTCTCAACGCCGGGAGAAACCATCGCAATATGACGTGAGCGGAAAGGGCTAGAGGGAAGCGAAGCAGTGCTGCGTGTGTGTTGTCGGTCCAAACGCGGCAGGGACATCTCCGACACTTGAAACATTAGAGTTTTAGGATTGAGTCCTCAGTCATGTTGAGAGGTAGGTTAATTGTCAGTGCCCTGCAAGAACGGTACTGCTGTAAGCTAATCATGAAGTCACAATATGAGGCGGAATCTCGTCGTTGCGTGCAGCGCTGGCGTTGTGGACATTAAAAAAACAAGTGTCGTCAAGTGTCGACTGGCTAACCCCGCGCTACACGATCGTTCCAAATAATGCATGACTGGCTGGCAGAAGTTACATTGTTTCACGTTCGTAAGTTTAAATTGGTTGATATTGCCTATATCGCTTTTACTTTTTGTGTCATTTCCTTCATTGCAAAGAGTTCTTTGATTCATTTTTTAACGTTTTGTTTAAACTATTTTATGCGTCTACAATGTGCCACTTTTATCATCGTGAAGCGTTTTTTCCCTGCGTCGTGTTCTTTTCTGAGAAAGACTCATCCGGATATGTCCCGTGGGTCTGATAAGAGCAAAAACGAGTGTTCTCTCTACGTCATGTTTGTCGCGTTCGGTTTCCTGAATTGGATAAAACGCATAAACGGGAATCTGTGCTTTGCTGAGACATAAACCTTTGACAGGAGGAATGGAAATTCGCTTGACTGGAAATGATTATCGTCAATTGGTAACGCACACCCGAACGCTTGTGTCGTTTCTGCCGCGGAAGGGGGAAGCGGCGACATGTCGACATCGTTGGCCTCTTGATCGGCTGGTTTCCTACGCATAATTTGCAAGATCATGATGGTGTCATTCGCCAAGTTTCAATGGCGCCAGTTTGGTGTTTATCAAGGACCGTGACTTAAGCTTCCATATGTTTTCCTTTTTTTTTAATCAATGACCCGCAGCAAAATAAAGGCGTATTTTATCGAAGGAGTTAATGTATAAAAATTCATGTTTTTTTATGTGCACGCTTCCGTGTAGCCTTCCTTGTGAAGCTATTTTAAAGGGAGACCACTAATTCTCGTATAGAGTGACCGCTCTGTTCTGTGTAAAATTTCAGGAACGACCGCTCTGTTCTGTGTAAAATTTCAGGAACGACTGCGATGGGGTGCGTATAGACCAACGTGGCAAACGGGCTTGCTAGACGTGGGATAGCATGCCAACTGCATGAAGGCGCAACGTGTCATCTCTCACAGCCGGCCACTTTTCAGTTCAGCGGTTTCTAATGATGACGAAAATAGCATCGATCACGAAAAGACTCCCTGGAATTCGACCGACCCCAAAAATGTTAATAATACGGAGCAACACCCCCCCCCCGTAATCTGATGTCACCGAAGCCGGTTTAGCTAGGTTCTCGTGCTAGTGGACATGACGTCATGAGTTGGCCCGTCTTTTGCCGTCTGGATGCTATATCAATCACGTTAAATGTGGCCGAGCTGGTATTCAAGTTATTAACCGTGATGGCTCACTCATTAAGAGAGCTGCGTGTATTGAAGATAGCTGATAACAAACAGTGACAAAGTAGCGGAAATTGGCTCATGAAAAACTAGAATTTACTGAGCTTATTTCCTGGTAACGAATGTCGCAACCCTTGCACAGTTTGGTTTTTTTTCAGAATGTCGGCTGTAAGCGGTATAGGTTACCTACTTCCCCTCAAATCAGAGTAAACTTAATCATCGGTGGTGCCAATTTACGAAACAGAGATGGTTATAGACCTGGCACGTAAAAATAACCCACAAGGCTTAATATGGAATTCATTAAGCGTAAAGCAAAGGGCCTCGATTGTTGATTTTGAAATGAAAGTTTCAAGAAACGCGCGGCGCCACGAAATAGCCGTCGATATTGCACTTTATGAATACCTATAAATAATGCAGATTAATGTCATGTATTTTCCAGATATGGATTGAATTATCTCGACGTCAGCGAAGAGAAAGAAAAAATAATTTAAGTGCGTCGAAACTAACAGCCGTTTTTCTTCGTGAAACTGAAAATTTCAAGCAGGAAAAATCAAGACGATTTTTATTGTGTGAGGGATTTGGCGAGAAAAGCTTCTAAGTGGCATGTTTTTCTACTCTCTCGCAATAAATATCAAGAAAGGACTTTTTTCTCAGGTGGCCGTGGGGATATTAACTCCATCGTCGTTATGTCTCGTTCACACGTCATCGGTTGCCGGTACCATTTAGGTACTCAAGCATTCAATTCCGAAAGGGACGCTGTCATTTTTCTGAAGATGAAAGCAGGAAAGCAGAATTAAAACATAGCGTTCCGACGATTGAACGTCGGAGGTGGAGTGGACCCTCATTGCGATATAATGACTTCATGAATTGTGCTTCAGTCAAAAAGAATAGATTGGACTTTAGATTATGAAGACAGTATTGTGCAATTGCCGCATCGTTGATACGTACCTGCTTCATTTGAAGTGAGCGTTCGATTTGGAGGAGTATAGTGATATTGTCTTGGATGGCGTTGATTACAACGCCAATGTACGACTGACGAAATGTCGATGCAGTGCGCATGGACACCAGCGAACTCGTCCGAGACAAACCACTGTCGTTGCGTTCGGGATGTCACGCGTAGATCGTGAACCAACCTTGCGGACATTTCCCTGCGACGACCCTATATACCTGTACATCCTAAAAAGTAGATAAGTGTATTCATGTGTCATTGCGCAAGAGAACAGAGAAGTTTCTCGAAAAAAAATAGTGCATTGTTGTAATGATTGTTTCACGTTAAGAAATGTGTTTCTGAAGGCATTGGCTGTGTTATATTTAGCAGAATATGGTTTTCTATGGATAATCTGTGTTTTAAAATCACAAGTGACAAACACTTGACATTATTGCGGCTTTACCGTTGGGGATTATTCCAAGCAAAACGGTTGTCTCTTCCGATTACTTGTGTGTTTTGCGACAGCTCCCTAAAATGCCCTGTAAAGTCAAGTAAAAGGCATCGACTCCCGATGCGTCATGTCTCGACAGATCGAATTGCAACTCAATATGAAACTCAGCTCGCCTGACGGCAGCTGAAGGAAGCTAGCGATCATAAAAAAGTGACATTGTTATTGCCAGAGCAGATTGCATCGTGACATTCTTCAGATCAAATAAATTTGATTCAATAGCCAGCTTTTTCCATTAATTCACGGGGCGATGTTGTTTTCTTACATTCAATTAATGGTATTCCTCCGCGCCCGCAGGATGTTTGATGATATGCCTTCTTTTTTAACATTGCAACATGTACAGAATGATCGCCATGCTACAGCTTTTTTTTTCTTGGAGACACAAGCCGACAATTCCGTTGGTCTCTCAAATTTCCTTCTAAGTGGTTTGCGCCCTGTGGCGCGCATTTCACGAGCAATTCCAACGAAGTGTCGAATTATACTTGTGCCGCATTAGTCTGTAATTAACACTAATACTTCGTAACAGAACCGTGATGTACATAAAACATCGATAGAATTCAACTGGGTGATTTCCCCCTCTTTGTTGTACTGCTGGCTTCAAACCAGTCCATTGTCGAGGTGCCATTTACGTGCCTGGCAACGCGCGCGGTTTCCTGGTATTTCGAAGAGGAACGCCCCACCATCAATGATTACCCTCTTCACGTCTCCTAGATGCGGCGTTGCCTGGTGACGCCCCTTGCTGCATTTATCCTTGCCGGCTACCCGGTAATCGGCGGAGCATGAAGACGCTGCACGATCTCTGAATTGAGGAATGCCGGCTCGGCGGCTTGGTATCCAAGTCGATATGATTAGCATGTCTTTTTTTCCGAGAGAGGCGCATTGGTTTGAGATCGTGCTCTGCGCATGTGCGACAAAACGCCAGGGGGACTGGTAGATCGGAGCGGGCGTCAACAAGAATGTTCTCCCTAAGCTACAGAGCGGGAATTTTCTTACATACCAGATTTACTCGCTAAGTATCATCACAATCAATTATGAGCGATAACCACCACAGCCGGTAAGAGAAGTTTGCATTCTTGCTTAACATATTTTTATGTGGGCATGTTTATTTGCTGAGGCACGGTTACTTAGCGCTAGCTTAAATTCCCCTGGTTGCTCGAAGGGTGTTGCGGCCGTATTGTTCTCAGTTGTTTATTCGCTAGTTTCTGGACCTGCGTTTTTCCCACACGGGAGTTTTATTTATTCACACGTGAGTTTTATTTCTTCACCTATCTTTCAGAGAAGTTCTTTCCAAGTGGCATACATCTAAATGATTACAAAGATGTGATTGACTCGTGAATGTATACGAAATTCAGTAGAGTGAACCGTCCGTCGCTTCATTAATGTCTCACTCAATCAAGAATGTATAGTCAGGGTTCCCGCGTTTGAGTTTGGTGATAATGAGATTCATGCAAATTTTGTCTCGTCAGCATGGCCACGGCAAGTCATTTTTTACCTGTCTGTAAGTCAAGACTTGCGAGGCAAAAAAATCAAAGTACAGATAGTGCCATGGTCTGGCGTGTCCACTCCCGTACATTATCCCGTCCAGAGATGTGCGTGCGCACTTTACTTGAATATCATCAGCCAATCGATTGCCTTCCGCACCGTAGTGACCTAATTGTGTCGTCTGGCGCATGCGCTGATTTCATCGAAACCGTACAAACGATGAAGCCCGGAATGCAATCCGTGCGTCAGGAAGATAATTCGATTTGCGTGTCGATCCTAGATGGTTGGTGGACCCGGGGTGATACGTTTTGTCTCCTAAGCCGGCTGCGCCTATTTGGTGCGATAATGGCGTTTAGCGCGCGTAATGGATTGCGCTGACGAGTCGCCAATGACTCATGCCATTTATGCGCGTAGTTCAAGAGGTTGGGGTGTGATCTCCGCTGTTGGAAGGACAAAATGTATTCTTGAAAATACATCTGTGATTTTTGTGAGGCAGTATTTGCCACAAAAATCGTCTTTATTAATGGCTGCAATACGAAACGAGTAATATCTATCGCGAATTAGTTCGTGACTTATCGGTTGTGGAGGGCATTTTGTTTTTTAATAGGAAAATCGATGTATGTTTTGTCAATGTCTGAACTCAATGCATAATGCTTTCACTGTGTTGAGGATAAACGGTGTAGACATGTCTTTTTTACAATAATTGGTTTAGTTGATGTTACCAGTCTTTGGGCCTCCCCCCACACACCACTTGTCACCGCCCCACCCATCTCTGTGGGTGTCCGTTCGATCAGGCCGATGATAAGTAGGGTAAAATGCACGAGTTTTCGCCTCGGTTCGTCATGTCTTGAACTCCTCGGCTTTGTAGTCAACAACATTGTAAATGTGGAGGGTTTTTAGTAATCTTGGAGGGGAGGAGTCGGTGTTTTGACGGAAAGAGGAAAGAAAGAAACATTGCCAATCAGAAACAGATCTTATTTGCTTTTAAGTTAAAAGGCCTCACCATCGTGTGGATTCCAAGGTGCGATTTACCCTAAGGTTGTCATCCCCGCCCCTAAAAATACATAAATCGTCTTATCTGTAAGTTGGATGACGCATCAATCGAATGAATATGAGATCATCCGTTTAAAACCGTTGTCATGAAACAGTAAAGACACCGAAGGGGTTGAGTCGTGCGGAATTTTTTTTTTAATTCTTGTGAAATTTTCAACGCGACCCCTGAATGTTTTTGTCAAGGCTTACGTACCCAAACATAGTCGCCTTTGAATGATGTTTGATTTATTGATGTCATCATGCCGACGACAGAAAGCGCAGTCGGCCTTGGGCTCGGTGAACCGTGTCCTCAGCAGTCCTTTTGTAAAACTGGAACCTTCAGCCGTGTAGTTGTAACAACCACTTTAAAAAATTCCTCTTGGTAAGTGCGCATACGCATCTGTAATCCATGTATACAGAGTGTTCTATTGCAACGCTGACGATTCCTGCCAACATCTCTTAATCCTAATCTTATTCCTCATTCCTGAGACCTGAGCACTGAAATCCATGAGGAAATTACGAACTCTTCTGTGGGTGAGAAACTTGTCAGGGTCCACGTATTTAGTGGTCAAAATGTGGCGTCTATCAAGACTAGTCTTCGGAGGCATTGATATCAAATCCTTTCCCCGTGGAAACCTAGTGAACCTCTGCAGCCTTGCGAAATGATAATAAAGTTACAGTCCTGACGTGTGTGTGCTCATTGATGGAACATGGAACAAATTACCTTCTGAAAAGCGGAAACTAATATTGTGGAATGCTTACGGATGCAATACGAGAAATCGCCATGGTGCAGTCTGTACTTATTTAGCTCCCAATTTTAGTTTGTCAGCACTAGGGCAGTACCTCTGCCAGGTGCCGACATAAAGGCCTGCGGAGTTTAGCTGCCGGCTTGTCGCGTTCCACCGTGAAAGCCCTGGCGTCGGTTGACGATCTGCCTTCGCCTTGTTGTAGACTAACACGAAGTCGTTACCGGCGGTGCCCCAGGACTCTTTGCAACAATGGGTGATTCATCACCGCGCTGGTTTGAGTCCCCTCGCTCTGGCCAGTTTACTGACCTTCCTTCATCGTGCATTCAATGTTGCACCTGCTAACTGGCAATTAAGAATGCCAGGGATTTGAACTTGAAGGTAATCGGGAAGATATCCAGCGGGGCAGGGGGCAAGCCGCACCTCGAGAGAGATGTTGCCGGTTTTTTTAAAGGAATTGATCAAATTATGGCAAATGGGGAAAGTGAGAAGTAATTTAAATATGAGGATATGCAATTCAAGTTGCTCGCGGTAAGGGTCCAATCTCATCCGCCAAAATACGAGATGTGCACTAAACAAATGCGCCATCACAGCCATCGGTTGTGGTAACCTGATGCAGTAAACATTCTTCACACGATAATGGCGATAGCAATTGAAATTTCCTCCATCTGCTCGGCCGGCCCTGCCCCCCCCCCCTGCAGTATTGCGGCGTAAGTAGTGACGTCACAGTGACGGCTTTTTACCCCCAGGCAATCAATATTTCAGGTGTATGAAAAGAATCGTTTTCACCACCGCGTAGTCCAACTGAATTTGTATTCAGCACTTGCTGAATACAAATTCAGCAAGTTACTACTCGTTACTATCCTTTAAGAATACTTCACTTTGTGCCGAAATATTACAAACTCAATTTAAAATTACACACATGTATGGGTTATTCCAAGTTGTCAGGGCCACACAAGTTTCACATATCTTCAAAATTTAAACACTTTTAGCAACTTGTCGCACAAGGTTTGGAAATTTGGTAATACTTTCGATATTGAACTCAATTTATGAGTAAAACTCTACTGGCATTATTGATTAATTGGTTAGAACTCACAAGAGGCGATGATATTTGTTTTAGAAACAGATGCACGGCTCTGCGTCATATTACATTGTTCGGAAACACAATTACTTCATTGCTGAAATGAAAAGTACCGCTGTTGGGCGTTTCATTTAAAAATTAACGAAACACGATGTCCTTTCCCTTTAGAATTCTCGGAATATATTTACATTTCACTTTTTCCCTTTTTTATTAATTCAGATGTTTTCTTTCTTTTTTTTCTCACAGATTCCTGAGACGCTAACCAAGTATAAAGTCGAAGACAGCGAAGGCTACCCTAATCCAGACATGCTGCATTATCCAGGCCGAGATGAGATGGGTTTTGGCGTCGGTAACAATGGGGAAATCACAAGGTGGGCAAACCCAGAAATCAACTCTATTCTTGTCCATTGTCGATTGTCAATAGCCAGGTTGCAAATGTCGTTCATTCATTATATTTCACATTTGAAATTGAAATTTAACCTCGAATTGAACTGTGCATGGTCATGCACAAATTATTTAGCCATCCTATTTCCTTGTTAGTAACAAATTGCACGGCGGTAAATTATTTCCCTATGTTAAAAGCTCGGTAATTCTTTTTCAGATGAACTTTATTCACTTGAATTCTCAGTATCTTTTTCTCCGTGACTTTTGTGTCCAAACTGAAAATTGAAAGGTTTTTTCATCAAGGACAGGGAACATTCGTTCATTTTCATTTGCTCAAAATAGTGCAAGCCTACACGGTCTAACAAAAGTATTGCATAATTTATGAAAATTTGTCTAGTTAATTGAGTGCCATAAAGTCTGCTCCGAAAGCATTAAGCATGATGCCTGTGTTCCTTGGATGACAAATTCCGGCGCGTGTGTAATTTGTTCTTCAACAATGAACATTTATCGTCGTTATTTGAAAGTCGAATCTCTTGTTAATTCAAGGACACGTTACCTAAGACAACAGCGTTTAGTTTTCTGAGAGAAAATGTAGCGATGTATTTTGTAGCTGGGTAAGCGTTTGCATAATTATAGTAAACTGATTTTTGATCAGCCAGGTTGGCAATTTCACATGGAACTGACAAGTTACAAACTTTTACCCATGACATTAGAGTTTCTTAATCTTGAATTAGTTTTGGGGTTATACAAAATACTCGAAAGTGGCAGTGTTATTCTCGAAAATGTTTCATCCTTCGGATACTTCAGCTTTTTTATTTTTAGGTTTGCTCGCATTGTTAAGACAATTGGCCTGACGTTAACATCCTAGCAAAATATCTTTCTATTATTTTAGAATTGATTTGAGTTGATTCGATCCGATTGTGATTTTTGCTGTAGTTCGGCGTAGTTTGTTATTCCCTTTTGGAGTTTTCTCTGTCCCTCCGCGAACTGGTTATTCCTTTCGCGCTTGGTTGTTTTTGTTTGCTTTTTTAGTTCTAAATGACTACGTTATTTGTGTACGTGTTGTGTATATTTTGTGTTTGCTTTGACAATGCAACGGGGGCTGCTCACTTTAATCTTCCTGACCCTGTCTTGTGTAAGTGCCGACACTACTATGCCCCTTTGGTTTTGAACTCTGAAACATCGGTGCTAAAAAGATATCGATGAATGCTATTGATAGGCAGCAGCTGTGCAATTTGCGCTGGATTGGATGTGTGTGGGGAAGGTCACCGGTTTCCTGTTCAGTTGGCGAAGCAGGCCTTGAAAAATAGGGGTCAACTTACCTATTATGTGCCTGTTGAAGTGGGATTATCCATGTATGACCAGGCAGATCTTAGGGAAACTTTTGCAGTCAGCTGAAAAGGTAAATAAGTTACAATGATTGCAACGTCATCGGATCAGGTCGAGACTGAATGAGTTTTTTTTAATGTGGAAAGAGCGCTGTGAGATCGGGGTCTCTTTAGCTCTTTGCGTGAGTCTGTCTGTCAAAGCAGAAAGTGAGGCTTTTTCCGTGGAACGCTTCAGTGGTTTGCTGGCGACCGTCTGATCACGATATTGGAGGATGTTTTGATCGTTTGTTGAAAATTTGGTATCTGGCCTGAGAGCAACGGCCATGACCACGAAGGTTGTACTCTGCCGTGCTCGCTTTAGCATTCATCCGTTGGCCTCAGAGAATGTCTGTTAATTTTTAATGGTTGTTTGCTTTGTATGGAATTAGCTTCTCAAACGATACGTCACCGTGCCAGTGATCATGTGGAATGAAGCAGTTTCCGCTGGGTGAATACCACATATCGTTTCTTTCGGTTACAATCGCCTATTCCCGCATATTTTTTTTCCAAATTAAGTCCTCTGTAATTTACTTATTCAAGGTCCGATTGTGACAACAACTGGTCGTCACTTAATGCGTGTTGTTCCTTTGGATATTTCAGGGAGCGGCTGCGACAGTTGGCTACCACACGGCTGGCTGAGCAGGGACGTATGGGAATGCCAGACGCCAACTTTATCTTTCAAAGGGAAGCTGTAGCTATGCAGCAGAAGGTAAGTACGACCAAAATCTGCCCTACAAATTGGTACTTGTTTGCATATTGAATGTTACCAAGCAGAATCCATGCGCATTTTACTTGGAAGAATCGACTGAAACAAGCACCAGACTACAGAGCATACACTTGGGACTTTTCTGCACCTTAATCATTATAATTTGGGCTGAGTAACTTTACGAAAGGTAATTGTCCAGTCATTAAACGGAATCGTGACGTCCAAATTAGGGATGAGTGTTTAATATACTGCAGCTTCTTGTTAATCAAATTGTCAAGTCGACCAAGTGGTTTCCTATGGGTACAGTTCAACCTTCAATTTCTTCGAATTATTCTGAAAGATACAGGGGGCCAGTTCCCGTCATATCAGGCATGACACTGGTGTACCACTTGCGTTATTTCACTGTCGCTTCAAGTGTAAAATTGACAAATACGTCCATACGCGTCGGATCGGAATGCATGTCATCGTTTTCAATGGTGACATAGTCTGAGGTCCAAAGTCCTTTCAATTAGTGATGAAGTAGGTAATGAATAAGGACTGTTAACGGCAATACGATTGTTAACGTCCACCGTTCCGTTTGGATTTCCGTCGACTTGTCTCTTGTTTTTCCTTCGGTCTTTTCTTTTCATCGAAATGAACACCCGCATTGTTAAGTAGTTGGATAGGTAGGTGTTGAAAATAAAGTAGTGGTTCGACATCGTGGTTTTGGTGTAACCGGAAATTATGCTATGAACATGTACGTAAAGGCATTCGTTCGCCCTAAATGGTTCGTTACACTGTATCTCCCATAAGCCCATGCGGTCACACTCCTAAAGGCAGACATTGTGCCTAATCGTTGTCTCGTGGATGCGGCTTCTTGTTTTTGCTTACCAGCTTGAGTGAAAAGCCGCAGCCGGTAACAATACACGATATCAATAATGTGTCCTGTCAGTACAGCTGTGTACAAGTAGGCCTACACACGTCAGTGTTAAACCTGTACATGTCAAAGGTTATGAAAAAATGGACTGCGTGTTTTTCCCGGAACGTGTGGTCGTGCATTTCCTGTGATGTTCCATCGATGTGGCTCAATTTTTGTCTATCTCCATATTGTCAGACAATTTTAGTGGTAACTAATGAGCCCTCTTTGCTGATGACGTCCGCCCAAGGACAAGTATAGTAAAATCTGGACTTGCAATGCCCTGAATCAGCTTATAGAGTCATTGAATCCACTCGCGGCCATTTTACCGAGCCGAATACAAAGCTTTCCTGGCAATGCCCGCCGTTGTTCTTCCTGACGTCAATAAAAGAGAGCCAACCCACGCTTTTGTACTCGGCTCGGTAAAATGGCCGCTGGTTGGCTTCTTTTTCATACAAAGGCGTTGCAAGTCCAGGTTTTTTATATACGTCCGTGCGTCCTCCCCGTTTACCCAATATTTTGTACTGAATACACGTATGACAAAGCAGATATTTACAGGATGTTATCGTGTTGTATAAAACCTGTAACCATGAACCACTTTTTTTCCTTTCACGTGAACAGGTGAACGCCACCGTGGCGTCGAAACCTCTGTACTCCATAGGAGCCCCGCAGCGCGCCAGAATACCCAAGCAGCCGACACGATATGGCGATCAACTCCACCGAAATCCACTCTACGATGGCCCGTTGAATCTCGTCAACCGAGCCGCCATGCAAGGCAACCCTTACGGTGGGGGTCACTCGTCGCTGGACGATGCCACCGACCTTAATAAGCCTCTGGACTTGTCCATGAAGTCGGAGAGACTTGCCTTGCCCAAAGTCCCGAAGACTATAGTAGATCCCAGACTGATGCCTTTGACCAACGCCGAAATGATTGCCAAGCACACACACACTTTCAGCAGTAATGGAAACGAGGTGACGTCAAAGGTGACATCAGCACAGACTATGTACAGACCACCTCCGATGATGAGTTACGGCAAACCCGGTCGGCATGGTCATGCAATCAACCCAATTCAGCTGGTTCACCGTCAGCATGCGGCCGTCCCTAAGGATGTCCCGATGTCTCAAGGTCAGCTGCACCCGCTGGCATCCTCAGGGGTCGTTGCCTCACACCTCCAGCCAAACCGGAGCTCACTGAAGCGTCCTGCGCCGGTCATGGCGCGCTCGGCGTCAGACATTCCCATGAAGCGTGTAGTTCTCGACAGCATGGTCGCACCGTCTTCCACTACCCCCACACCTGCGAACATTAAGAGTTACCAAGATGCAAGTAGCAGGGCCGCCTTGCTAGCTTTCGAGCGCGAGCGTGGAAGAAGCCACGCAGTTGCTCTGATCAACCAACAAGATCCGGATTCCAATATCAGAATCACAGACGTCCGTTCCATTGGTCAACATACGGACACCAGCCATCCTGCGCCGGTGCCCAAATCGACGCCGTCCCGATCGCGAACGACTAAAGCGGCAGGAGCGCCTGTGTTCCACCACATACATTACCATCACCATCACCACCACGTTCCACAGCCAGACGAGGAGCTGTTACGGCAGAGTTCGAATGGAACTCCCGTGGTGCACGCCCGTGGCGCTGTGCCAGTGCATGCAGGGGTAATCGCACAGGGTGGAGCTGCGGGACCAGCGAATGGTTTACCGACTCATGATATCCCTAGCCACCGAGTAGCGGGTCGCATGGTTCCCGGCCATGAAGTGCCAGCGCACGCCATGGCGGCTCCCAACATGGCATCATCGCGCGGAGATCGCCACCATGGCGTCTTAATCAAGCACACTTCCACCCCAGTCACTACCATGACCAGCCCTCACCTGAGAAGGGCTCACTACCAAACGAGAAGGCGTATCGTCAAGAGCATCAACCCCCCCACTATGGCGTCCCATGCTAGTCTGGCGCCGCACCGAATGGACCCAGCGAGCACAACGTCCGCACCGACCCGCGGGCACCAGCACGCCCGTGCAGCATCGCCGCTCAAGCTGGTTGCCTCCTCTATGGCTGCAGGGGCCCAAATGAATGAACTGTTGAAACCTCTAGACGGTCCAGAACAGCCGGCCGCCAGTGCACACGTGACTAATAATAACAACAACAAAGTCTTGTTGGCGGAGAAGCTAGCCCGACCGTTAAGGGTTGACATACCAGATGACAGAGCTTTTGTTAGCCACCTAGGAGACCTCTACACCGGGCAGACTAACCCTGTCCCTTTAGTTCGTCAGGTTACCAACGCCACCAGTATCACAAAATGCCTGACAAGTGAGGCCAACTCTTCCCCAAAGAAATCCAACTCGTCGGGCAACGAGTCACCCACCATGCCTGTTCTAACGCCGCAGAGCGTCTACTCACCCTGCTTCACGACCGAGTCGATGACGAATCTCACCCACAATTCCTCCAGCGTTGAACCCCAGCCCACCTCTTCTCCCATGTTTTACAGCGCTCTGACACTATCCCTGTACCCACGTAGACAAGATGCAACCGCCGAAGCTGTGCAGAAGCTACCCAGGGCCAAGGACGAGTCGCCCCCTAATTTGCACGAGACAAGCCCCGAGCAGCTCGTGCCCGATCATCGGATGCCAAATCAACTGGACACTCTTATTCGTCGGAAAATCGACCAGTACGCCTTAGACGCAGCGGCCGCCCTCGATAAGAATAAGAGAGAGCAAAAGCGACACAGGGAGATAATACAGGAGCCACACGATGCTTACCAGCTGCACATGCAGGAATTGCGCAGAGATCGCTTTGAGCACAGGGACAAGCCGAAAAAGAGGCACACGCATGGGTACAGCTTAAAAGCGAGCATGGACAAATCAAAGGTTCATCAGCTCAGGGGAGTAAGTGAGCGAATCCTGCCTTCTGAAAATCACGATGACCGGAACATCTTTGCCGAGTTCATGTTGAAACGACAATGGTACGATGGCAAGATGGACGCGAGGAAGCCTGCGAGGGAAACGTGTCCCGACCAGACGGATGTAATTGATCTCACAACTTCCCCATCGTCGTCGCCAGCCCCAGAGGTAACGAATAGCGTTGAGAACAAAAATGGTGGCAGCGGTGCCACAAGCAAAGAGAAGCCTGAGATCGGGAAGAACGTTCGTGGTTTGTCCAGGAAGCGTGAAATAATCTCGGCCTTTGAAGAGGGGAGAACCGTCTCAGTTAGTGAGGCAATCGAGGCCGTTTTTGCAGCTAACTCGCCAGTACCTAAACGCGAAGCATCCGGCACTGAGACGGACCACGAAGAGTCGGCTGTCAAGCAGCTGCAACCTAACACTGGACCGCCGAAACGAGTCACTCGTGGAGTGTTCGATCAAAAGGATCAACCCCCAAAACTCGTCAGGGTTCAGGATTCTCCACTGGTGTCTGCAACAGCGACAGCTGCCATGGCTAGCACATGCGTAGTACATGTAATTACATCACCTAAACCTTCCACAGTACTCCCTCCACTCACGACAACTAATGGCGCCATCAAGATCGAGCCAGTGTTTCGATGCTCCTCTAACTCCCCATCATCGGCCAAATTGACAGTTCCCTTTCTCACAGAAGCCCCTCCCATGGATAACCCCCAACTCTCCTCATCATCCACCGATGCAGCCCAGTCTCTGGTCTTGTCAAACACGCAAGTGACGTCATCTTTGTCAGCACTACCCCAACACTTGAGATTCTCTCCAACCGAGAAGACATTTTCCCATGATCCTCGAAAGAAGCTCCTCGCCGCCATGAACGTCCAGACCCCACCAGCGAGCGTTTGCGCCGTGTCTCCAGCATCCGTGGCCGCTAGTCTCAGTTCGACCGTCAGCCCATCCAGTGGTCGGAGCACACCGTCAAAGGGCTCATCAAGGAAGCGATCATTAGAGATCACCCGTCTGGAGAACACGTCTAGCTACGTCGCTGAAATTCCGAAAAGAAAGCAAACTGTGGACTTGCTGACTGATCCTGCGTTGTTGGATCGTGAGGAAAGGGCGTTACAAGTAAGACCATTCATAATCATTACATCTGCATTGTGTTTAGGAACAACTACCCGGAAATGTCATTATACTCAGATGTTCAAGATATTTAAGAAAGTGGCCAACGGGCAATGGCCAATCTGGAGGGCAGGGGAAAAACTTTGTCCTCTCGATGGATCTATTTTAACAAGGAGTACTAAGAAAACAACACCATGAAATAAAAGCAAGGATGTCGGTACAGCGAGTAGGGCTTTTGATATTTCCCTCCCCGACATCATATCGAATAAGCCGCATTCACTTTTGAATCCCCCCACAACAAAGGCTGGACGCACCGCTGCTAACGAGTTCTTCACGAAAGTTAATGGGTGTAACGATGAGATGACAGAAAGAGAAAAAACAACAGAGGAGGATCCTTTTAGCTCTGAAGGATAGTCTTTAATTTTACAAGCCTTCCTACAGTAGCTAAATTATATGCAAAGGTTTAATGAAAGGAGATTGAAGGCGTGTTATTTGATAATGGGTCATGCAATGTTTTTAGATAGCATGGAGCAATAGGAAGGACGATTTCTAACACTCGTTGCTTTGTTCTCATCACAAACGTCTAGCGAGCGATGAAACGATTCAATGAGATGGAGAAAAGAGAGAAAGGAACCCCGACAGACGCCCAGACAGACCCCGTCGTAGAGCCACACACGAACAGCAAGAAGCAAAACCGTCTCCTCATCGACAAATACTCCTTGTCCTTAAGAAGAGGCAGGGGGCGTGGCCGGAAGTTTGCGGGTTTCCACCGGATGCAGAACCATAAAGGTGAATGGAAAAATGCACGATGTTCTTTTCAAATAAAAACTTAATCGTTGAAACGACTTTTTGCTGTTTTGTACCGAGAAGTAGATACAGTTTTGATTCGTTTTCCTAAACAGACGGTGCAGCGTTGACCTTGAACTCACATAGGCAACGACGGAGCTTCTCGAGAGAGATGCGGCGACTGACAAGCCAAGGAAGTCGAAACTCCTTCCAAGACTTTGTCCCCATGGTACTCGAGGAGCGAACCAGACACTCACAAGCTACGAGTAAGAGGGACATTACAAGCGTGTTCGTTGCCCCGCCACATTCTCACCCATCCGGTTGGAATTTTAAAGATATGTCGAAACACGCCAGGAAAATGTGGTTTTGATATAAATGAATTCTTTCATAAATGAAAATGAAAAAACCTTAATCACGTTTTTATAGGTTAACAACCCTTTGCTCCCTTTTAAGATTATTACTGTTTTAATTAAGTAGGTGAACTAAGGTTAAAAAAGTTGTAAAGACAATTCTTCTTTCACTCTAAGGTTTGTCTCTACATTTTGTACTATTTTGTTGTGTTCAAACTGAATAATAGCAAGGATAGTTGTTTGCATGCACAGTAAACAAGATTTGGTGAAAATTTGTAATCTTTGGAGTCTAAGTTTTACCCAATTACCGTCCTTGTAGGATCAAGTGCGAGAGAGAGGAAGATATACCACAAAAATGCGCGCTACGAGATGGAAATTGAAAAAGAGGAGAGAAAATACTTAGAACGAAAGAGACAGAAGCGATCGGTGAGCGGCTCCACGAGCGGTGAAGAAGAATCCTCCTGCAAGACCAAGGGAACACCGGGAAGAAGACGGAAAGGAACGGAAGAGGTCTCCAGGAAATCCAGTGACGTCAGCCTGGCAGCCACGGAACTGGCCCAGGCATCAGACAGAGAATCCAATTTCACCAGCATAACTTCGGAGAGAACCGAGAATCCACCCGAGGAGGAGGAGGGCGTGGCCAGATCGCCCAGCATGGACACGCCCCTCCACGTCGTCATCGACCCCACCAACTACACGAAGATGAAGTTCATGACTACTTCGGCCTACGAGCTCCATCGCAAGGACTCCGGGAAGGAGAACAAGGAAGTAGAGGCGAAGCCGGGTGGAAAGCGAAAGTTTAAGACGAAGCATCTCGGTCCAGCAACGATGATCGACTCCGACGTACAGAAAGACGACAACGTAGCCGTCAAAGCAGAGGTACGTGCACAGAAAACCACAGTTTTAAGCTTTACGACAGAACATTATGCACATTATTTTGGTGTGAAATGAGCCGTCATTAAGTTAAGATTCCTTTTGGCTTGAGTTATCTGTTTGTTTTTTGAGATTCATTGTTTCCGCCACATTTCCATTCGACATACAAAATGTCTTTTAAGACGGGGACGGGGTGTGATACCTCTGCACTTCACTTTTACTCAGGACAAATGTTTATTATTGTTTAATTGTCGCCTGCATCGATATCACAGGTTAAAGAGAGTCTTCCGTCTGCGTCCCAACCGGAACCGAGCCCAGTCAAGCTGGTAAGGCCAGAGCCTCCAGCCGGTACGTATAAACTTAAACAACCCACGGAAGCAGTCAGACAGATGAAATAGACTTTTGTGGAAATGAACTGGACTTGGGGGCATTTATCTGTCAGGGAGTTTGTCTTAATGAGAGAAGGTCTGGGCATGTTATCGCTGATGAAGTTGGCTTTGCACTTCAGATCACAAAGAGGGATTTAAGCAATGTTCTATCAACAGCTTATGCTCCAAAGAATGTTCAACCATTTAAGTTACTGCACTCTTATCTACTCTTCGGAAAGAACATTATTTGTGAGTTTTGGTTTCGTTGCCCGTACACATAGGTATATAATTATTATTTTTTACATCAGATTTACAAGCAACAGACACAGAGGAGACCAAGGAAATGCACTTATGCGGTGAGCGCGAGCGGGCTTCTGAAGCCAAGTTGTCAGAGGCAACACAAAAAAGGAACCGCTTCATTAAATAAATCAGCGAGCTGTTTACAAAGTTCTCACGCCATTTATTTTGAATCCATTGGAAATGGAAAGATCGAAACGTGAAGCTTTGTGCTTTTTAAACATAACTTGGAACTGAGAAACTGTTTTTATGTTCTTTTGCGATGACTCAAGGATGTGACCCAACTGGTTTGCCGCAATTACAGCGTTGTCATTGTTATTTGAGTTTCTAATTGCATGCAGGATTTGTGACATTGCATCCTGCGGTGGAGCATACCATTTATTCCATGGTGATGACGAGGGCCTTCTGAATTGAAATATCTCGTTTACTTTCTTAAGCATGCTTTCTACTGACACAAGACTTCTCTAAGGTTTTTGGCTATCACCTGCGACTAAAACACATCTCAAGGCATCTTGGCGAAGGAGAACAATGAGCGTTGCATTTCCATACAAATCAGGTTTCAGGAGCGTTTCGTATCTCCCTTAGATTCGTTTTATGAACTAACATGATCGAAATTTTACTTTGCTCCGCAGAGATGAGGCGCTTAATGGTTAACAAGAAATTGGGTGAAACCATTTTGCACCGGGCAGCCAGACTGGCCTATGACGTGAGTATATTGAACTCGGGTGCTTTGCGAAACCTGGGAAGGTATTTACTCTACATGGCGTTTTGTTTTGGACGGGACAGTCTGTATAGACACAGCATGGTTTTTTTTATTTCACACCACCGTTTGATAGTTTACTGTTAACCCTTAGGGGTCGTATATTGGACCGCCTGTGTTTTGTTCATAGCCCTTACGGCCAGATTTTGTCTTCTCCACTAGAATTATTTTACCAATATTATTTGAAAATGCCCAATAGCAAACCGTTTTTGCTGCTACGAGCCAACAACGCCCAAATTGCCGCTGTATATGATTTCCAATTTATTTCATCCAAAATGTCACTAGCCATAAGGGCTGCCACACATATTGAACCAAGCCGTCATCGTAACGCGGGATTCGTAAAGTGCGCGGTTTGTCAATTATTGTGGCCGCAGGTGCGCGGCTAAAATCCATCGCTCGTGGTGCATCAAGCCGAGGCACTGCCTCGGAGGGCAAACGCGTTTACAGTGATGGAAACACCTAAACCCGCCCGAATATTATTCGAGATCGCTTTACACACCGTGAGTCTAGTGTCATTCTATACACGGCTTCCCGTTTGCATTTTCAGTATGCAACTGAACACTTCCTGGTTCTTTAATTTCGATCTTGGCGGTTTGATGGCAAACACTTTTGGTTTGCGGTGCGAGGTCACGTGCAGGAATTGTTCACCTGTATCCGAGTCAGTATGTGATATTCGTGCATATTTCCCCAGAGATGTGGTTTGTTTTGATATCAGAATTTGGTTTTGACTCGTGGCGCGCGATAAACGATCTGTTCCGGCAAGTTCTCTGAATCTCGTGTTATTGTGGCTGCCACATAGTTTATCTAAGCACTTGCAGATCGGCTGACGTGGGAAATATTACACAGCCGTTTAAATGATTTTGTCGTGACAGACTGACGCGATTTGTAGCACTGACGAAAGTTGTTTTTTTACACAAGATTCTTTGAGGTTATATTCCCTTTATCTTCCGGCTGCAAAGTCGTGGTGGGTCTTCTCCTGGTGCAATTTCCTGTTCGGAATTGAAGGATAACTATTCCCAGCCTAAAAATGTCCTCTTCCTTTTTGTACAATCAAATCTTCCCCCAAATTGTACTTGGCAGAGCGCGCAACGTACTCAAAAATTAATCACCTCTGTCAAATCTTAATGCACTCGTGTCCTTAATTTTCTCCAATGCTGGTAACCCCAAGTAGAGTATTCCATCAACGAGATGGTAGACTTGTGTTGTGTTGTGTAAAATCTAACTAAGCGGCTTTGATGAGGTAATAACCAGACTTGCATTATTCACGGCACGCTCGTCTGCATCGGTGTTTCGAATTATTCCCCCCCCCCCGCTATCGTCGTATCCTGGCCAGTTTACACACACGGCGGGGCCTATTGGCCTTTGATTCCTGAGCCTACTAGCACGGATATCGTGGCCACCTCGGGTTCAAGTCGACTGTGGCATTTTTCCCTTCCTCGTCGAGTCAGGAATTGTGTACATGTATCACGTTTCTGCTCGCCAGCATGAATGAGGAAATAAAACAGGATTTAAAATACGTCGCAGAGCAAAGAAAATAACGAGTGTGCCCGAGGCAAACAAAGTACGAAGACGGGAGCATGTTGACCTCCCAGAAAGGGCGAACAGCTGGTTCTTTCCTTCCACAGCGTTGTACGACAGCCACCACTCTTCCTGTGTCCTTTGATTTGTTAATTTGCGATGCGGATGAGACTTTAGAGTCCTATTATAGCCGAGGATGTGATGCAATATCGCCAAGCCTAGAAATTAAATCTGGATCGCACTTTCGCTACGATTTTGTGAATAAATCGCGCCAATCCATTTGAAAATTCACTTGCACTTTGTTGTGGCTTTCGGTAAGATGGACAAGTCGATCTGAATAGTTACCAGGACACTGTCAAGTCTCTTCACAACATCTCCTCTATCGGTTTCAAGTTTCAAATTTGAAACTGCTCTCAAAAAGTCAGTAGCATACGTTTCAATAACACAATAGTGTTGATATCAAAAAGGGATGAAATAAAAACATTGGTGTAATACTCAGCGTAATACTAACAATGTTATCAAATAAATATCGATTTTCTGTCATCAGGATGTGGCCATCTATTGTATCGATTATGACGTGGTTGATATCAACGCGAAGGACAACGCTGGCTACACTCCGTTACACGAATGCTGCGTGCACGGGCGTCTACGGGTGGCATCGCACCTGTTACAACATGGTGCTGACGTCAATGCCAGCGCGTCAGACGGTACCAGGTAGGTCTACCGCATGCTTGACGCATGCCAAAACGAAACTGAACCTGGGAGGGTTTACACGCGCCAGCTTAGCCGAGAGTTTTTGCTTAGCGAGGTTTTACGTGCTTAATGAAAATCAACAGGAAATCAGTGGCAGGCAATGTTAACGTCATTTTTCAACGTTGGTAACTTGCTGCTGCTGGATAGGTAGATTAAGGTGGGAAATGTGGCAAAAATATCGTTCTGTGATGCACTCAAGCTGAGCTGCAAAAATGTGATTACACTGCCAAACGATTGGCTGAACTGATTAGGCCCTACGTTGGAGTGTTGACGCACGCAGATGCAAAACCTTGTCGCAGAAAACAGGCGCAATTTCTACCTAGAATTCATACACGCCCTCACCGTTGAAAGCTTCCTGTGTTCTTTTCCTTAGGCCTATCCACGATGCAGTGGACAATAATTGGTTGGCCCTAGTGCGCCTGCTTCTGAGGTACGGCGCTGATCCGCTCATTGCGACCTACTCCGGCAGGACGACCATTAAGTTGGCGCGAACTAAGCCCATGAAAACATTCATCATCGGTAAGTGGTCATAGGAGGATATATGCCTGTGTTTTGACAGTGTGCTTGCCAGTTACTCTCAAAACTCTGAACAGTAAATTCAACAGCTAACTTGAAAGACATAAACTTATCTCCACATGCCGAGAATGGAATTAGGTGTTTTTGCCATTTTAATTGAAGGATCGATCTCTAACAGTCATTTTCATCGTTGCATCTTCTTCGCTCAAAATCTCCTGCGCTTGTGGAGTTTACAGATTGTAATTTTGTTGAAAAGTCCTGCACTTTAGCGCGTGGACTAATCATGGAAAATGTTGTTTACTGTCTGCAGGCTACCTCAGCGACATTAATGGAGAGTGGGAACTAGACGAAGATGATCCGTACCAGAGCAATCTAGATCTACGCTGGCACATCACTGGAACACATTCTTTTTGTAAGTTCAGACAAGACCCTTAAATCGATCGTCGCATTCGATGGTCGATGTTTTAACTGTCATAATTATGGAAATTGGTGCTACTCCGAGCGTTCAACATACTTCCATGCACTATATTTCAATATTAAGGGGGTTTTGGCTTTAATTGTGAATGGGGTTTTTTTTTGGTGTATATAGATGCAAATGACCTAGCAGCGTGTGATATCTTCCAAGACATTCCTGAAGGAAGAAAAGAAGAAAGCGATGGAGAGTTTTTGTTTGAAGTCAGCGACACACCACATCTTACAAGCTACAACATCCGTCTTCCAAACGACCAGAGGTAGGAGGCAGTAAGCCAGATGTAATATAAATACATTACATGGAGTGAACAGTAATCCAGTAATTACCTTTTTTATTTTCAAGACAAATTTGTTATACCAACAGTAATATGTCTCAGGTTTTCCCGGATATTTCTCCTTTGAAAAGCATGTTATGAATGTACCAGAATATTGTTGTGTGTGGGTGAGTTCTGTTCGGCAAAAATTATGTGGAGAATTTACAGCATGCAGTTTCAACAACTGTAGTTCTTAATTTCTTACCAATGGCAGACCTTGTGTGTTTAAACGAACCCTCGCTCATTTCTACAGGGCTCGCAATTGGTTGCTACTGTCTGACGTCACGGACCAGCTCAACACCACGCGAGCGGACTTTCTGGCCAGCAACCAGACCGTACGCAGCGTGACAATGACCCGCAAGGAATTCACGGCGGCCATCGAAGGATCGCAGCTCAACCATAGCCCTCCCCAGAAATCAAAAATGGTGCTAGACGAGACTTTAGGGGATTACGTCGTCGAGCTCTTAGAGCTTACCAGCGACCTACGGAAAATTCTGCACATTGATGAGGTTTATATCTAGGAGAATGGCACCTGCTCTGTCCTGAGAAGAGAGTTCGACTTATATTGGTTACATTATTTGCCCATGCAAGATTTCGTACTTATCAACAGTACCTTGTAAAACTTGGGAGGTATCCCATATAATTTACAGGATTAAAATCATCTTTGTACACGTAAATCGGACTCTAAAATATGACTCGAACTTGTATACAGGCTGACGACAGCACGCGTTGCTATGCTGATATCCTCATTCGCAAGTATTGTGTGATTGGGCCTGAGAACGAGGCTCCCCCAGCGCAGACAACAGGCTGGTGCTTACGGAGTAGTGCTCTTATCCACTGACATAATGCTCCATGCGCTCAGGGTATATGACGAAGATGTCGACAGAGTGCGTAAAATGTGTCCTACACGTTCTTTTTTTGGGTAGGGAGGGGGCTTTTCGAAATCTTGCTTGTGAAGGTTTCATGTGGAAATGTTTTTTTAGGAGCCAAGCTACTGTTCAAGGTATCACTTTTGCTGAGTGGGACTAACTCCAGAAATTTAAAATTATCACTTTAACACTGCTCACTTTGCTGGAGTATTGATTTATAAACCTGCTGCACGGTGAGAACACCGTGGTATATCGCGAGCCTAGAGACACGTGGCTGGAACGTAAAGAGAGATGCCCAGTTTACTGGCAGCTGGTTCCCGTATCTGTCGTCAGTACTAAATGGTTGCAGTCGTATCATGGCAAGAGGCTGCGTCCGGCAACCAGTGACCAGTATGTACGGACACGCAAAACATGAAGTGTTTTTTTCAATGCAATGTATCTGTAAGTACACCGTAGTACAATATTTTTGTAATCGTTTATTATTTTCAAACTTGATTTTTATGAATCGTAATTCTGGCTTTTCTACTTCGGTGATTATGTTAACAGCCTAATCACGGTTTCCAGAAAAAAAAATGAAGCGGGAAAGGTGTGCTGATGTACGGGGAGGGGAGAGGCGATTTTTTTTTCTCCCACAAGGACCGACCCTGTGCTCCCCTTTTATATAAAGTGTGTGGCCTCTGGCTGCGGTGTTGCCGTTAACGATGTTAAATTTGAGGTGTCTCGGATACTATGACCAGCTGCTTTACAGGCCAATTTGACAAGATCCAGAAACTCTCATTCCTGGTGAGCTTGTAACTTACTGAAAGCCATTGCAGTCATTTGAAACACGTTTATTATTCACTTTCCCTTCATCGATTGTATTCATTCAATTCTGATGTTTAAGGCAACACTTCTTTTGTATTCTACCGTAACCAAGGCCACGTTACGTTGTAATGTACATCGCAGGGTAACATTACAGTATGACATTTATGTTGACCGAATTTAGTATGATTATTGGCTGTCTTGCGAGTACGGTTTTCTTCACGTTTTTCCAAGGGCTGCGGCTTCTCCCCGTAGACATCGACATGACCCACTTTCATAGCTCTGCTTAATTAAGCACAAAATTTGCTTAAGCGGGAAAAGATTTGCTTAATAAACAAAAGTTACCAGCTCAAACTATCTGGTTGTCATGCTAACCCAAAAACACCTAAATACAATGCCAAAACAATATACATCACATTGAATTTGGGCTGGTTACCATATTTATCAAGTGAGGTTTTTTCGCACTTAAGCAAATTTTGTGCTTAAGCAGCTCTATGAATTTGGTTTTCAGTGGAGGGACTGAAATGTCGACCAAAATGCAAGTCAAAATTAAAACACTTGCCCATATCTTGTTCGATTATAGGAGGTTTGAAAGAAACAAACTGTGATTTCAGTAGATCAAAAACGATTTTGCTTTGAAAAAAGGAAAGATTTTCCTTTAATGGTTAACGCTTAAGCATACAAACAACTGAATATATATACAAAACCCGCGTTTTAATTGACTTTTCTGTGATTTTGTAACAAGAAAGGACTGAAAGAAGGGTTCTTGTTGGTTTGGGAATAAACGTCATGCCGTCCTATATTGGGGCGGGTTTTGCACCCTTTGTTGTCTGTAGTACATGTATATTTATTCTCCGAAGGAAATTACGGGGAGGCTCTACATTGATCCCGTCGTAAGTAGTCGTCAGGAAATGTTTGGCCAAGTGAAATTTTTAAGGAATTATTCGTGAGTTTGCAAGCACAGATGGAGATTCACATTGTTTTGGAAAACTGGAAAAGGGAAGTAAATCAATAAGAGCAAGGTAAGTTGAAAAAAAAAACAGACAACGAAGTCGGACCACGTTGACGTCGGAAACAGGACTCCACACATGACAGGAATTCCGGAAACAGTTAACTGCAGATCTCGCTCCTTGGCCTCCGTCACGCCCCCTGTGTATGTAGAGAAGGATTCGACTCCGTGAAACTTACACAGCGCCCTCTATTGCCAATCGATGGTAAATTTCCACCATTTTGCTTTCGGGCACAACTCTCGGAAGCCTGCGAACGAGACAACTGTATAAATCTGAATAATTTCGGGCTTGAAGCAACAGTGAAGGGGCTACAAAATGAAGTTAACATCAGCAGGTATCATTTTTCAATACTGCGTAAAAATATGTGTTTGAATGACAAGAGGAAAGTCGATAACCGTGTGTTTTTGTGTTGTACGTTAACCCATGTCGCGCTGAGTCATTGCACATGTACATGCACTACATAGGCCTACATGTACATAGTACATGTACATGTGCAGTAGCCTATGCATTGCCATAGCCCCTGACTGGCATGACTGGGGCCAGTCTACTGCACTGGACTCCTTCCGTGTCCTTGGCCCGGCCCCACAACGGTCAATCCAAAATGTGGAGACTCTGCGAAAATGCCTTCTAATGAAACTCCTTTCGCGTGTATGGATCACTCACCCCATCATGCCCATCAAACCAATATCAGGCCTATGGGCAATTTCCATTTACCTAGTAGAAGTCTGTGAAATTTTGGTTTCGATTTGGTTGTCTTCACATCGGCCATTTGTTTACTACAGTGATTAACTCCCAATCGTTTGACCAATGCCAAACCCAGTAATAGCTCTGTCTGGTTCCCAGACCAAACAGATAAAGTCAAACGATCGAGAGTTAATCACTGTATACGAATGGCCGATGTGAAGAGGACCAAATTGAAACCAAAATTTTACGTACTTCTACAAACTGGAATTTGCCCATATTAATACATCAATGATCAGATGGGGTGAATGAGCCATTCTTGTGAAATGGGATTCATAGAGGGTGTTCTTGCTGAGTCTCCAGTTTTTGGGTGGACCGTTGTGGGGCTAAGGATACTGAGCTGAGGGAGTCCAGTAGACTGGCCCCCAGTCTAGGGCTACTGGGCGAGCATAGTCAGATCTTGTGTGTAATATACAAGCCATAGGGCCTAACATTACTGGTTTGAAAATCGTCCATTTTTGCTTCTGGGTCTCTGTTTATAAATATAATAATGTCGTCTTTGCTTAAAAGGATTGAATAAATTTCAGAAATGTTAGACACTATCGAATGTGCATCTGTTTATGATTGCTTGATTGCAATTCCAACTGCAAAATGTGCAACATCATCATGACCAGTTGATGAAACCAGCGGAAGTCTGTATAGGCCTATCCGTACGTCAATAGTCATTCATTTTTACCCATTAACTTGCTAAATGTCAGCTACTGTTGCAATTTGCTTGAATTTCCCATTTTAGGAGGTGTAATTTCCCTCCTGGATGAGCCAGACACAAAGTTGAAGGTAATTGGACGATCTTTTCTTCACTGTTTTATAATTTGAATAAAAGCAGTTCTGTTAGTTTGTTGAGCATAATTTTTGTCAAGGAAATTAACAATTCATTTCTTTTCGAGAAAACGTTGGGTTATGGTGCCCTGTAAATCCAGGACACATGTAATTTAGAAATTAACATTTTACTTAACACTGTCAGAGGTGTTTTGACCTTCAAAGAACCATTTTGGCCATCTTTTTTTTTTCCTATTTCACCCAGATTTTTGCTCTAGAGAAACTCAATCTACTTGTGGATGACTTCTGGGCTGAGATTGCTGATTCTGTGGAAAAAATGTAAGCATTTTGCGAATCTGCTGACCAAAAATCATGAACATGTTAAAGATCCGTTTAATATAAGTAGTTAACACAAACAATTGATAGCCCTAACAGTCCCAAATCCTCCGATTTCAATATGATTTTACATACACCCTAAGGGAGTTAGGGTTAATATATTGTCATGATATTGGGGAGTAATTTCTCTATAAATCTTACGTTTGCATTCCCATTGGCTAGGTATGTTTCTCTTATAAAGGTTTTTATTCACTAAATATGGAAAAATATGAAACTTGTTTAGAAACTGATCAGGACCCCCTAGTACTATTTAAAATTAGCCTATTCACCAAATTAAAAATACTAAGTACAGTTTTATTTCTCTTCCTGTTTTTTTCAGCGAGATGTTTTATGAAGATATTGGGTTTCCACAGAAGGAATTGGCAGCACTGGTTGCCTCCAAGGTAAAGTTGTAATCACAAATCATGAAATTTCTCAGAGAATCTTTCACAACGGGGAATACTAACAGTTCTAGCTCAGCGCATGACTGATTGAGTTCACTGTAATTGTTTCTGTTCTTTTTCTGTTCAGGTTTACTATCATTTAGGAGCTTTTGAGGAATCTCTGACATATGCACTGGGAGCTGGGAAACTATTTGATGTGAATTCGTCTTCCGAATATGTGGACACCACAATATGTGAGTAAAGAGTCAATGAAAGTTGGTTTCCACATTTTTCAAACAGTTTATCTCCCAAAGATTTTAAACGAGTGGAGGAAAACATCTGAAGTTGACTGCTGATTTGTAAAGGTCCAGCTCAAATAAATGAGAATGATTGGTTTGTTGTGGATTATTAAATTGCAAGATTTCCATATTGTCTTATTTTGATTTGACAAGATTTAGGAAGGTAAAGCATAGCAACTGGTAATTTATACGGGCCTTGATGCCTTTGGAAATCAAATTACCCAAAGAATGTGGCATCGGACCCAATGCTGTGGTTGGCTTTATAGCATTTGGGAAGTTCTTTCGCAAAATTTTTTTCAAATCGTGGACGACACTATTTTTTTTTCCCCTCCAGCAAAATGCATTGATCATTACACGAAGCTGCGTGTGCACAACATGGAGCATCCTGACGACCCTAAGGAGATCGACTCCCGCCTAGAGGACGTCGTGGACAGGATGTTCCAGCGTTGCTATGATGACCAGGAGTACAAGCAGGTTGTCGGGATCGCCCTGGAAACAAGGAGGATCGACTCGTTTGAGAAGGCCATCATGCAAGCGGTTAGACCAGAAACTGTCACAAATCTCATTTTGTCCTTAAAAGTGGGTTGTTTTGGCCTGGACTTTTTGTTTAAAAAATTATGATGGTAGTCGGATATTAGAGCTGTTTAGAACTGAGTGTTTTCAGTCAAGGAAAGGGCTACAAAATTATGATAAGTGTATTTTTGAGGAAGCTAATTTAGGAAATATCAAGAAGATTGTTGATACATGAAGTTTTTTCACAAGAAAATTTCCGTTTCCTCCATTTTCCTTCACGATTTTGCTGGGTGTGTTCAGTATCCTTGAAAGCACAAGTAAATGATTTTCCTTTCTTTTGACAGGATGACGTTAGTGGCATGCTGAGTTACAGTCTAAAGGTCACCTTAGCTCTCCTCCAACAGAGACAGTTCAGAAATGAGGTGAGCTTTGGTTATCTCAGCTTCGTCTGCCGACCGGACCAATCAAGTCGTTATTCTAGCTTACCAAGTGTGGTTGGAACAGTTCTGGCAAGTCCAGAAAATGGGTGTGGCGTAATTTTGTCAGCTGGAAGCAAACTATCCCAGACTGTTGTCTTACATTCATTCTGTCTGTCTAGGTCCTGCGTCTCCTGGTCCGTCTTTACATGAACCTGGCGGTGCCAGACTACATCAGCGTGTGTCAGTGTCTCATCTTCCTCGATGATGCACAGGCGGTCGCCGACATCCTCAGCAAACTCATCAAGGAGAGTCACGTGAGTCACATCCCGTTGCACAGCTTCAAAGAAAGTTTCCCCCGAAGTGGACCATTGAAAGGATAATTATTCTTTGAACAGCAGTGAAATTGCTCCTTGATGAGTATATTTTGTTTCCTCCATCGACTATCAGGACCAGACGTTGATGGCGTACCAGATCGGCTTTGACCTGTACGCCAGCGCCACGCAGCAATTCCTGGCCAGGGTGCAGGCATCACTTCGCGCCTCCAGCCCCGTCGCCGACACGCCGAGCAGCATGACCGAAGCAGAGACCAAAGACGGGTCAGTCCACTGATCTGGAATCTGCCCAGTTTCTGCTGAGCACATTTGCACGCTAAATGAAAATCTCTAGAGAACCTGCGATAATTCTTATAAACCACACGACATCTTGCCCAGTTTCTGTGCAGGGGGAAATTTTGTCCTCAGCAGGTTTATAAACTGACCCCATTTTCTCCGTCACGAGGACCTAGTCTCCAAGAGCTTACAAGCAAAACAGCGCATTTATCAAAAAGTTGCTTAGCAAACAATCAGTGGGGAACCAGTCACATCGCATGCATCTCGTGTAGCACTTTTGCTGGTAACCTTTGCACACTGCCGAGCAAAACGGCCATGATTAGTTGATTAATCTACTTGGAAGAGTCAAAAATTTCCTCCAATGGCTTTAGTGTCTGACTTTTAGATTCCGTCCAGTTTTTTGGTGATTCGCATTAGTTTCAATTTTTCCCTTCCTCTCTGTTGCCAGTGATGCGATGGAGACAGACGTTAGCAAACCAGACATTAATGACACAGCTGACGAGGGCACACCTGTAGATGGACCGCCACCTGCTGCTAAGGTAATTACTCATCGTGCTAATGGGAAAAAAAACCACCTTTTGTTAAACAGCGTGCTCACGTTCTACATCAATTCCTGAGTCCACCAAAATAATAGGAAACTTGGGGATGAATTTGAACACATGGGGATAGGTTTAATTAACGGTGAGTGTTTCAATTAATTTAAATTCCCCTTTAACAGTACAGTTGGCGCAGTTATCTGTTTTGATTGAATTCGGACAGCGTGCAACCTGTTTGCATTTTTTGTTTATAAAGAACGTCACTGAAATGTCACCCGTTTTGTAACTTTAGGAAGAGGACAGAATATACACAGATCGCCTCAATAAACTCATGGAAATACTGAGCGGAAGCATCACCATAGGGATCCATCTACAATTCCTCATACGAAGCAACAAGACAGACGTACAGATCCTCAAAAACACCAAGGTACGTACACGCCGAGAAATGACCTGCCTGAGAAAGATCAACTCTGATCTTTCAACTCTGATCTTTCAACTCTGATCTTTCAACTCTGATCTTTCAACTCTGATCTTTCAACTCTGATCTTTCAACTCTGATCTTTCAACTCTGATCTTTCAACTCTGATCTTTCATATAAAGGGTGTCTTCCATTCCAATTGTCATCTTGTATTGCCCCATAAATTGGACACGTGCTTTGCAATGGTTCAATTCCAGTTTTTTGAGAAGAGGGTTTTAGTGGTTTTTGAAACTGTAGGTGTTTTTTCTAAAATATAGTTTTATAGAGCCTTTGTGGTCTGTTCTTGAATTTCCAAAAGTTTAAGATTAATCTAAATGGGCTCAGTGCTGTGTTATGGTAATTCAGTTCTACTGTTTGTTGGAATTTATGCCGTTTAGAAAATGCAACAGACATGATTACTTTATTTTCATTCAAAAGTCTCCACGAACCTACATCGCCTGGGAATAAGAAGCCTGTATCTAAAGTGTCTTCTCCCTTTGCAGGATGTGGTCAGGAATTCAGTCTGTCACAATGCTACGGTCATTGCCAACTCCTTCATGCATTGTGGAACCACCTGTGATTCCTTCTTAAGGTGAGGATGGTACCTGTCGTCACAGCCGCGTCCAGAACAGTCTGTCTGGGCTAGGGCTATCTCTGTTGTCGGCATGTGTCCACATGTTTGTAATCAGACAAGACTTTAAACCTAGTCCCAGCCACAAGATTGAGACACATCATAGCCAGACCTGCCAACCTGCTTTACGCCTTCCTGCTGTCAGGCAATACCTCACAAGAGATTAAAACGTATATAAATGAGCCTTCAGTACATTTACAATTCCAATCCATTATGTGGTGATGCCTGACCTCAGGAAGGAGTACGACAGGTTGGCAGGTGCGCATAGCTTTCATGTCTGATTGGATTCATCTACAAGTGAAATGAGGGTATTGGAGTTGAAGAGTTACCAAACCTGTTAACATGACAAGTCATTGATTTCACTGGCATTTTGTCGTTTTCTTCATTTTCAAAATCAGAGACAACCTGGACTGGTTATCCCGTGCAACCAACTGGGCCAAGTTCACGGCCACGGCCAGCCTTGGGGTCATCCACCGAGGCCACGAGAAGGAAGCCCTGAATCTGATGTCCACTTACCTGCCCAAGGACACAGGACCGGGCAGCGCCTACCAAGAAGGGGGCGGACTGTATGCGCTGGGGTTGATCCATGCCAACCATGGAGCCAACATCACTGAGTACCTGCTCGGTCAGCTTAAAGAGGCAACCACAGATGTGAGTATTGAAGCTTTTTGACAGGGTTCCTACAGTCATGGAAAATCCTAGGAAGAAAAGTTGTCTGAAAAAGTCATTAAAAAGTCATGGAAATTGGGAAAAATAGGGCATCCTGGAATCCAGTAGTCTCAGGAAAAAGAAGTTATGAAAAAGTCGTGGAAATCAAGACCCAAGCAAGTGAAGCTGTGCATATTCATTTAAGTGTTCATATTCATGACATACTGAATATGCATTTCTTGCAGATGGTCCGGCATGGTGGCTGTTTAGGCCTCGGTCTGGCAGCTATGGGCACAGCGCGGCAGGATGTCTATGAACAGCTCAAGTTTAATCTCTACGAGGACGATGCTGTCACAGGTCAGCCCACAAACTTCGATTAACTTTCATCTCACCGGTTCCAGAAGTTAATCAGCACGAAATAATCAACAGAGCTTGTTGCACGCCATGCAAGAAGTTGAATTTTTTTTTTATCAGAGAAGAAAATGAGAGAGCGAATTCTTTAGAATCATTGTAACTGGTACCTGTTTGTTCATTATTGATAGGTGAGGCTGCTGGGTTGGCTATGGGGCTGGTTATGATCGGATCTAAATCGGCATCAGCCATCGAGGACATGGTCAGCGTAAGTAATCCGCAAAGTTTTCAGAACAGAACCCCGAGAGCAATGTCCGCTTTCTTAGATTTTGAGGAAGATGATATTCTGGAGTATCTGTCAATATGACATTTGGCCTTGATTTGGTTGAAAGTTCTTGCCTTCCTTTTTTTTCAGTATGCGCAAGACACCCAGCATGAGAAGATTCTGCGAGGCCTGTGTCTCGGTATCGCTTTGGTGAGTAACCTCTTGCACTAAACAAATGAATCACTGAAAAGTCTCAAGAGTTTCAGCTTCGTCAACTGATGCCTGAAGCTCGTTATCTTTTGCAGAATTCTACAGACAGGAGCACATGAATTATAAAAGCAAATTTTAGAAGCACTCTGGCGGCCAAAGATGCATGCAAGTTTGGGTTGCTTTCCCAAAATTTCAGACGTCATATTTCATTGACATCCCTTACGTATGCCTTAATAGAGAATAAGCCGGTTTTTCTTTCATACACAATGAGCAATTCTCCATTGTCGGGCTCTGATCAAGAGAAACGTGCCAACCACAGTCACCTTTCCATTGGTCACAGACGATGTATGGCCGTCTAGAAGAAGCCGACCCGCTGATTGAGAGCTTGTGTCGTGACAAGGACCCCATCCTAAGACGCTCGGGTATGTACACCATTGCTCTGGCCTACTGCGGGACAGGCAACAACCAGGCTATCCGGCGTCTCCTGCACTTTGCCGTCAGTGACGTGGATGATGATGTGCGTCGCGCAGCCGTCACCTCCCTCGGCTTCATCATGTTCAGGTAAGAACATTTTATTTAAAAGACGGTACAAAGCTTTAGTCTTTGAAAAGTTATGCCTTTCAAAATTCCTTAGTTGTGGCTATCTGAGAAACATTACTTTGTGTAACTCAGAGACGTGGGCTGTCCCTATTCCCAGTGGGCTAAGTTCATTCCCCTTATGTTTTACAGTTGCTGTTAAAGTTACAAAGCAAAACAGCCCTTAGTAGGGGTTACCTGTGCACCGATGACCACTTTTCATTCAAAAAAATTGTTGCCACTGATAGCGAGCGGTGAGATTTCCCCAGGCCTCCAACAACTGATTTGAAATAAGTGGTAACATTACGGAAAGTTGTCTCACAACTCACAATTCACATAATGCAAAGCGGTGAGGTCTTTGAAATGTTTATCAAGCAGGATTTCAGATGTCAGTCTAGAATTTAACGGACATTTCTAAGTCAGGTGCCTTTTCAAGAACACCATGTCTGTATTCTTTCAGTGAATAATGGCATTGCATAGCATTTCTCTTGGACATAATTAAAGCCGTCTCTCAGAATTTAATTAATTGATGGGGGTAAAAAGTGAGGCTTTGGAAACGTCTTTAAAAGACCTCAACTACAACAGTGTTGAGTTTATTTTGTGTTTTGTACGATGTGCACCTGTCTTTCTTAATAAGATCACCCTTAGTAAGGCTTTAAATAAACATGTACATTTATTCTTATACTTTAAATGTGACCCGACGTACAAAAGTGAACAACAAAAGCAAACAAATAAGAGAACCAAAATTGAAGGTCAGAATATTAAAATACAGAATCTTTGTACCGCAGCGAAATGTAAACCATGCTATTTGGGGCATTTTGATTTATGAATGCATGAAGTGTTTTGAGACTGTGGGCCACCATAAACGTCAGGATTTGCCACAGACATTGCTCATAAATGCCAGAGAAATTTAGCGTCCTTGGGTGCTGAGGCATAAAGCTGTGAGACAGGTCATAACATCCTCGTCGTCCCAGCAATCCTCCTCATCATGTAGTATGCCATTGAAATCGGTAGATGTTTGCACTAGATTCCACAAGAGAGGAGGTGATGGGATGACTTTTTTTAGTGGGGCCAGAATAGGTTTGACTAACCTCTCAAACCATTTTAGATTTCACTGTCAAATCAAAGACAGAAACAAAAGGTACCGGCAAAGTCCAGCAAAAAAAGAAAGTAATTTGAAATAAATAACAAGTGTAAACGTGCTATAGCAGCCATTTGGTAGGGCCAGAAACCACAAATACATATGCGTACAGTATACACGTGAACAGTGGATTTACCGTGACAACAAAATAATTTCAGAAACAGACGTTCAAACAATAAACCACACATGTACCGTAGGAAGATGATTCTACCGGGGGGGTCCCAGAAAAATAAAATCTCTCTAAAAATTTCCATCTTTCCAATGTGATCTGAGTACAATTGTCGCACACTTCTACAAACACTCTCCACATTTTGAAAATGCAAATTACACAACTTATGCAGGGGGACCTGTGCCTCCACCACATTTCCAGGGGGGGGGGCTACATGTATTTCCCCCCTCCCGTTCCTACGTGCCTGCTGAATGTGTTGTGCTGAAAAGGAAATTAATCTAGGATTTTTGTTAACTTGTCTTTATGCAAACACTGCACATTTTAGTGACTATTACAGCATTTCCCACTCCATGAACAGTTGACCCTTTTCAAAACCACATCATCACAAACCTATAACGTAATGTGATTGACAACTTACTGCAACCAAGTTTCCCTTCAGAGATATTCATTCTAGCAGCACATGGTCAAGTGTCCAGCTCAAGGACACAAGAACTGTATACCATTGTGGCATTTACCCAAGGTCTTAAGCACAGACATACCGGTATTTCTTGGGCACGCTGGGCTCTTTATATATTCATATAAATTTAACAAGCCTTGCCCTGCCCAAGCCCTGACCTGCCCAAGCCTTGCCCTGCCAAAGCCCTGACCTGCCCTTGTTACCTAGAGCTTTAATACCAGAGAATTAAGAAAAATTGCCTTCCAATAACACAGTGGGACTGCCCAGATAGGGATTCGAACCCACAGTTTTGAAGTCTCGGCTTCAAAATATAAACCCTCACAAAGCTCCCCCCCCCACCAACTGCCAGGCTGCAACATTCATCAACACTTGTCTCGGCCAGACGAGGAGAAAGTAGATGTCAAAAGGTTACATAAAACTGATAAAGGGAGGTCTGACTCCTCGGTCCGAGCTCAGAGTTTGACTGTGATTTACGTGCAACTCTGATTCATGCCAACATTGGCGCTTGGTACTGCAGCCTTGGTGTCTGATGGGATAGCTATCAATCCACAGTGATGCTATGCCGAGGGCAAATAGGAAGTGGAGTTTACCCCTCGGCAGCCTAAACCGACATACCAGAAGAATAAATCACCAACTCCTAACGGCTTGGACATCAGGTGCAAGACGGACAAGAGAATCAATTACCAATTATCCAAAGAGTAAATCCATCCCCGATGTGAAATTAATCCTTGTCTAATTTACACTGCAGTAGGTAAAACTAAACAGAAAATTTGCATTTTAACAAAGATTTAGTGGTTCTATTGTTTTGTTTTTTGTGGAAATAATGAGGAAGCTTCCTTTGGTGATGTAGAAAAAAAGAGAGTGCTACGTCACTGTGTACTATTGGCTGATTTGGCTTTTGTTACCGTATCACACTTCTAAAGAAATCTTTGACAGTTTTGTCAGAGTTTGGACTGTCAGTGTTGTCTATGAGTGATTTCCCAGACACTGCATTTACATAATGTAGACCAGTACTGTTGGTCACCAGTGATATATACATGTACTGTACCTTTAGTGAGTACCAGGAGCACTTTAATCATGTGTTTCTTTCCATCCCCCCCATCAAAATTTTTATTTCTTTGAATATAAAAAATTCCTGATGACGTTCTTGTACACTTTGAGTTTACAACTGATTGTTCTTGCATATATATAAATATATTTACATGTACTATCCACATCTGTAAAGGTGACATATAATTTTCAAAATACCGGTTTATGATGATTAGTTTTTAACACCAAGCCAGTTCAGTGCATGCCAAAAACTGGAGCTCGACATTGGTCATTCAAGAACATCAATACATGTGCATGTCATTGACCCTATCAGTGCGACCGTGTGCTGATTCACATGTACTGAATGTCATCGCATATCTGACGAACCAACGAATAGACCGTTCTGGTGATTTTCAGATTTTATCTCACGAACTGACGAATAGGTTGGACAGCAGTATTCGAACAAAGTATTGCTCATTGAGCCAAAAATATAAATTAGGAAATGATTTCAAAGACCAGTTTTGTATACATAAATCAAAAGTGGGTTGAATTTAATATCGAAAATGAGCGTGCAGTAACTGCTTAACTAAAAATCTGTTTTTCTCAAAAACGGTGATATTTCATATTTGTAGGTTCGTCAGATATGCAATGATGTGTTCAGACTGGTGCAATTTCAAATGATCTGTTCTCGAAAGACCTATATTTTAGAAACCTCAAACTGGCTCACTGTGGTCACGTTTTACTCAGTAACTCACTGTCTCCTTTTTCATGTCTAAACTGACTCAACTTTTGGACTAGGAGGTTTTATGTCAACAATTATGGTCTGTCTCTTGCGACTAGTATGACGCATTCTTCTCCTGTGAGACTGCTGACATGTGAGAAGTTTCCAAAAAGTCTTCTGGAAGGTCTTGTTGAAGATTGTGTAGATGAAGGGATTAACCATGCTGGAGGACCAGCCCAACCACTCGAAGACGGAGAAGACTGTCAGGTTGATCTGGCAGGAAGGGCAAAGGGCATAGAGGAAGTTGGCAAGAAAGAACGGCGTCCAGCCGATCACGAAGGCTGTAAAGACCAGCCCCAGGACTTTACTGGCCCTGCGCTCCGTGTTGATCTTGGAGCGGCGGCCCTTGCACAACGTGCCAGAGGTGGATCTTCGCATCTCGATGACCGTCCTGTCCAGGGCTCTGCCCACATGGCTGGCCGGCCGAAGGATCCTAGGACTGCTGTTGAGAGTCAGGGTCTCTGCTTTAAGCCTCTTGATAGGGTCAGTCACAGGCACGCTTTCCTCTTCGGGAAGCTTCCCAGAAGAGTTGAATGAGCTGTACTCATTGAGGCTGTTTTCATTGGTGTCCACAGTTTGGTATAACCAGGAGATGGCCTTACGTAGGGTGCTCTTGCTCTTTTGATTTACGTTCTCACTTGAATGTTTAGACAGACGTTGTGCTTTTGGGGTTGCAAATGCCTGGGCCTTCTTGTTCAGTGCGTGAGCCGTCCGGCTGTAAGTGACAACCACAATCACCAGTGGAATATAGAAAGCGACGATGGATCCGTAGATCATGAACAGCCGATTGGTCAGAGTGCAGACCTCCATGTCCAGGACCTGGGCCGAGGACAGGAACCCCAGGACAAAGATGGGGCTGCAGAGAAGCCCACTGATCATCCAGACGACGACAATCTTGCTGGGAGTCTGAAAGCGAGAGCGTCGTTGGGTAGAGAAAGGATTGCAGATGGCCAGGTAACGATCCAGCGAGATGGTGCAAATGTGTAGGATAGAGGAAGTACAACAAAGCACGTCCAGACTCACCCAGATGTTGCACATGGCCGGGCCCAGAATCCACATACCTGCCAGGAAACAAATTAATGTTGTTATTTCACACCCGAGAGTCAAGTGGTTAATTCTTGTGGTCAGCAAGCATTTGTAACAGTTGCCTGAGCTCCAACTGTGGGTATACAGTGCACACTTCTCAAATTTTTTTAATACCTTTTTGGTTGGGTGCCCTCTGCAGGTATATAAGACTGCTGCGCACATTGGGGCGTTGGTCATTTTTCCAGTTTCTTTATTGGTGTAGACACTTTTACGTTTGGGTTTCTTTGCCCTAGCCGTGCCCTATCCTCCAGCCCCGCACCTGCACTGGTCTTATTACTAAGAAGTGTTACCTGATATTGTAATTTATCTACATTTGTTAATTTGTCTTTGGATATCTTTGTACATGTAGAATATCTTTCTGTGATTTCAATACTAACTTTGGGAAGCACCCCCGAAGTCTGTCATGTTGCTGTGTGTTTTTTGGGGGGTTTTCAGTTTGTATTCATTTTCCCACACACCGGTCTGCTCGGCCTTTTACTCAGTCAAACCTGCCACAAGGATAATATGGATAGTTCCAGATGGCCTTCGATTGTTGTGTTGATCCGCTATCAACTCCGTTGCGTTTTGACTAATCTCAGCACGGTTTTCTGGTGATCAATTTCGTTCTCTTTCCAAAGATGTACAAGAGTCCGGGAGGTGTTTATATTTTGTTTGTTGAAACGGATGGTTTGAAACCCCAGACCAGCAACTGGATAGCCTCCAGGTTGTGCATGGAAGGTGTCATTGATTCGGGAATTAAAGTCTATGGGTCAGGAACATGACCTTTCCAGCATACATGTGCAGTGCGTGTTCATACATTGTACGTGTATCAGTGCTCTTTTGATGTTTAAAGTTTGTGTGTAGGGTAGTTGTAGTGTTACTGAAAGCAAGAAATTGCTTTGAGCAAAAGGATAGAGTACTCACCAAAAATGTACTTGATCAATGCCATGGGCATGACCAACAGCGCCACCATGAGATCAGCGACTGCCATGGACAACAGGAAGTAGTTGGTGGCACTGTGGAGTTTGCGCTCTGTTATGATGGCCAGGCATACCAGAACGTTGCCAGCGATCGAGACGACAATTACCAGCAGGAGTACCAGGAATACCCAGTAGGGATGGGATGTCTGGACGCTCCGCCTCAGGATCCCAGGTGGTGTTTTGGGCAGGAGGCGTGGCATTCAGTGGAAGGGTGGGGCTCGAGATGGATGGGGCAGTGCTCATGACGATGTCGACTGGGCTGTGCTCAAGCTTTGCCTGTGATATTAAGAGATCAGGAAAGAGAGGAACAGGTGGATAATTTGCATGGGTAATTGATTGATCCAGCAGGTGGGTAGCTTTCCAGTGGTACTACATAACATCATCTTATCCACTTCTTCCGTGACCAGTTCATGGACATAGCAATACTTGGTTTTATGGTGCACTCACAGAAAGTGCTGACCATACCAGCACCAGCACATGTGCCACCTGCATGGCAATAATGCCTGATCTCATTTGTGATTTTTTTCTGTCCTGTAGTCAATCAGTTGTGCTTATCACATTCTGTCCTTGCATAATAGTTTGTTCTGCAGTGTGTTGGTTATGCAGATTACATAATTTTTGTGTACCCATGATACACAGCCCTTGGTTGTGATAGAACCTATTCCTGCTAAGCAAATATTTTGTGTACTTAGCAAATCCTTGAGCTTAGCTCAGTGAGATACCAGTAGATCCCTGATGGTTATTTCATCTAGTAGCTTATTCTCATGAATAAATTTCAGGGATCACTTATACATTTTGAATTTTTTTTTCCCCGAATCACGTCAGTTTGACAAATGTTTGGGGCGCAGGTGTGCCACGGCCATGAGTGCTTGATTATTTTCCAGGTCTGTTTCTGCGTCAGGGTTTCACTTTCCACTGTCCAGCAGTAACAGAAGGTTTCCGAGGCAGCCTTAATTACACTATTGGTCTCCGTTCCCAACCTTCATTTTGGGTCCTGCACGTGGCGTGCCACGCGCGTGGTGTGATTGCAATGTTTTCACAAAAGCATTGAATGCCACGTGATGCCAAGCTCAATTGGCCCTGCTGGGTAAAACTTGCCAGGAAAACATCTCTCTTCTTTGGGGGGGGGAGGGGAGCGTTGGGAGGGGTGGGGATGTTTGGCCCCAATGCATGCCGCAAAGTGCAAAATCATGACTTAAAATCATTTCTTAAATCAACTAAATCATTTATATAATGGTTTATGCAGTACTAGATCACACTGCTCACAAGTCTGCCTGATGACTGAGACACAAAAGTATGACAAAAAAAGTAGTCAAAGAAAGAAAACAGTATGCAATTGTTCATAAATATATTTTTCAAAGCAATAACAAATATTTTCACTTAATATTACACAGTATCTGTTTAACAGTCAGTGTTAATTCACTCCCAAGTTCTTTAAATTTTACCTGTAACCCTAATCTTGCCAAATCCAACAACATTCCAGGAGATGTCATTTACACCATTTTTTTAAGGGCTTAGGGATACATCCTTTGTTGACAGAGAACTATAGACTCAAGTTAAAACCATTATGGCTCAGTTAAAAGTTCTGTACATGTTTACTCACCAGCTCTTGCATAGGGAGACTCTCTTTAAGCATTGATGCCTGCGGCAAAAGTTCCATGATGCAACTGTCAACCAGACCGTTTCAATTGAATGATCGATCAGACTTCTGACAGGCACATTCAAGTATTCTGAAATGCTTGCACCTTTAGAAAGCCAGAAATAACAGGAATCCTATCAGGCAGCGAGTAGCTCATAACTGGTGTTCAAACTCAGTCTGCTCAGATGCCAGTCGCTCAAATGATGACATCTCAAATACGAGCAGGGAAGTTCTCCCGGAAGAATTGGCCCAGAGGGAAACCAGCTTTTGTACAGTCGCTCTGAGCCGTTACATGTACACTGTGTGCCCACGATCATTGCATTGAAAAACTTGAAATCTGATGACCATCGGCATCTGTCGGCGCTGCGCGCAGTCTTTAATTTGACGCGTAATTACACGGTGTCCTTTGGTCATAAAAGAGACAAGTCACTTTGAGAATATGCTGGTACTAAGCCAAGTAACCGTGCATCAGTGCATTAGGCTCAGTGAAAGTGTTAATTTTTCTTGGTCAAGTACAATAAACATTAATCTCAAAATGATTTGTGTAAACACCTTCAGTTCCATGTTACAAACTGCATTCCCCCATAACAAACTGGCCACATTTATCTCAATCCGTCTAATGGAGAAGTCCTTTTGCAGTCACTCAGTTTCCATGGTAACGGATGATGCCCTGTCCAGAAGAGAGAGACCCATCCTCAGTGATACAGAGCACAGCCAAGACTGACCAAGCCACCTTACCTGCCTGGAAGCACGTACATGTACACCTTTCACGAGTGTGTGCAGATCATTTGGTTTGTTGATTGACCATTTGAAACGTTAGCACTGGCTGCGAGTCTCCAGTTCCATGACCACTGTCCCATTGGTCAAGCGGTCTCCCACGTCACCAGTTCCATGCAGCACTGACTTGAGGTCATCCGCCGGCTTTGTTTCAAGATTGGACGTTGTTGATCTCACGTTTCTTCATAAATTATTCATTAGTCTCCTGTAGTCTCAACAAGCTTTGCAATTTTCCCAGAATGAGAACTTGGGAGTTTCTGTCAGCTGGCCTCTGAAATTTCTGTGCATCATTTGGATGGAATCTGACCATGTTCTGACAGCAGACATGTTAGCTGGTACCGTCTTTTTCATCTCTGTGTAATGTTGTCAACCTACAAATAACATTTCTTGTTTCCAAGTGTAAAAGCTGAGAGCAAGAAATCTCAGGATGTTAGTTATAATACATCCCTTTCTCATAATCCATGTATATGATACCCAAAAAGCAGTAGCCTATACTTGAATCAGGCGGATGTAAATTTCACTTATATTGTAAAATCCTCTAAGTGTTGAATCGTTGGAAAGAGGGCTAAAATGTGGCATGAGACAATTATGCATACATATGTACATGTATTCATTTAAGACCAGTAGACTACACATATGTACATGTGTACATGAAATAAAGAGGGCCCCCCTAAGTTGCTTGTTGAAAGAAGTCCAGCCCTCTTGCTTTCAATTTTTCTGCAGTTGGCCAGTTTCAGAGTTACATTTTTACGGTAAAACTTCTGTATTATTATTTCTTGCTGCTCAACTGCCCTGCAGCATCAATACAGATACATGTAATGTGCACTCTACATAAAGGATTTAAATGTTCTGAATTTCGCTGTCATTTTTCAAACAATCTCATTCTGTTTGTCATTGACTACTTCCACATATCGTTAGGTAAATTAGGCAGGCATGTATTTTGTTTATGTATACACAAATGGCGTTTGTGAATCACATATTTGACAGGCATTTTTTTTCCTCCTTCAACGTTGATAAAGATCCATCTCTCTGCTGTGATGACTGCCATTACACTCCACATTTTTTTTCCAAAATGACATCAGCAGACCATTCCAGCGAAAGCCGTATTGAATTGAAATGGGAGAAAAATCCAATTTCATTGAAGGACAAAATGCAAGGAGCTTGTCCCACAGTGATGTCGTCGTCGGTTCCTGTGACATTTGATTTATTTCGTATATAATTGGATTTTGTTTAGCTTTGAGATGATTTCTGTCGTGCTCTGTTGTGTCAAGGATTCGTGCTTTAGTATTTTTTTTTCATCTGTTGGTACATAAATTCAACTATGATTTAGGGCTGAGTCAATTCGAATAATTCACTATTCGAATGTTCGACGTTCAATTCGTTCAAATCGAGTATCCAAATACTCAGTTGTACCGACCGGCAGATTGTCGATCAACAATGCATATACAACATCAGTTTCAATAAGGCACACAATCGTACATTGTAATCACTATTACAGCTTCTCACATCTAGGACTATCTCCAGCCACGATTTAGCAAGATGTAAAAGATGAACAAGACTTTTTGCCCTGTTGAAAATTTGTATTTCTTTTAAATTGTTCCATGAATAATTTACTCTTTGAATTGTAAGACTTCTGTCACCTTTCATTTGAATCTGCTTGAAACAAACCTCCAGAGTGCAATTTTCCTCATTTAAAGTAAAAGAAAGTTGTCCCTTCCTTTTCATGCATTTTGCATTCGAATATTCAAATTCAGAAAATAATATTCAAATATTCAATAATCTATCAAATATTTGATTATTCTCGGATATTCGGCACAGCCCCGCTGTGATTGCTGTTGCCCGACTGTTGTAGCCAAAG
>NW_019091422.1:209838-261508 GCF_001949145.1 Acanthaster planci
GTCTTCACTTGCACGCCGAATGCATACAAAACCCTGGTAGGAAAACCTAATGCCATCTGTCTTTTTTTGGCCGGTGTGGGTGCTCTTCAACTCAGGGCAGATACCAGTAAAGATTCTTGATTTTTCGGCGCACACCGTCCTGAACTAGATACATATAACTCCTGTAATGTTCCCTGGTAACCAAGCTGCCACGGTACACAGAGTAACCGGCCTTCACTGCAGTGCAGTTTAATGCTTGTATGCTCTGGATTCGAACAATGCCCAGAACAAGTTCCCTTCCTCATGCCAGGATGATAATACACTTCACTTGTGCATTTATGACCTCAATTAAATGTTGGGGTAGAACTTTATCCAAACACTAATGAGGATAGCAAGTGTTCTCTGGGGAAGCTGAGAACAACCTGCTCGGAAGGAAACTGATCATAGATCATAGATCTCGTTCTTGTAGTTTACCATTCTTGAGGGGGACAATAACGTAATTTATACTGGTTAATGTTTTGGGTGCACTGATCCAGATATTGGCAGAGTCTGGCTACCAACTCATTTCTTTCCTGTGTTTGTCATGTGACCTGTTGCTTTGTGTCTTTCTTCCTTCATGTTTGCATTAAGGTGGGGGTAATCATGAGTCCTTCACCTTTTAGGTTTTTTGTCAAATCTTAGTAGCTTGCTATCAAAAAACACAGTAAACATTTACCCTTTCTTTTTTACCGTTACATTGTGGAAGAAAACACTGCTTTGTTGCTAGGAAAAAGTCTAAAACCCAAATGTGAGACCAGGCAGAAACACCACATGCACTTGAAATTCCAGTTTGTTACAAACTTTTTGCAGAGAATCTTATGCTACTCACTGTTGCCTCAGAGTTTCCACTGAAGACAGAAACTGGTTCTAGAATTACACAAATCCTGCACTTCCATCTCAAAGTTGGAGCTACATGTAGAACTACAAGGGAAAAAGGAAAACACCAGTCACAGGTACCAGAATCTCCACTGTGCTGAGGGCTTCAGGGAACAACCTTGCTTCCCTGCACTATGTATGAAAGCTGGAAGATTCAGGATAAAAGAAACACCACTCTCCGAAAAAGGAAAATATTTCCTGGGAGAGAGACAATGCAAGACATTCACTCGCCCAGCTTTTGTCCTGAGGACTGTTCCCCAGCAAAAATAAACAGCGGACTGAACACTGCCTGACTGGCACTGCTTCTCCTTGAAATCCCAGCCAGCTGGCCAAATTAATTGCCTCTTTCTGAATGGGCGCATGGTCAACAGGAACTTGAGTCTCTTGTCTGGGCTGTATGGGCGCATCCTAGCACCTTACACCCATGTTCTTTGGTCCTGTAGGGGCTGTAATAGATCCAGGGATTATGGGGGGTACAGCTCCCCTCTCTCCTCTCCCTGAGGGTGTTGGGAGTGTGAGACCTCGACTAACAAATGAAAGATACAATCCCTTCAGATTGATGGCTTTTGGAGAGGTGCAGCTTGTTTGGTCTGTTATTGAGGTTGTCTAACATGACACTCGTTTCTGCCGGGTGAACAATCCCCCAGGAATTTCTGTGAAAGTTTTTAATCAGGATTCAAAAGGAGGATTTACCCTACTAGCGTGGAATGGAAAGAGGAAAGCAGGCTTCATGGACTCACTCAAACTTAAAGTTCAAATGCTACCTGTTCTCACACCTCCACCCACCCACCTCTGTAGACGTCTTCTAACAGTCAACGACAGTTGTGAAGAACTGACAGAAAAGAACAAACAACACACTGACTGAACAAACTTCAATAAAATTCTTCTTCTGAAATACTGTAACATGGTATGTGTTGAACAAAAACAGAAAGCAGAGCAAGGAAAGGAAAAGAGTTATACAAGCCAGCCTGTGGAAACCACAAATATTAATTTCATTCCCAAATCAGACAGAGTACAAATGAGATAAACAAATCCTCCATTATTTAATTGGTACAGACTGCATCTGAGTTGCATCCGGTTATTTCAAGTCTGCTGTTCACTGGTCAGTGCCATCCTTCCGATAATCACATAATCACGGGAATGATGAGTCTTCTGAGGAGATGGTTACTCAGCATTCATTAGTCACTCACAGCTGACTGTCGTCTTGTGCATTCCAAGAAACATCCCTGCCAACACGGACCAACTCCCAGGCCAGTGTCGTGCTTGGTGATGCGACTTGACCCAAACTGTGCACATGCAAGTCTGTCACACTTATCCATCAACCCTCACTGTCTACAAGGAATATCCCCCCCCCCCCGACCTGTCCCAAAAGAAGAAACAAAATCACCTGCACCCATATTTCCTGTGTGTTACCGTTAGCTCACAGGGAGAAGTGCTGCTGGGGTATCAACAGCTCTTGTGTGTATTTCAGAAAGCTGTCCAAAATTCTGTTTGCCCCTGTCCATGTTTGCTTTCTGTCCATAATTGCCACCTGCCCACGCAGGCCACCTGTCCACGCAGGCCACCTGAATCGATATCTCTCAGGACTCATTTTGTAACCCCCACTTCTCATCCAGATACAGATTAATGGAAAGCTCTCTGGAGGAATTATTTTCATCTTCTATGACATTAACGAAACACAACCGGACACGTCTTTCCAAAGTCTGCTTTGCTGACAGCCCACAAGAATGATTAGATGGATAAACATCAGTTGTGAGATTGTTTGAATCCTCAAGTGATGTATTTAATTGAAGTCAGTGTTTGACGTCAGTTATGCTCTTACAAATTTGTAGTGGCCAGACACTGTTTTTATAACCTGTTTGGGGCTCATTATTAACAAGGACAGATGTTGAAATTACTACTGTGGTAATTAGTGGGTTTTATTGTAACGAGTAGGCACATTAGGCATCACATGTGGTGTATGTGTAGGCTTAATTCCAGCCAACACTGTGTCAGAACCAGGGATGAAATTTCTTTTCTGTTGAAACCCTTGGCAACTAATGAGATCCCAGAGGACAGAAAGCTTGTCCTCACTCGATGAGGTCAGGATGCCACTCTAACAAGGGTACTCCTGGTGCCTTCCTAACCCTGGCTTCGTCTCTTGAATTGAGCCTTCCTTTCCGCCTTGAGCAGAGGCACCCCCTCACCGATTGACAAGAGCCGTGTTGGTGGGGAGTGATCATTTGTTTGGCAGCAATGCAACAGTAACGCATGCGTTTCACAGTCATATGTGAATCAGGGAAGTGCAGTTCCCACCAAAGGAGCCTGCATTGCTAGGAAAATTGTGACCCTCTTTTGGTTCCATACGGGGCTCATAGAAACATCAAACTGTCTTATTTAAGCCCGGCATTTTGAGTACACTAATTTGGTTGTGACAGGTGTATTTCTGGAACTCTAGATCATGCCAAGACAAAGATAAAGCTGAGATCTGGAATAGGCACCAACTCCCCAATAACTTTGTGAGAGCTCCACAAACACCTCATCTCCAAACTTCTAATCTCCCTTCTCTTCCTGCCTCCCTAACCCAAATCGTCACCCATGCTGTAGTTAAACACAGCCTCAAATCACTAATGGAAGATTGGCATTCTCCGCCTGAGCTCTGACATGGGGATCAGTTACTCATATCCAAATGCACACATGCATGCAGGCCTCGTTTTCAAGAAGTAGTTTGGTACATGTGCATTTACTGTGGGTATTGTATTTGCAAGGTGCAAAGCAATCAATTCGATCTCAGAAACTAGGAAAGCATTTTTTTTCTTTCATGGTAACGCAAGATCGGGTCTGTGTTCACCTTTCCTTCTACATTCAACCTCACCCCTAGTCATTTCACATTGCCCACGCCATCTTTGATGGTCTAACACAAGTCCCTTTTGACCTTCTCCTCCCATATTACAGAACTCCTGAGCAGGTTTCAAGCATTGTGTCCCTCCTGTCGGAGAGCTACAACCCTCACGTCCGTTACGGGGCTGCCATGGCCTTAGGCATCTCTTGCGCCGGGACTGGAAATAAGGTACCAGAATCAATTAGCGATGGCATTGCTTTTCCTCGATACCAATCCCAGTCTTAATTAATTTGGGGGTGTCAGCCTTCCAGTGGAAAGATCTTAGCATGGGATATTATGCCTGAAGGGAAAGCTTCCCAGTTGAAGGCATTGAAAATGATGTCAGTCTATCTGTTCTTGTGATCCAATTTGATTTTGATATTGCATATATGTATGTGGCATTTTTCATTTAATAGTATCTGCCTACTGTCTACAGGTTCATTCCCGACCTTACGTAAAAGCTAATCATGACTGGTTCTGCACAGTACATTCATTTGAAAAATCTCATTTACTCTGATTAGATTGTTATATTGCCAAAGCTCGGTTTTATTGTAGTGAAATGACATTTTGCTGTCATCTGCCAGTAATATTGTCTAACAAACAGAGACCAATAAAAATAATATTATGACTAGGTCTCATCCAATGAATTTATTTCACCCCATTCCTAGATTTGAGCTAGCAAAACGTTGACTAAACTTTGCTGGACCAAAACTGTGGAACAACTTACCTGATTTCCTTAAAGATGACACTAGTGTCACCGCCTTTTAAAAACAACTTAAAACGTTTGTTTGAAATGAATCCTGAACAGTTGTTATAAGGACACAGTTTACAAGATGTATCTTTTTAGTGAATATTCCTTTTGATATGTCTGGTGTGTTTTTCTTCTTTTAATCACTTTATTCGACGTGTATTGTTTTGATAACAGCCATTTTAAAAACAACTATTGCTGAACAATGTTACTCTGTATAAATATGTTTTGAAATCAATCAAGGAATAAATCAGTGATACACTAAGTGCTAAATAGAGCATTATGTGTATTGATCGGTATTGATTGATTTCGATTTTGGATTGATTAAACCTCCCAGGAGGCATTGGGACTGCTGGAACCAATGATCAGTGATTCAGTCAACTATGTCAGGCAAGGTGCTCTGATCGCATCGGCCCTGGTCCTGATACAGCACAACGAGAACACCTGTCCCAAGGTACTGTAGGTCCACCTGTTGTAATTGATTGATCATTCCGTTGATTGATTCATTCAAGTTTTCATTGTCACGCTCTTTATATCACTGCGTAGGATCTCGAGGCAGCAGAGCGTGACTTACTCACACTAACCAGTAAAGAACAACTGGCAACTTGCACTGTTGCCCATGCTTATGGTGAAGTGTACACTCAGCCAGTTTTCATAAGTCATGAAGGCACGACAGATATGATGAACGAGCATCCCTAAAATCGATTTCTCTTCATCACACAGTACATATGCATGGCATTCATGTCTTACCATTTGGCTCAGTGCCCCAGTTTCATGGAACTGTGTACTAAGAATGTAAATGAGTTGAAACAGAATGCCACATCAGCAAAAGAAATGAAAGCTGTGTATTTTCATTGGAAGGTGACCACATTCCGCAATCTGTACAGCAAAACTATCAGTGACAAACACGAAGACGTGATGGCCAAGTTTGGTGCTATCCTTGCCCAGGGTATCATTGATGCAGGTGAGATATGGTAGTTCTCAAAGATAAGAAAGAATTTTTTTTGAAGTAGAGAATATCTAAACTGTATTTTTGCTGCGTGATTATATTAATTTTGCCGTAGCACCCCCTTACCTTTATAGTACCTCATTACCTTAACCCTAACACTCCTCGGTCCTCCAACAGGTGAAGGATTGAGGAGGGTTAGGGTTAATGATTAACCCTAACACTCCTCGGTCCTCCAACAGGTGAAGGATTGAGGAGGGTTAGGGTTAATGGTAATGAGGTCATTTATTTGTCCGCTTTTTGAGAAGTGTGTTTAAAAAAGAGTAAAACATGTCTTGTGTTGCACTCATCGGTATTACCAAATTAATCAAACTAGGCCGGTCTGTTTAACACATCTTGTACAAGAATGTCCACATGAATTAATTTTTTATCTCCGGCCCAACGGAGTTACCATAAGGGTGCAGATTGAGCAACATACTGGTGGGTGTCTTGGTGGGTGTCTTGATGGGGTGTTTCCATGGCTACGGCTTCGTCACTATGACAGTTGATTTGTTAGGTTGACAGTTCTCTCTATGAGAGTTGAGTGATCCAGTAACTAATTAGCGTGGGAGAGGGCAAGGTTTTGTGCTTGGTCCTCGTTTGTTCTGTTATTTGGTACATTTTTTCCATAACTTTGTTGCCTTTATTCTTAGAGAGAATTGAAGAATACGCTTTTTACAGACAGGTTACAATTGTTGCATCGTTTGTTTGCTAAACGAAACGTTGGTTTTGGTCTGGTGAATTTATTGATTTTTTATTGGTATCTTTTTTTTTCCTAGCATATTTAAATAACACTGAACAGACTAAAGCCTCATGCCCAAGTTGTCTCCCAGATTTCTCTGAACATCATTGCTAGCCTTTGTGTGGGTGGTAATTCAAGTGAGATTAAATTTCACACTTACTAGGCAAGATATGCTCATGTTTAATATCCATTCATATTAGTTATCATATGAGCGTGAGTGTGATAACCAATTTATCTTCAAGCAAACTTAATGCACAGTGAAGATATTAGTGGGGCCTATTTGCGCAAACACATCAGGTTGGAATTTACAGTAAGCTTTGCAGCTGTGCATTTGGCTTTTCAAATGAAATCAGCGGAATGCGCAGAGTTAGAACAGCGCATAAGGCAGGGTTGGACGTGGACTATGCAACACAGTTGCATGTCACACTGTTTAATGCAGGGTTTGACGTGGACCATGCAACACAGTTGCATGTCACACTGTTTGTTGCCATGGATCTACCAATCAGAACTGAGAATTCAAGTTTGCTTGAAAAGAATGTTTCCGGTCAGAGTTCTCTTGCTTAGGAACCAGTATCACCCCCATCCCCCCCAAATAAACCCCGAATTTTTTCCCTCAGAGTTCACGACTTTGTTGAGCTCATTGCATCACCGTTTTCCATTCACTTGTCATCTTTTGTCTTTTTTTGTCTGACCTGGGGGATGATTGACAGGTGGCCGTAACATGACCATCAGCATGCAGTCATCCTCTGGCCACACCCACATGTCCTCCGTGGTAGGCATTCTCGTCTTCATCCATTTCTGGTACTGGTTCCCGTTGGCCCACTTCTTGTCCCTCTCCTTCACCCCGGCAACCGTGGTCGGACTCAATGCTGACTTGAAGGTAACGTCTTAGATTTTGTTGATTTGTTTTTACCGCGAACCAGCCTGTATCCATCAAAGTCTGCACCATGTTTCATTGATTTTTAATGAGTCGCAGTTGTTTAATGCCCCTTTTAATCCTGAGGGCTTACTGGGGTTGATAGAATGTATTGTTTACATGCCGCTTAGAAATGTCTTTGACCTTAACCCAAGTGCATATTGAAACTGATTGAATTAAAACTGGTTAAGGTTTCATCAACTGACAAATTGAAGCATCTTTCTTCTGGAATCGTGTTTTGAGTGTCATCATACCAACAGACCGAATTATTTTCTCCACCAAGGCATCATAAATTATACAGCCATGGACGTCCTCTTCCCTTATGGCATTAACGTTCTCTCTCAGTCTGGAAAGCTCCCTGTTGGCCTTATCCGTCAGTCGAACTCCTCTTGGATGATGTCGGTAGCTTTGTGCAGTCGTTCAATCTTTCTCTCCATTTGTCTCCTGCTGGGTCTCCTTCGCTGCTTGCTGTCAGTCATAGATATCAAAAGTCTCGAAACATGAGGAGCTCCAATATTAGATGTTCAGTGTCAGTCTCTGTGATGCACGTTGGTCCGTTGTAGTTGAGCATTTCAGATATTAAGTAAGATTTGAAGCTTTGCATGGTGGGAGTGTTAAACAGAAAAAGGTTTGCGGGTACACCATGTGGGAAATATCTCTTTTGTGAAGAGGTGTGGTTCTAAAAAGAACCGATGAGAGCAGGTCTCGACGTTTCGGCCAGTGTACTCTGGCCTTCCTCAGATATTCCTGTGTCGTGGTCGAAGTTTTGCTCTGTCTACAAAAATGGAATGTATGTCATGGCATTGGCACATGCCTGTGTAAACAGCTTTAAAATTTGCTGTGACAAAGGGAGATGTTTCAAGAAAATTGGCCCATAGAGACCCAAAGAGTTCTTAATTGCGAGATGTTCAATTTCAAACCTGTGACGCACAGTTCCTGAATACATGAGGCATATTTGACGGCCCTTCCCTTATCCCTTCCTTTGCCCTCACCCACACGATTTCTTAAGACCTAAATTGAACTGTATTGAACTATAAAATTGAACTATAAATCAAACCATAACAAAATTTGAATATTTCAGTTTAAAAGCAGACGAATGGATTTCAGAGAAATATATTCACGTCATATGCAGGTATCGGTCAGGAGTAATTGAGCAAGCACTTATCATTCATTCGTGAAATTGGTTGTAGCGAATACCGCGGCCAAGGCTTCTGGATTTCACATTTGCGTTGGTAGTGACCTCCACTTCTGCCTGCACACATCTGCTGACCAGTGACGTCCGTGTAGACCGCATAGTGTCCTCTTTCAGACAGGGTCATTTAATATTAAATGTAATCTCCACCATGAACGTTGACAATAACCCAAATGAGAATTACAGGATTGATTAATGATTTTTTTTCCCTAAGGAGCATGAGGAGCTATTTACTCCCACGTCAGCAGGCATCACCTTGATGTGTCACCTGTGCCTGCTTTACCCTTTAAAAGTCCTGTTTTACGTCCATCTGTATTAGTGATATTTACAAAAGTGTTGGCAATGCAATACTATTCACCAAAATGGGAAAGAAAACCTTGGGTGATAAGACATAAATTAGACATGTGAAAATTCAGAATTGATAAAATAGACTCTTAAATGTAGGTTTTTCTCGTTTCTTTTTTTCCTTTTTTTTTCTTTTTTAAAATAATAAGTGATTTGTGAGGAGCATATGTAGCATATGTTGACTGTTACCAGCTACTCAGCAAAGAGTTTGTTGACCAATTTGGTTTTGCCTCTGCTTTGTGGTTTTTGGGGGAGATTTCTTGGGTGTTTTTTGGTAAATTTATTTTGCATTTTGTTGGTTTGACGGAAAATTGAAGAACGAGGCCTGTTCAGTAAGTTTTCTATGTCTATCTTATCATCTGCAGACAGTAATGTTTCCATTTACAAACTCATTTCACGATGATATTGATGCTGATGTGATCTTCAAGGGGAAAAAACGGCCATTGTTTTTATCCAATATTATCTTGCCATTTTTGGAAATGTAAACAAAAAATCGTAGACCCTGAGGCTGTTTTTGCCATCACAAGCATACCTGAGCACAGTTTCTAAATAACACGCTTCTTCAAAAGTCAACAGGAACTGTTCAGTTTTGTATCCCAAAACAGGCTTGCCATTCACAGCCCTGAACCTATTTGGGAAAAGCAGAACAATGTTTACACGTTCTCCTTTCCCAACCCTCTCTTCCCAGATGCCAGTCTTGGAGATCCGCTCCAATGCCAAGCCATCAATGTATGCGTACACACCCCCTCTGGAGACGCCCAAGGAGAAAGAGAAGGAGAAAGTGGCCACAGCCGTGCTGTCCATCACAGCCAAGGCCAAGAAGCGGGAGCGTAAAGAGGCAGAGTCCAAAATGGAGGTGGTACGTACCTGTCCAAGAGGCACCCGTTTCTGTGAGAGGGGGCTTGTGGGGTGCCGTGACCCTCCTTCTCAAATGGAGCAAGTTTGAGGAGATTCAAAAATTATAATTAGGGAAAGGTGTTGGGGGACTATCCCTTCCTTCAAAGGGCATAATCAGGTGCCAAAAGTAAGCCCTACCCCTCTGAAAGGTCAAAAATGATTAAGTGTAGATATTTCCAAATTTTGGGCACCACCAAAACAATTTTGGCCCTCCAAAAATTTGGTTGGGTCATTCCTCAAGTCTTTGGTATAACGTGCACCAAAAAAAATTCAAAGAGTTGTCAGTCCTTCAGGAAAAATAAAGAGGCTTAATTCAGTAATAAAGGACATGGGCCTGGTGTACATATTTTTGCAAGAAGGCAAAGCTTAAGACTGTAGTGTGTCATGCCTGCCCTTGGAAGAGAGGTTTCTTTTAAGTTCTGCAAAAAACAAGAAGTGCAACATTCTGATGGCAGACATGCAGTTTCTTTTTTTAGCACGCCAACAAGGAAATGACAGTGATCAGTGCAAAGTCTAAGGCCACCTTTTTTTAGTCCATTGTTAGTCAGATGTGAGTTTTTGTGCTTGTCGTTTGGTTCGTGAATATTAAAACTTGCATGCTGGTGCAAATGGAGCAGAAGGTGCTAGAGCACTGAATGTCAGCAGGAAAGGTAGAAATCTCCTGTTTTTGTTTAGGGGGAAGTAGTAGATCTAGGTTCTGATATTTTTTAGCACACTTCTACTGTACAATTCCCCTCTGGACAGAGAGATTGGGGTTAGCAAAAATAATTTCAAATGTTTGAATCCAAATTGTCGATCTCCAAGGACGAGCCAATCAAGGAGGAGGAAAAAGATGCAGACAAAGAGAAGAAGGACAAAGACAGCAAGAAAGAGAAGGAAGAGGAGACCACGACCAAAGAGGGGGAAGGGGTGGAGGAAAAGAAAGAAAAGAAGGTGGAGCCTTCCTTTGAGATCCTGTCCTCACCGGCCCGAATCATGATCCCCCAGCTCAAGGTTCTGTGCACCATGGAGGGCTCCAGATACCTACCCGTCAAACAGGTTGGTTCAGGTGTCCAATGAGTCGGTGTAAGGGTGCTGGGACCTCGGGCTGCACCCAAATCTTGACTAAGTCTAGGTCTTCACCAGTTTCAAATAATTTGGCATATGTGAATAGACGACACAGCCATAACTTCGGAAGCCCAGTTCAGAAAGATTTGCCGTTTTGTTGTCGTGGATCAGAGTGGATCCCAGGGAAAACTTGGCTGTGCATTTCAAAATAGCACAGTAAAAACGTGTAGTAAAAGCTAAGTTTTGGGGTTTTTTTGGGCAGCTTGTGTAAGGTCCAAGACCAATATTCCTTGGTTTTTATTGTTTAATGATGTGACATCAGGGTGCCTGGGACCCTATCTGACCTCACTAGAGGGCAGCAGACCTCTCAGGCAGCTGGAGAAAATGTCAAAGTTGCAGGCCTTTGGTCTTCAGTTGAAAGTGCTTAAATGTTGACAGTGGGCTTTGGATTCTTTAACCGCACAACATAATTAAGATTGTCTTTGAATGAAAAACAGTGTGGGGGGGGGTGCTCTATTTGCGACACCAAAGGGCACCAGTCGACTGCCATTCATTGTTAAGGATGCACCTGGATGATTTGTTATTGTTTTCAGCTATCCGACGGTGGCATCATCATGATGAAGGACACTGCAAAAGATGAGCCGGAGGAGATTGTACTGAATGTCCCAGGTAAGTTGATAGGGATTTAAGGCTTTGGATGGGTTGGGTCCAAGTCAGGGTGGCAAGGTAGTTCTTTCCTCGCCTTCCACCTCTGTGGTTCCAGGTTTGATTCCCGGCCCGGTCCGTATGCCGATTGGGTTTTCAGTCCTTACCTGACTCCGTGGGTTTTACCCAGAATATTCCTCTGGGGTTTTCCTCCCACCTCTAAAACTGTAACTGCTTCTTACTGTCTCCCTTTACTGATGTTGGTGAATGTGGGTCGTTTGGCGGCTGCCCGAGGCGCCCTTGTATGCCATCGGCTCAACCATGTTTAAATGTATTCATTGTTCCACGCTTAATGTCTTCATTGTTCAGTGCATTTGATTATATCTCTATGAAATTTGCGCTTTATAAATGAATAAACTACCACTACTAACTATTATCATAGGAACATCTGTATCTTCTGGCGTAATTTTCTGTTTTGATAAAAATACTTTTTAATGTTTCTTCCGATTCATTTTGTATCTCAAATTGGGATTAAATTGAAGAATTAAATATTGTGCTCGGGCAGTGTCATTTATTGGTAATGTTTTATGAATTCATGAAGTGTCCTTTTTTCCAGCTTCATGACTAGTCTGCTGATGGTATTTGTCAGATATCGCTTGACGTCACTGTGAATTTTGCTCTCAGCTGACAAGTGTTTGAATTTGACTGAATAGTATGTCCTTGTTCGCTTTGCTTGCAGCCGGAGGTCCCAAGATGGAAGAGGAAGAGGAGGAACCAGAGCCTCCGGAGCCGTTTGAGTACGTCGAGGATTAAGAGGAGATTAAGGCATGAAGACTCACCTCACTCCAAGGTTTTCCTCAGCACAACTGGTCATTAGTCACAGGGCAGATGAAGGAAAGAACATGCTGGAATAAAGGACACCTCTCTGGAAGAGGAGGGGAGCCATTTTGGAGAGCAAATTACCTGACTAGGGCTAGAAATAACGCATGAGCCAATGGGAAACGGACTAGCCGCTCACTTGTGGCTTCCAGTCTTAGTGTGTTGTATTCAGTCCAGCCAGGTAATTTAGACAGGTCCACTAAGCTTACAACAGTTTTATGAATAGTGCATCATCAGGTACACTACTTGTGATAGGTTCCCTGCTTAATTTTCACTTAGCAGGTGGATATTCAAAGTGGCATTTTTATACATTGCAGATGTGTGAGACAGGTCCTCGGCTGGCTACTGGGGAAAAATTTAACTGAACACATGTGAAGTAAAGATAGGTTACCAGCTGATTTGTTAAAACAATTCTTTGTACCCTGACTGGTACCGTGCAGAATTCTGGTTGGTAAATTTATTTTGCAGTTTTTTTCCTCTAAGGCCTTCTTCCATAACGAGATGGGGAATTGAGCTTCTCGGAGTGTGGTTCATACACATTACAGTCAAACTTCATCAAGAAGAGGTCCTTCAGTCTTCACAGGTAGCCTTGTTATCAGGAATCTCGTATTATCAGGAATGGAAACAATGAAGAACAAAGGATTGAAACTTCAAACATTTCATTGGTATAAGTAGAGTGTTATATAAGCAGTGCTCTTACTGACGAGGCTCAACTGTATTGTGGGCATGGAGAATTATGACAAACTAGGATTGAAAAGTATACACTGGAGTGGCTGACCGGCCTATCACATGCAGTATCAACCCATTCATGAATTCAGCAGCGTCCTTCTATCTACTCTCTTGGCTTATGATAACTGGATGACAAGAAATCAAGCAGGGCTGAAAGTCGTCTTGAAAATAGTGTCCTTTGCGTGAAGGAGTTCTGGCGCCTAGCCAAATGAATATTTGTACTTGGTCATTGGGATAAATGCTCTAAAATGTATGTAAGTGTTGGAAATAAAGACAAACACACACTGATTGTGCATCCCTTTCTAGTTCTTACCGATTCCACTGAAGGAATGTAGACATTGTTACCCTTTACTTCCTGCTGTGGTTTTAAGTGTTCACAAGATTAGAAGTTTAAACATTAAGATACCAGTAATGTTTATCTACTTGTAAAGGTTTTCCCTGCGTAATGACATAATCATATAACCCATGGCTGTGGGATTTTACCAAATGATTAAATGACAACTGGCGACCCCAGGAAAAAGGGGTGTGATATATAGAATGCTTTGAAAGATGAAGAAAACATTTTTGATGTGTTGGCAAAACAGTCGCCTTTGATGAGACGGTTCCTTTTTTCCCGTTCTTTCTGAAACAATGTTCGTTCCCCGTCGCCATCACAGTGGGTTTCAGTAGTTTGTACATTCATAGGAGGACACCGTGGAATAAGATTGAAAAAAATAACTTGAGAATAGGTGCTCTCGGCGCTTGTTTCCCCGGTCCCTTAATGCCGTCCGTGATGGTGTCTTCCACCACGAGGAGTCCGCCGTCCAGGACCGCCGTGCCCCCGCGTGCGTCCACCAGGCCCGCCACGGCCGTGTCGGTGGGTCCGTCCCCCAGGGCCGCCCCTCGGCGTGTGCCTGCCTGGCCCGCGTCCGTCGTAACCGCTCTGGTACACCAGCCAGTCGTAGAACCACACATAAGCCTTGTACTTCTTGTATTTGAGGAGCTCAAACGCCCGCCAGATGTAGTTCTCTCTCCGGATCTCATCGGTGGAGGGGCTGATGATGATGTCGTACAAAACACGCAGTTCCCATGGCTGAAAAAAAATCAAGCGAAAGGAAGAAAAGTGACAGGATTTGTTAGAGGAAAACACTGTAACTAACCAGACTGTTTCCAAATCCCGGTTTACAAAATAAGCCATCCACAGGCTGTTTTAGTGTTGTCTAAATGGGCTACAAATTAAGCCTATAGCGCGCCTGAAGACCTTTAAAGCTAAGATCACGTGAGCTTCTTTAATTTAAATTATTTAGTTAAAGGGAGACATATTCCCACCTATGCTTGTACAAGAAGTAATGATGATGTGTTACATGAGAATTCTGTGATTAAATTCTTTGAATAGAAGGTCCGGATTTTAGTGCAGCTTACTGAATACTTTTTTAATCTGAGTGGAAATGTTGTTACGTCAAAGGATACAAAAGGAATTTCATGGAGCTCTGGACCACTTTGAAAAGATGCAAAAGTAACGCACACATAGGGCCCGAAAGTAATTATTTGCCACTGTCCTTCGTTTGAAACTTTGGGTCGCTATTTGTTATTTCTGTGTATGAATTTTTTTACATGTGAATTTCACAAAGTTCTCTTGGAGTACACAGTCACACGAAACCAAAAGAACCACTAATTTGCGTCAGAAAAACGAGAGTTCTTACCAGTTGGTTTGCCAAGACAACAATGTCAGCATGGCGGTGCTCCTGTGTTGCCCTGGAAGTTGGGGAAGCCACCGTGAGATAAACCAATGAGGCAATAAGCAGGAGTCCAGGGAAGAAGGTATCGCCCCTCATGATGAACAGTGTTGTGGAATGAAATCTGAAAGAAGGTTTCAAAATTCTCGTGTCGCCAGGATGATTGGAGTGGTTGAAGTGGCTGCAAACAGTGTGGAATGAAGTTGCTGCCATCTGGTCAGGTTTTTATAGTATTACGCTATCATCGAAGTAGAATAAAGATCCTGCTTATTTTGCAGTGCCTTGTTTGTTCAGCCCCGGCCCCCTCTTGGAGGGATAGTCATTACCGTCATGCAGTTATGTCCGGTCTTTTTGTCATTTCATGGCCCATCCTCGCAGAACCAGACGCTTCGCGTGCTGTGCCCAAACACCGTACTTCCATGTAAAGCTGACACTGTCAAGCTGACTCCCTCGATCAAGCCGGAGAGAATGCACTTTCCAGGAGTTTAGGACACCCACAATTATTTTACATCGACATCATTTCCATGGCAGCTGAACCCTGTCCCTATTTGTGCGTTATCTTAAAACTCGATGTTCGTCTTTGTTGTAGTTTATAGCAAGCAGGCTAGGCCCCGATATGCAAGAGGTTTTCCAGGCCTATCTTTGCAGGGGAACACGCTGTGGTTTGGGCATAAGTTTCAAATGCAGAGCTCTTGTTTTGAATCTTTTTAATTTAAAAAAAAGGTTTTTCAGGTTGACTGGGGACCGAGGCGGTGCCCCATGTGCCCTCCTCCATTGGCCACTGTTCCACCCTGGCAATCTGTCTAGAAACCGGGTCTGTTCTGCACCCTTTTACTTCGTGCACGCGATGCACGCCCTTCAAGCGACTTCCTGGCTCCGGCAAAAAAGGAAGTTGACCTATATCGAAAAAGAAAAAACAAAAAATGGCAAAGCTTCATGATTTGATCAATCGGAGGTATTGTTGTTACCCCAGCAACTTCCATGTGACGGTACTCTCACTTCCTGACTTTCCCCGTTTCTGTAGGATTGATTGTTACTGACGTCTCCCTTACTCATTGTGTGCTGCAGGAAGAAGCCCTGGGAAGAAGGTCTTGACTAATTTGAGGGTTGGAGGGTTGGACAGGGTGCGTATCGTTTCCAAGTGTTTGGTTACTGGTGTGGTGGTCGAAGAACTTGTACAATAATTACGTGACCTAATGTCTGCTGCATGCTTGGAATTTCGTTGTTCGTCTCTACGCCTTTCGGCGGGCCTTGACTAACGCCTTCTCTGCCCGTTCCATATGGTGCCGTAAAAAGCTCCCCCCCCCCGCCAAAAACCCACTGATCCCCCTTATGCAAAGCAAGCAGAGTCTCCAAAACTGAAAATATTTGGAGAATTTCAACATTTGTTTTTGTCTTGCTTTTTATCGAGAGCTACTATGTCTTTACTAAACAGCATATTAAGGTTTGGTGTCCTGGACATTTTTGAGAATGTGGCCGGCGAACCCTTCTTATCGATCCATCGGAATTTGTCGTATTATAAACAACTAACGATCAACATTCCCACCCTGTTCCCTAATTGTACAACTTCCCACGTGGAAGACTAGAATATTCGTTGGGTGTCTATAAATACACCAGATGTGAAATGGAGATGTCCTCAGTGCACAAACCTAACCCAGGAAATGTTCGCAACCCGGGGAGCCCTGTGTCATACACGGCCGTCAAGGAGTGCCCCGGACCACGCGTAGCTAATTAGCTATCCTTTCCTTTTCCTAGGCAGTGATTCCATCAAAATATTATAAATACGGGAGTCCATAGAGGCACAAATCAAAGCAGCTAGATAAGCCTTCTAGAGGAGTTACTGCACAGGAGAAAGGATTCATCACACTGTCCTACTGTCTACATAGTTTCAAACTCCATCTTTATACTAGCAGTTTAGAGAGATTCGAGATCGTCTGAACTTCACTTCGCAGCTCTTTGAGAACCTTTTCAATATTGCACAATTAGCATTCCAGACCGGAAAAGAAAGGTGAAAGTATAAGATGAGTGTTAAGATCATTCTCCTCGCCGTAGTCGTTGCCGTGGCCGTCTTCGTCGTGGCCGGAGGCTACATGGTGTTCTTCACTAACCTCCTTGGTTGGAAAAACAAGGGGGAGATGGACTCGATGAACAGCACAGAGGGCGCCCTGCCTCCTGATGGTGATCCAACCGTAAGCACGTGTTTTTAAAATTTTCTTGAACATTTTGCGCTCTGTAACGGCGTGTCGGTTTGGTTTTCATTAGGAAACAATATTCAGACAAACTGAAATCGTTGGGCATAAAAATCATGATATTTTTCCATATAAATCATTCGTTCTTAACATTTCTTTCATGCAGTTGACACCAGGTGATGAAGATGAAATGGTTGATGAGATATTTCCTGATTTCATGACCAATGACGTCAAACTGAAATTGATCCTCAAGGCTCTCGATATATTAAAGGTAAAGAATAAAGATAAGATTGAGAGGCTGTGTACACATCGTGCACGGAGAACCCTGAGACTAAAAACTGACCTTTTACTTTCAAGTATTTGTAATTTGATTTGATACCGGCATGTACGATGCTTCACTCTTGTTTATCAATTTTAGTGAAACGAACAACCAAGAACAAATAACTCTCAATATCAAAAACAAGATTTTTGTTAAAGGAATAAAAGTGCATTGAGTCTGAACCATACTGCTTTGTCATGTCGCAGTAATTAACCTACATGTACGTACCTGTACATATATGCGTGTATTGTACTTTCTGATTCATCGTACCTTTTTCACTTTATGAAGACGTTGGAGGGTGAAAATCCTGACTACGTGAACTCCCTTCTCCCCAGCAATGACGAAATGACTGATGAACTCAAAATCCGTCTGATACTACAGGCTATCACACTGCTAGAAGTAAGTCTGACAAGGATTCTTAGTAATTTCATCTTCTTGTCCCACGAAATCATGTCGTTCACTTGAAATTTAAGAATTTTTTTCTGTGACTCTTGTTGCTCTGTGCGTTTCCCGTGACTTAGGTTTTTCCTTCAAACCTATCGATTTCATCTATTTCCGCCCTTTCTTTTACAAAATTACAGGATAAGCCTTTGACATCAACGTTTGCAGGTCACGTGGTAGCTCGACTGAAACTCACTCTTATCCTGAAGGCAATATCTATTCTCAAGGTACAATGCATACTTACTTGGTATAGGCAAGCCGTCGCTGGGGGGGAGGAGTCACACCCCCCTTCCCCCCTGGTTAGTTTTGTCGGCAAAAGAAAAATATAAAACGACGAACGGGGAATGAAAATGAAAGGAAGGGGGAGAAAATGGAAGAATAGGTGCCTAGTTGTTTGGCTAGGGAATCGACTACAGTACACTCGTTTTGCGTCGCGGTCCATTAGGAAATTTCATGTGGCACCCCACCTCCCCCCTTCAAAAAGGTCTAGCGACGTCCGTGAGTATAGGGCTTGCCTTGAAAACCAGTAACATGAAGCCTCCAAACAAACAACCCGCGAAGGCTATATTTCGGGTCAGATGGATGATGTACAATTGCCTTGGAAATGAGCCTTGCATAGTTACATGCTTCAGAGTTTACTGTTTGCGACATTTTCATGTTGCTTTCATGTGCTAATGTCAAAACACCAGTTTGATATATATGTTTGTATTGTTCATTTATTTATAGTATGGTAATTTTCAGGAGGTGAAGGTGGTTTCTGACGACCTGAAATTCATTCTTGTCCGTAAGGCGCTCCACATTCTCAAGGTAAAGATATCTCTCTAATGCTTGTGAAAGTTAATTAAAAGTGTGGATATTGTGACGCCGCGCCCCTCCGACCAAGGCGAGGGCGCCCTCCTCCTCGAGGCGCGGCGCGTCGGACGGCACGCCGGAGAGTCCCTGAGCGGCTAGGGACGAGTCCGTCGGGACCGAAGTATACCGTGCCCCAAGAAAGTTGGTCTTCGTCGAGATGATGGCTAATCTGATTGGTCAAAACTTAATGACGTAACCCAGACAGACCTGACTTGAAATAAACTTCGCCTGGACACCTGACTTATATACAACAATTAATAAGCGGCTGGCTTATTCATCAACACACTCAACCAATACACCAGTAGAGGGCGCTATTGACGGGGAGACTGCGTGATTATAATTATACGTGACCGGACTTCGCCCAGCATGCAGCGAACACCACAATTAATTGTGGGCATCCAGTGCCGAATCAGGGACTTTAGCAAGTCTATGGGGCTTATTGTCAGGGCTGCGCTAGCGCTACACGCAACTCACGTCACGAGATAGCAATCCGCCCATGTATGCATCGACCGCAAGCTCCTATGAGGAACTATACCGCACCACCAATTAGCCCCTCAACCGAGCCCTTCAACAGCACACGCACCACTCGGACTTATGCACAGTCACACTCGACTCGGCTAGGTGACTTTAACCCTTGCACAGGATTCTCGACCCTTACCTCAGGATCAGCCCTTGATCAGGACTACTATACTAAGCCTAAACCGGCCTAGCGCAAAGATTGAATAACGCTATACAATCTTTGGCCTATATAGCGCCTGCTCGCGCGTTTTATAGCTTTCGCGCTGCTGTGACCAAAGATTGTATAACGCGGCGCTATACAATCTTTGGCTGTGATACCGCGCCCGCGCTCACGTGACCAAGCAGTGACTTCTGCTGCCCTATCGCACAACGTACAAGGCGGAGCCTATGCACCGCGCTCGCTTAACACACAGCTATGCGCGCCTAACATCTGCCTCTGTTACTGGGCAGAGCGCCATCTACAACCTTACACCGCGCCTAGTGACTAGCGCCCTCTGTCACGTCACAATATCAAGTAAACATCGGTGAAAAAGCTGCAAAATATTTATGTTAATTTTGCTTTGAAGTCAATCATACAATCAATCAAAAATCAATCGATCGATCTATATTGTCCATCGATCCATCTGTCTGTTGTACCCCGGGTAGCAAGAAAGTTACTACTCTGAGATGCCCATCAAAAATGATGAACTCTGTAAAATGACACAGTAAAGTGGACACTGGTTGAGTAGTGTAGGAGTCAGTGTTCATGTGCTAACTGGTCAAAGCATGGGGTCAGGACGACCCCAGAACAAAGGCTCACACACAACCCTTCAGTGGCCCAGTGGAAGTTGCACCATTTTCATTATTCAGTCCTTCAACCGTTCCCTGTCATAACATGTGGTTTACATGAAACAGTCACGAGTGGCTGGGACTGCAATAAACAGTTACTCCTCAAGAAAAAAAATGGGGGGGCATAATCTACTGTATGCTGGGTCCCTGCATATAAAACGGTCAATCAAAATTGAAACGCACCATAGATGTTGTTTTGCTTGCTTCTTTGATTTTTGTATATTTTCCATGTTCACTCTCATTTCACAGGTTTACCAAGGAGATTTTGAAGACACCGTTTTCCACACGAAGAACAGGCTCCATCTCAAATTTAAACTAACACTCCTTTACCTTTCCTGGCATAAAGCGGGAAGACGCCATGCCCGTGACGTCGGCAGCGTCTGGCCAATCAGAGGAGAGGAGGCTGATCACACAGGCAGCCAATTGAAACCACGCGTGCGTGTGAGAATTGACAATGGCGCCCTGATTCCCGATGTCGACGTGTCCACGCCGAGCGCGAGCGGAGGTGAGGTGGATGAGGGGATCAGAGTAAAGCCGACCCTTCGGGTGAGAATCGATAATGGCGCCCTCATCCCCGATGTTGTCACTACGCAGACGACAGCCAGAGGGCGGGTACTCCCTGGAAAGAAAAAACTTCTCAAAATCTTCAAGTGGCTAAAGTGGTTGCCATAGGTGACACATTATTCAGACAGCTGGGAATTAATCATTAATACTTACAGTTTGATGAGGTGAAACTGTTAATTTGGGACCCAAGAACTGTATTTTAAATCATTCTCCTTCACGCCATGATCTTGTAACATTATTTTTTTGACCATAAAAAAATCTGCATATATCTTTCCCAGTATTTAGGACGTGGTAAAGTTTGAGTAATGAGGAGAAAATTCACAAGTTTCAGTCAGTGCTGTACATTGTGATTGATGACCAAACTTACTCAGCACTGTATGTGCGGGCACGTACGACTTGCTCAACAAAAATAGAAATCAAACACACGAATCTGAATTTTTATCAACAACTGTTAATTTAGGTCATTTTAAATTGTAATCTGTCTGTATGTAATATGTAACTTTGATGTTTTAGCAAGGATTATTCGGAAATAAAGGTTTCCGAAGTGAATTAGCATTTATAGTCAGACTTTTGTTTGTAATTTTGTATAGTTTAATACTGATGTGTTAACAGGTGTGCTTTCAATCCAACGATTTATATGACTTTCAACTATTCCACCGCGAATGGCAGCATTTAAATGTAGGGTCTGCTCTTTTGACGTCACAGTCGTTTTTCCCACAAGCGGCTGCTAAAACTATGGCCGGCCGTCGGTACAAAAGTAAGGGAATAATTCGCAGTGTTAAAAATCCCACGCAGCTATCAGAATACCGGATAACAATACACGTACGACTAAATACTAAATGAAAAATAACTCGATTTAAAATTAATAGGATAAATGTCCACTTCAAGGAATTTGAGGTAAAATAGAAGCCCAACTAAAAGGTGAGATTTCTATAAACAAGTTTGGCCGGCCATACAAGTTGTAGGCAAAACGAGAATAGTCTATAGATTTATATACGCACGATGACATTCTAAAATGCATGGGACTCCTCGGCCTGGAACTTTTTTACTCTTGTTTTAAATTGTTTTGGAAAATTACTTTCAATACAACTGAAGAATTTTACCGGAAATGTCCCGCCGGTATCACCCAAGTCATGCATCCGTCTTCGTTTCGTCGTGGAACAGTTTATCAATATTAAAATTAAATGCGCCAAATGCTAATCATGTCTCTGCGCATACTAAAAGCTTCATCTGCGCATGCTCATTAATCAAGCGTCCTCTTTCTGATTTTGTCAAATGCAGTAGAAAGGTCAGTCGCCAGAGCTTGACAAATATCCTTAGTTTCTCCCCATTTACGAAGAAATGCTTGAAAATATTTAAGTGGTTATTAGCGTGTGTAAATACGGTTAGAACTGATATTCGTCAAATTGTATGCAAGGTAAGAACGGTGAGGAATTCTTCTCGAAATCGACGCAAATTTTAGCACGACAAAGGAATTTTGCAACTAGGCTTAACGTTAGAGAATACACACCGTACGTGTACTGTACATGTACATGTGACAATGACAGCACGTGCATGATGTGTGGTTTTATTTAGCTCTCTGTGGCTTAACGTCTATTTCCGACACGTGGAGGGGGAAATAAAGAATTTCATGGTAGGCCCTAGTTTGCATTGTGACAGCACTTATTTTCCATGGAAAGTCGACAACATTGTGAGATTTCGATGTGCAATTTTACTTCTTTTTAGGCCCTACTTACTGTATTTTTTGAACAAGCTTAGCCCTACTCTGAGAATTGAAACTTCAAAGTCACTAATCGAACGGAGTCAATTCTCGAAGTTGCTAAGACCTAGGCTAGGGTGGTTCATACATTTTTTAACCAAGCCCCTTAGCCTTATTTTTTGTGTTTTCTTTTGGAGTGATCTTTGAGAGGGTGTCATAAACATTTTGATATAAGTTTGGATTACACTGGACTCTGCAAAGCAAAGAAATAGTGATTTAAAGCAATGTTTTTGAGATTTTTTGTATGTGTGTACTCATTGGTAAAAATGCAGAGTAAACTTATTTTTTGTACACAAATGTGAGTGTGGATTTTGAATAAAAAGTTTAAAATTCACATTTCCATAAATGTTTGTTCTTATTCGTGCCTTATATCAAGGAATTCAATGCTAGCTTCATTTATAATTCCAAAAATTTTGAAATTGGAAATTAGAGGAGCTAGAGCCTGCGGAAAGACAAATTTTAATCACAGTTTCCTAATGAAGAACATGAGTTCCCAAATAAACAGCGCCCTCACTCATGCATGTCCCTGCCTAGGCCTGCCTGCAAAATGACTTGAAAAGCTTGTAGTTGTGTCACTGTACACATAGAATGCAAAATTAAATTGAGTGAGTAGAGGCATTTCTTGGAAAAGCCAGTGAGGTTATGTGGGCGGAGACAATTATTCATGATTGATGATAGATGCACAGTATCATGTGGATGTACATTTTTGTGTATGTACGTGTGGTTGTACGCATACAGACAGGTAAGGGAGGAGCCAATTTTGTTTGACAATCAGCGCGCTGTTGCCGGAATGGGCTAAAGCACATGTTGCATATGATGGTGCTTGGTGTGTGGCAGGAAACTGACACAATGCACATGCCTGAGGTCAAACTAGGGAGTGGTACCGCAAGTTTTTCAAAGCCTCTGATTCACGCTGTCAACTCGTGTATGAAAAGAAAGGATTTCTTGGGGTTTTTTGGTCAATATATTGCAGTTGTTTGACCTGTTGAATTTTGAAATTCTATTCTCTCTGCAATTCAATTTTTTTTTCACAGTCAAGATCCTTTAAAATAAGATCAACCTTCATGCATAGTGTGAGTGTGATGAAATTTTGGGAAAATCCCTTGTCAAATTTGTGGAGAAATTTGCCGATGAAAGATGATGAAAAACCCTCGTCACTTTTCCAGAAGTTGCTGACGAGAACCTTGAGAGATCAACTTTCATTGGCCTAGTGAACTTTCTCAGTGCTACCAAAGCCAACTGCAAGTACATATGTCGGGCAGAGTTTTTGATAAATTAGTGCACATGCTTTTTTTTACAGGTACGAGGAACCCAGCATCAAAATGCCAGCAGCCGAGCACGATATTCCGACCAAGATCTTCCTTGGAAACCTGTCCTTTGATACAGATGAGAAAAAGCTCCAGGACATGTTTGCAAAAGTTGGTCCCATAGACCAGCGTAAGTACAAACGACAAACTTTTGCCGGCTTGAGTGCTTACTGGCAATTAATGTTTTACATACAAATGTGATATGGAAATTGAACAGTTGATGTTGTCTTAACCAATTAATGCTACCAGGAACGACAAACTGAAAAACCTCAGTTGTCGTCGTCCAGTCTGCAAAAGTCCAATGCAGCTGTGGTCAGCAGTAGCCATTAGCTGGAACTTCTGCTGAAGGTTAGGTTTGACTGTGGCTCTGTGTGTGAAACTTCTGCTTTTCCTTTTGATGCAGTTTTGTTGATGAGAGATAAGGAGAGTGGAACATCACGAGGCTTTGCCTTCATAACTTACGTGAATGCCAACGATGCCAAGGATGCCGTCAGCCGCTACAATGAAAGCGTAAGTGCAAAATGATGTGGCCTCGTGGTTTAACCCTAACCCCCTAGGGACCATTGAAATCCTCCATAACCTTGTTGGGTTCAGCATGGTTAACCCCCTAAGGACCATTGAAATCCTGCATAACCTTGTTGGGTTCAGCATGGTTAACCCCCTAGGGACCATTGAAATCCCCCATAACCTTGTTGGGTTCGGCACGGTTAAGGTTAAGGCACTCAATTTGTGGTCTGCGAGTAAAGCTGCCGGTTGTGTGGTTTGAGTCCAGCCGTGGAGTATGATGTGTGTACCCTTGGGCAAGGCGCTCTGTCACTCACTGCTTCTCCCTACCCAGGAGTAATTGGTACCTCGCCTGTGAGGGCAGAGATAGGTATTGTGGTTGGTTTAGCCGCTTTGTGCCAAGACAGTAGAATCAAGCTGGATACCTCTCAGGGGGCTGAGATGGTTTAAGAAATATTTATGGACCCGATGAGCAGGGACGTTAATGGTGTTAGTGCCTTGAGAATCAATGTTGGTGGATGGCCTCTATAAATACCTATTATTATCGTCATTACAGTTAATCCTGACCTAATCTTGCTGAATTCTTTGTAAATCCAACTGATCCAAACTGTGGGTAGCTTCATGGATGTGAAAAAAAAATTTGTTTGAACTTGAATGAAACGGAAAGTTCACCAGAGATGTTACTAAAGTGGAAACAAAATGTCTTTCTTTTAGGGACGTAGTTTGGTAGATAATGGATGTCTTCTCTGCTGTTGGTTTGCTTTTCAGGAGCTGGACGGAAAGTTCATTAAAGTTGACATGGCGCTGAAGGGCATTAAACAACAGACGATGGCCGCAAGGGGAGGCACAAGTGGGCGTGGCATGGATAGAGGAAGGGGCAGCTTCAGGTAGGCAGCCAGTGGGTTAATATGTGTGGAGATTGTATTGTCTTTTTTGTCTTCTGCCTAGTTTAAACTCAAAAACTCACACATGTGAAATTGCATCTGTTGATCGAGTCACAAAATATTATTCCAAGTCCTATTTCATAATATGGAACGATATTTCCATTTGCTTGTGGGCCGATGTCATCTGGTTGTTAACATGGGCTAGGTTCAATCAGCGACTGCTAATCAACCGCCTGTCCATTTTGGCTGGTACCCAGAATGCATATTTGTGGATAGGTAACCAGGGGAAAATCAATTAGATTTCAACATAAGGTTGCTGATCAAACTTGGCTGTTGTTATCTTGCAGTGTTTCACAAATCAGCTCTCTCATCTTACATTTTCTGTCAGGGGTAGGGGAGGACCTGTAGGAAGAGGCCGCGGGGAGGGACCTCCTTCGTTCGGACCACCAGGGCGTGGCGGCGGACCCCCGGGCCGTGGTGGCCCCAGCAGCCGCGGAGGACCTCCTGGAAGGGGTGGTCCCGTGGGAAGAGGAGGCCCACCTGCCAGAGGAGGCCTTCCTTCACCTCGTGTGACACCATATCCAGCGAGGGGTGGCAGACCCCATGGTGGACCCCTTCCAGAGAGCCAGCCAGCCAGGGACGACTACCCAGCTCAGGCTGCGCCTAGGGCAGGCCCACCCAGGAGCGGCAAAGGTACTAGTCTATTCATCTTTCAACTCTTCTTTTCAATTCTTCAAAATCCTTCAAAAGAGGAACAATGCCAAAACAACAATCTTCAAGAACCAGAAGGGTGTCACATATTTCACTCTTTTCAACTCAAATATATTCCCTACTTGAACTTTGTCAGAGCCACTTTTGTCAGCTCCACCTGCTAGTGCTGTGAGTGATTACAGAGCCCGAGGATACGATCGAGGGTATGAGAGAGAACCGGAGCCTCGAAGAGGTGAGGGCAGTCTTTGTCTTCTATGATCGCAGATCTTGTCCCTTATGATTAAAGATTTTTCAAATCTGTTTGTAATTTTTGTGTCCTGATTTTTAACGTAGTAGATGACCTACATTTAACCCTGTAATACCACCAGGCCTAGCTGTTGACTTGACCTAACTTTGATAGGTTGCTCCGCTGACATTACTGAGCTTGTTTAAGTTTGTACAAGTACATATGAAGAGCCAATGATTCTCCGTTTCAAAAATAGGTATTTTCCATTTTGCCAAATCTTGAATTCCGCTTCAGAAATTCAAATTCCGTTTCATACCTTCATGAGCATGAAATCGGCGAGTAAGTAAGTAAGGCGAGTTAAGTTGAACTTGAGTGCGCTTTGATTTCATTGCTAGTACTGTGCGCGTGTGAACGGCCAATGTGTGTATACGCAATGTACTCTACTGCACCGTTGCTGTGCTGGGTGCTGCTGCACGAATGGGGCCCACGCACGCCATAGCGCTTACAAGTATCGGCACCGGCGCGGCGTGGACGACCCAATCATGTGGTAGAGTGGTGTAATTTAGCAAGTTTCCAGCGTAATTCGTTCATTAAAAGCAAGCATTTGAAATGGGTTCGGCAGGCATCTATTTTGTAGTACTCGGCAGAAAGTTTTCTTTACTTTTTAAGCCATTCTTAGAGGGAAATTTTGCAGGTTCCCTTTCAAGCAGTGGATTCCGTTTCAAAGTGTTGATTCTGCGAATTCCCTCCATTTTCCGCGATTGCAGAAAATCATTGGCTCTGCATGTAATACCATCGTTTCCTTGCATTATGTTGGCTTTTGGCAGGTTTGGCACAATTCTCATTAATTACATCAAGGCAGTTCATTGAACGCCTGAGCAAGAATTCCTTCACTCTGTCTGGGGTGTGGGAATCATTCGTTAGAATAAAAGATTTGATGGCTGTAAAGGTTAACCTTGACAGTCCTGAATTCTCTGATTATATAACTGAGCACTTATCCTATTTTAGCAACCATTGAAAACACCTGCATTGCAATTCAGAACAAGCAGTGATTTCCCACTGAGCCTTTTAAGTTCCTAACACCCAACAATTTTTTTGAGACTCTACCTTTGAAGTAACAGATGGTTACATTTTAGTTTTTTCTGACGTCCTCTTTGTCGTAGAGCCTTTACTTGAGAGTCGAGGTGCTCCGTATGACTTTAGGCCAGACTATGGTATGTGTCTGTTCATTTTTATCAGCTGTAAACACAGAGAGAGAGTGAAGGGTTCTTATTCATCATCAGTGGAAATCGGTGCTTGTATCTTTGTTTTTTCTTTTTTTTTCTGGCACTAACAGGACATGTGTGAAAGTGTATTGGGTGTAGGATCTTTGCAGGTGCAAAGTTTGTGGTAACACCTTTTATACTAGCTTATCATTAACCCATACCAACTCCATGTAGTGAAACCTAACGTCATGATTTGATGCGATAGACTGTTCAGCCCTACCACTAGACAGGGAGCCAGAATGTCTTCAGCTGTAATTGCTGCCGTCGACAGTCACGCATCCAGGTCCACCTTTCACATTGGATAGGGGTGCAAACCCTGGCTGTATTCTTAAGGATCAGCTTGGAAATGAGTCTAACACAATTTGACCTTACTTTCAGATCATGCCCCTCGCCCTGTGTACGACGCGGAGGAGCCTGTTGAGCCTCGTCGCAGGGCCTACCCTGAAGATGAATACGGAGCAGGTACAAACCACCTCAAATATTTTCAATTCCGTAGCTCTCCCTCACACAGGATACGGGCTGTAATTGTTTATCAAGTGCAAGTTGTCTCCCAAGAAATTTAAGCATGTTACGTATCAGAGAAAGTTTTAAAAGCATACGGCTTGCAATTCTTTTTTCAGTGCCAGAGCCAGATATATCTTAGAAATGCAAACAGATTGCGTCCAGTTTCACAGAGCTGCCAAGAAAAATGCTTCCATAGATCTATCTGCTATGCGAAAGTTACCTAGCAATAAGACTTAAGTAATGAAAAAAGCATTTATTTACCAAATGTTTGGCTTGGTTTTTCCTGGTAGCTCCAGCATCTGCGAGGCCATCCCGCGTTAGCTATGGCGAGGCAGACCCTTACGCCCGTGAGCGTTACCCACCAGCCAGGGAGGAGCCAGCCCCACGTAGAGCCTACCCAGAAAGGGAGGGGTATGTCTTAGCACCCTTCATTTCTAGCACTTAAGGGCTAGCCAATGTGAGCCACACGTATGGCAACTCGGACGTGGATTTATGTGCTCTTGCAGACTTATTTGATAAAATAACCAATTGAAGTTCTCAGAAATTTTGTAACCACGACAATCATAGGATCTACACCCAGATCCTTTATATGTCTCTGATTTCAGAACTGTTGTAAAACACAAGCAGTGTTGAATATACCAACATCGTAATGTACTAGAACGACTTCCAGGGCAGTCTTTAATGAGATGTTTCATCATTAGTAATTTCTGTTTCTAATTCTCCTCTAGCTATGCTGCTCGTGAACGCGATCCCTATGCTCCACCAGCCAGGGATTCCTACAGCACTGCCGCAGCCTCGCGCCCGTCTTACGACTACAGCCTGCCCGCCAGCCGCGAGACGCCTGCTGCTCAGAGAGAGTACGCTCCGGCCACAGCCCGCACAGCCAGTCGCTATGAGGAGGAGCGGGGCTATGAACGGGCACCCCCACGAGAGGCAGCGTACGGCAGGGAGTACGAACGTAAGTCATACTTGGACCTTTTATCTGTGCCAGCTATCGCATGTCAGGCTTTTCCAAGTAGCGTGCGAAGACTCGGTGAAGACAGTTAACATTTGTTTGATTTGGCCATAACCTGTTTCAATTTGATGACAGATGATCAAATTTCTACATCCTTGTTCTGTGGAGTGCATTGAGTTGCTTCTCGTTTAAATTTTTTGAGAATAATATGAAAGGAAGATAATCTGAACTACTCAGCCGGATGCAGGTAGTGTCTGCCATGTCAGTATGTTAATTTTCAGGATACAGAAGCCATTTTTAACACACACACCCTACCTACTGAAAAATCATAGCCAGTTGTGCCCAAAGTCAAGATACATACAACACAAGCGATGTTGAAATCCTTAGAATTGGTAGACAAGGATTGTTTGGAGAGCTTTCAAATCCCGCTTTTGTTGTCAACTGAATGATTATAAGGACACATCGTCAGTATTCCCGTCTAGTCGATTTGCTGTTATTTGTGAATTGAAGTAGTTGATTGGTTCTGGTAATGAACAGGTGAGGCAGCACCCAGCCGGTCTTCGGCCTACGCTGACCAGTATCCTAGATCTCAGGCCAGGGCCCCAGATAGGGAATATGCAGGTAATGTATTCCACTTTTCTTCATCTCATGACATTTTTTGATTAATTTTGCCTGTCGTTGAATTCCAAACCAAACTGATTCCGGACGGAAGTTGCTGTGGGGGTCTGTCTGTGGATCCAATCACACTTGTGCAATCATCCTGTCTTTTAGAGCCTGTGTCCTTAAAGATGCAGCTTTCGGATTGCCTTGTTAGTAATCTTTCTGTTATTGACCAAAGACTCCAGCATGAAGTGATGTGGAGGGCGCATTACCAGAGGGCAGAAGGCTCTGTCTTGTTTCAGGAGCTCTGGTTTTGGTATGGATTGAATAATGGTATCTTGCTAATCTAGCAAAAGTGGTCTGTACACTTTGCATATTTATATTAGACGATGCAAATCAGCACAGCATTCATGTCAAAGAATCAGCCGGCCACTTGCCAGTCTGCAGAAATCACATTTCGTTATCAATTACAAATCTCGTTTTGGAGTGAGACACAATGTGTTGGACGGAACGACATCTTATGGTCATGTGGTCCCTCATGAGAGGCAATAATCTCATTCTGAAAACGGATGAAAATTTCTTCTCTGCCGTGCCTTTGTAGTTCCTGGAGGAGCAACTGTCAAGGGTAAAATTAAATACTTAAATGACAAAGTTGAAATTCAGAATCAGAAATCTGAATTTGAAGTGACCATTTCTTCTTAATAATTGAAATATGAAACTGACAACGTAAAATATAAAATTCTGTGAGGTTCACAGCAAAATAGTTTTGGTCGACTTACATTTTAGGTTTTAAACCGAACATTTACCATTGCATTATAAACTAAGTACATGTACTTCAGGTGGGAGAAAGATCAACATCGAAAAATAGTTTCCACTTTTTCATCTGTGGAAAACTTAAAAAATAATCAGTCCACTTTGAGGCAATACTGAATAAATTTGTGCCGGTATTCACAGCTCACTGAATTGGAGAGATTTAGCCAGTCAACAAAATACGGACAGTTTAGCAGATCATGTTGTAACGTTGCTGGACGAAATGTCTTCTTGTTATTGCTTGAGAAATCAAAAAGTAAGCATTCAAAAAAGAAATTTAACTCAAGACAAAAAAACTACTAACAGCCTGTAGCAGCGAGAAAAAGTAAAACTTGTGCACATTCACTTCAAAAGTAAAAAGTTCAAGCCTTGCAATACTGATTTTAAGCCAGTTCACAAGATGCGACTTTTTTGTCAGAAATCAATATTCTAAACTACAGCTGCATGTGACATTTGTGATTTAATAACTCTCTTTATCCAAAATACAGGATCTTCAAGTGCGGCCCCTCGCTATGACCCTTATTCCTATGCTGAGGCTCGCTCTGCCCGTCCTGCCGAGAAATCCCCGTATGGGGCACGAGACTCGTACGGCTCGCCCTCCTCTGCTGGGGGCCGCGGAGCGTACCCCGCTGAGCGTGCTTCCCGCCCACTTGATCATAACGGCGGTGGGGTACCCCCAGCCACCCGAGCCCCGCCCCCAAGCAGGGGTTACGAGCGCTATTAAAATTCAAGTTCCCTTTACCAAGGAGGAGGGAAAAGGCAAGCCGGCAAGACAAAGAAAATCGAAGACCAAGTGTACATAAAAAAATACGAAGTTGGAAGTAACCATCATGTTTAAGCTAGTCAAAATGTTGACCTCGTAGACCTGTTGTTGGGGAACTTTTAGTATTAAAAATTGTTTTTTTGTACCTCGAAGCTGTGAAAATGTCTTTTTTAGGCTTGTAGTTTTTTTCTCAGAGTTTAAACGTGCTTCAGTGATTTTCGTACAGGCCATTACCGTGAGTTAAAAGTTTAATCTTTGTAAAAACATTCATTTTCTACAAAAATTCAAGTGCATGCACATTGAGCTGTAATTGGAATACATCGCAGATCGTAAAAGGGAAACAGAGTTGATGTTACCAGCTTGTGTAGAAAGATCATCAGTGACGTGAGAAACATGGCTGAGTCCGAAGAAATAAAGCAAATATTTCAGCAGGGAATCAAACCTCTTCATTGTTGTTCGGACGATTACCAACAAAATCTGCAAATTTATTCATATTGCCACGATTTCCAAATGGTCAAACTTCCAAGACACAGACAACGAGAAGGAGTCAAGTTTCTCCAGTTGCATTCCACACATGACAGGTGTCAAGAATCTTCATTTGCATTCTGCATCTTGGTCAAATAGTTTGAAATTAATTGTGATCACGCTGGCCTATAAAATGTCACCACGTAGCCAAGGCAGTGTACAGAAATGTTTGTTGTTGACCAGTAAATCGAAATCGGGAAATAGTCGCAAATTGACTTTGTGAGATAAGTACATAGAAAGAGAATTTCGTAAGCTTTCAAATGGTACATATTACAAGACTGGTGTGTTGATAGTAACCTTTCATTAATACACTTCCAAAATGTATAAAAACCGCCACATCGATTTTTTTCAACATGTATCCACATCCCCACTTTTCTCGGCCATTACATAAAATGGTCTGAGCAACTTTTTTCCTGATTATTATGTACCAGGTCACATATGTAAGATACTACTTATTCCAAAGCTCTCTGTGATCACAGTACACATTGTCGAAAATGCTTGGAGTTTTAAACATTTTTAACATTTCACAGCATAAGCCCCTTTGCACTGAGGACTGAACAAAGTAACCCTGAAAAAACTGAGTTATGTATTTTAATAACCAGCCATTTTTTCTTGGCCCATTAGAGATTTCATCACATTGCCGTATACGTGTATTCAGTCTAAATCTAGAAAAGAACTCTTCGATGTGAACTAAAAGGACTTCTGTCACTCGGCTAATTTCTTCAGCGATTGGTATGTGTTAGGGCTCCACAACATTAATAACAATACCCCTTTGTCAGCAGTTGCACCTACATGTATTTGTTAAAACCCACTTCCATATCATGCAAAAGTGTGTAAATCTTAATGTACAGTATACATGTACATGTGTTATCCACACCTCCATTCACATTTTGGTTCTGTTTTTGAAGACCCAATTTTGCCACAAAGTTTTAAGAACTCTTCTGACCGAAGCTAGTAAATTTTTAACAATGCAAATGGTACAAAGGAAAACAATTATCAGAAATTCCCTAGAATTGATACATCAAAAAATACCATACTCTCAAAACAATTTGTTAAGAGTAATTATGGCCAAATTCTTTTGCCTTATCACTAAATGTATTGTTTTAGCAAATCATGCACCCCGAGTGTAACGTTCATTAACATTACTATAAAATCTTTGTCAAAGCTTACACAAGCTTTGACCTGTGGAGAACATGAAGGAATGTTTCAACAATTATGCTTCTAATGTTGAAAAAAATTGTTATAAATACTAAAGAAGTGGTTTAAATCGGTGGGATTGCCAATGGATCGCGTTCAACAGCCATTGGTGTTTTTTAGTTCTGGTGACCATTTCCAAAATATGTGTGTGACGTACAAAAGACTCCAGAGACCTGTTGGGAAACTGTGTCAAGCGATTTGTTCTCTCTGAAGTGCGCACCGCCAGTGAATTGAGCCGTTTTATTCAAGACCAGGAATATTAACAAACGTTGTGACACTGAAAGAAACTTCATCGGAAACTAAAAACCTTGCTTAAAGCACACAGGCTGTTTAAGAAAACGCTTGCGAATTGAACAGAAAGTATCATCGTGGCATTGTGCAGAACAAATTACATGTAGATCCAAGAAATTCCTGTAATCAGGGTGAAGATTTTATTAACAGTTTTGTCTGTTCGAACACAACTTTTTTTATTTGTACAGATGTTCTTTTTTTGTGACTTTTTGAGCAAGTTTTTTTTATCATTAAAATCTGTAAGTGTGTGGTAAAAATGTTCTTCAGTTTGTTAAAATGTGAACTTCCTCTAGTGAAATAAACGAGCGGAATCACAGTAACAGGCTCAGAAATTATTTTCAAATTACTGAATAACATGACTTGATAACTAGCCATTTGTCAGTCGTTGCGCGTTGCATTTCGTAATGAACGGGATAAAGAATTGAAACGGTTTCAGCGGAAGATGATTCATTTTTTCAAAAGAAAATTGGGCAGATTTCTGGCGTTTGTATTGTACGGAAAAAAAGGATTGTTGCTATCGAGAAGCTGCTGCAAGAAAAAGAATAGCGTGTGGCTTTTTTCGGAACCACCAAGTGAAAAGATTATTGTGAATTAATCGGTTACATGTAAATGAGTATTTGGGAACACCGGAGCAGCCTCATGTACTATGGAGCTTGTTGAAGCGGCTCAAAAGTGTTCGTGTTGACAGACTGTGATGCAAAGTATTGAGCACATGCACTTGCATATTACAAGAGACCTTAGCTCTACTGAAAGACCTTTTCGGAACTATACATGTTTTTGGTGTGAAACTATCGCTTTTTTGGCGACTGAACTTGCTAAAATGACTGTTGTATCGGGCGTTCGCGAAGTATCAACTTTCATTATAAGAAGAGTGTGTAGCGCATCGAGAGAACGTGAAAGAAATTTCTGTGAGACAAATTCAAGAAATGTCCCTGTAATGGTGAAAGCAAGCAAGTAAAAGCCTAAATATCATCAGAAGGTGGAGATCTTGTGAAGTTGCTGGACTGGTAAGTGCCCCAAAGTGGAACACACCACTGTTTTCCACGTTATTTTATAAAAGATAAATTTTATGGAACAAAATCATAACCGCAGCTGTGTTTTTGAAGTAGCAACAAATCTTACAAGTAACAAATGAAATTTTGTAACAAGGAAAGTTGCACTCCGTGAAAGACAACAAATTCCTTAAATGTTCAAGTATATTAATGCAAGAATCCGAACCTTTTCAAATCTGAGTGAACAGAAGTGATAGAATTGTGCTTTTCGTAGATGCTTTTAACACGCATAACCTGGGTTCTGTAGCCTCCGAGAAGCAACATGTTGAAATCAACAAAAAAAAATAAAATAAAATTATATTGTATTTGCTTCCTTGTTAATTTTGACGGTGAAAGTAATGTATACTTCTCTTTTTTATCGAAATCTTGAAAAGTTATTCTTGCATCTTTGTAATGAAAATTATAAATACTTGTTTTGTAGCCTCATTAAGTTGGGTTAATAACGTTGGCGTCTCGCTAGACTGGAACATCCTTTTTTTGGTCAACTTGCATTATCATTGTTGTTATGTTTCTTGAAAAGTAATTTTTTTTTTCGAATACGTAAATTTCAAATTGTTTTCCAAATGAAAGTTGCACAGAAGCAATACAACTGCGTCGCAATATTGAATGAAATAATGACACGTTGTTTCTGGGTCCAAAGACAGTCTTCAAATCATAAGATGAAACTACGTGTCTCCAGTCCCCAATTTGACCTTATTTTAGTTTTTGTTGTGTTGAGTCATCTCAAATTATTGGGATAAATAAAACTTTCATGCTTCACCTACCACCTGCACTCCCTTTAATGACCAATGTTTGGTGTCGCAATGAAATGTCTGTTCCAATCGGAAGTAACAGCAAAACTGGTTTGCAGAAACAACGGTAGTGTATATTAAGGGGAAGTATTTGTCTGGACAGAAAATAATCTGTGTGTTCTAGACTTCAACACAGAATCAAGCCTTGAAATATTAAACAGTTTTTAAATATCCATCATTCTGCTCCACAGAGACTCTTTACAAATTCTTCCGTGTCGGATGAAATTTATGTATATCAACATTTTATTTTTTCGAAGATTTGTTCTGCAGACAACTGTGTGTCCCTGAATTTGAAGTTGAATCCAAGGAATCATTTCTGATTGAGGCAGACAGTAGTTATCTTAATGCTCTTTAAATTGTACGACAGTCATTTTGACTGACTTGTGGCTGGCCCGCCAAGATTACTTTTTGGATTTCAGATGAAATGTATAACAGTGAGCCTCAGCGGAAACCTCGCCCCAAACTAGACCATCATAATTATGTTAACTCCGTGGTACATTTCCAGCTCTACATTCCCTCGGTACCATCAAAAACGCTATCCGCAGTTGGGCTGGAACATGGCAATTAAAATGACCAAGTGTTGAGAGGTTTAAAACAGCATTTCGGCAGAACAATCTGGCTACCCATTGCTGTTAAAAAAGAAGCATTTGTAAAGCTAAGAGAAATGTTCGAAGCTTGCCGGTAGTATGTTATCGGATATTATAATCCACGCTAATAAGCGAGGCTCACATCAAAATGCGTTGAAGTGAGCTTTTTCTTTTCAAACAAAATTCAAGACCACAGAAGTTGGCAGTAAAGCCTTTCGAAATTGATCTTTTCCAACGGAAAATGGACTGAAAAAAAGAAAAAAAATAGTAGTTTTACCCTCTAGGATTCCGCAAGCAAGCTCGATCAAAGTCCTTTTTTCCTTCTTTGGTGGCCACAACCCCGCGTGATAAGCTGAAGCTGTTATACATAATTTCCGTTGCCTGTCATATTGTATTGTCGGCATGCTTCAAACCAGGCATTTTGCTGTTAAAAGTCTAGTTTGTTATTACAGCCATCTGCAGTTGGATTGGATGTTTCTTCTCACTGTCAGTTTTTGCTTCCCACAGGGTGGGGTTCGCCCCAAGAGCGATTGTGGTGTCTTCGTCCTGCGCGAACTACGAGTACCCTGACAACTTGTTCTGCTATCGGGGTTAGATAGCTCCTCGTAAGTGAATAATGTAAGATCTTACTCAGGGATGAGTGGGCTCCCAAGCTCGCTGTACATCAAGGGTGGTGCGCCTACTTTTAGTGGTAGCATCTGTATATGCAGGTTTTTGTTTTGCGAACAATAGTTGGCACAGTGTTTAATAAGGGAATTCTGTGATAATTAAAGTCTGCTGTAAAGTCACATGCCTCAATTTGTGTATTTTACATGCTGCATAGCCTTTCAATGTATTCAGCGTTATTATTATGCCGAGATAATGATATCCGCCTGTAGACGCGGACAAAACAGACATTACCTAACCAACACCAATCTTGGTTGTCAGTTTGTCAAATTTCAGTTTGACAGGTCCATTGCTACACCAATTCATCATCCATTGCTACACCGCATTGATGAGGAGACACTATGTGAAATAACGAGTGCGTACGTTTGCGACTATTACAGCATTGTCGGCCCTTCGGAGCATTAACTATGCGCATGCGTCCTGAAGACTAAATACTAAGAGCATATTGATTTTTTTTGGTCAAACTCGATTTCTGGAATGTCAATGCCACTTTGATATTTACGGGTATTTTTTTAAAGTGATAAGTGGCATGGGTACTGTGAAGTCATTCCCATGAACAATATGAAATATTGATATTTTATTTTATGCAGTCTTATAATTTGATAATTTTATCAATACATGTATAGATATATTTTTATATTTATCTTGACAACTTTTGTCGTAATTCCCTTGATTTTATATCCATCTAAAAGCTCTATACCAAGGAACGTTAAAATAAATCAAGTGAAGTCTGCTATGCAACTTTTTGACCAGGTCGTTTGTAAGTAATGTTGAATCTTTTGATACGATTCTAAAACCCACAGTTCTGGTTTCATGCGTTTGATGGCCGTAGTGATCTCGAGTTCGGACCACGCCTGAAAATGAGAAACCAAAGATGTTCCTGTTTGTAACACTTGCCGCTATATCTAAGCAAACAACATCATTTGCAACTGGTACAATGTTGAAAATGGACAGCCTAGACTTGAAGTACCCTGTAGACAGAACAACAGTGTTGAAGTTAAGACTAATGGGAGTGCATTCAAAAGCGTACAAACATTAACATTTACAAACAGAGACTTGGTGCGTGTAGGTACTTGATTTATTGGTTACTACAAAATCGACTCAATACATTGTTATTCTTCAGGACCTTAATGTGAATGTTTAGTATATATCGATGGAGAATGACTGCGGGTCGGAATCCATGCGTACAGTGGGGTTTTCCCAACACGCCCGCGGAGACCTTTTTTTCTGAGCTTAAAGAGTGCTGCCGAGTTGCAATCGTGCGTTTTAACGTCACCAATGTCACTAAAATCAAACGTGCCACTTTGTAAAACTAGTCATTACTGAAGCGGAATGCGCAAAACTCTGCTTATTACCACGCGCAAATACAGAACGGGCTAAAATACGTTTAAACAAATTCTACATCTTTTTTTAATATTAGGGCTACATACATGTACACACCAGTACCTCGTGTCGAGATTCTTTAATTGTAAGAGTTAATAAGCATAATAAGGAAAGCATTAGACCATTATATTGTGCATAACAATTGGTTACTAATGAAAGTAAGACAAAGCGTTTTATCTAAAACATCACTTTTTGACTGTAAAAAAAAGAACAGCTTGCGTAATGACGCAACAGGCCTGTGTTACTTGACGCACGTCCAGATATGAATAAATCTTTACAAACTTTGCGCCAACATAAGCAAGAACCGGTAGGTGTGATCACGTTACAAGTTAGCTCGGACTGGTCACTCCTCAGATTGATACTCCAGGCTACAAGGCCTGCTCGGTAACGAATTTTGGATCATGAAGGCCAGTTCGGGGTTCAACTCTCCCTTGATCTGAGACGAGTCGTACAGCATAACCATGGAGAAGGTTCCGGGAGAACGCTCGGCTCCATCTGGTTTCACGTTCAATACTGACAGCTTGTAGTCTTGGGTGTACGCAATACTGTAAGCTTCATAATAGACCCGTGACTACGAAGTGAGGGGGAAAACCACAAACATTTTGCATTTCAGAGAAACAAAATACATTTGTTGATCATACTGTGACAACAATTTGTTGTACCAACTAGCAATTTGTATTGTTCCTCAAAAATTAACTAGCAGAAGCATAGAGATACATATTTATTGTGGACATTTGACTTTTTACGAAGGCTATGGTTTACTTATCATTAAACGTACAACTCGGTATAACTTGCCCCAGCAGACCTTTATCTGGAACATTAATTGCTGGAAGTTAACTTTCATTTAGAGCAAATCCAGATCTCTCGAGATGAATTTCATAAAAAGAACACTGACATCATGCTGCTCAGTATGCGCAGTCCGAAACTTAGTAACGCCGTGCTGCGGCTGTTCATTTGTAATCGATTCATGCGGGGAAAAATGGTAGATAATCAACTCAACATATAGTATTCGCGTGAGAAAAGGGATGAAACTTTTCGACGAAGTTTACTTACCAGAATAGCGGAGACACTGCGCTGTATTAACAGTCTGATAGTAGACAACACAGATTGCTCGGATGTGAAACGGTATGTAACCGCTATCTTCCCAAAATTAGTATTTTGAATCGCAGGGTCGAACTCAAAAGTGGTCACGCATCCACCAGCAAGGAATCCTGCAAGTTGAGGAACGACTGGTTCCCGTGCATACCTTGGAGCCGTGTCAAAGCTCAAACGCCCTCTTGCGACGGGTCTATAAGCGGGTGCCTGTCGGTCCAAAGTGGCCGTGAGTAAAAAGTGCTCTTGTTTAGCGAATGGGTTCCAGTGCGTTTGCTTTGGCCTCATAATAAATGAGTAATCTTCATTTCCCTTCACAAAGTTAGCGAGAGGACTTCCGAACTGGGTTTGGAAAGAAAGAAAGAGAAATTGAGTCGGTTAGGGTTGTCGCATTATTTTACGGAGGTAAAGGGGGTTGTTTTTCTATCGACCAAAAGTTTGACGTGCCGCCCCTGTATTTAGGGTGACGGTTTTGGGGGTAACGTATGCAGTTCAATCCACAATGACAAAACTAATTTATTTCCCTTTGTCCCTCAAATTCGCCTTCTAGCTTCCTTTAGCCGGTCAGGATACAACTGAAAAAGTAAATGTGTCCCTCTTAATAGGTAGCCTGTTCATACTTGGCATTTTTTTTTTTGGAGTGATGTGGGAGAACAATAAACACATGAACGGTATTGTGAAAAGTAGGAGCCCGTTGTCCGGTTGACTTTACACTCCTAGGGCGATGTGGGCCAGTCCTGCCAGACGCCCGCTTTTGTATCCTTTTGTTACACTAGTCTTTTCGCTGGTCCCAGTTTAACCCAGAGACTTTTATGTCGGGAATGCGCCCTTTATGAGTAAAACGATTGCGGTTACACCATGGATAAATCTCTTTCTTGAGTATGTGTGGTTCTGTAATGTTTTTTTCCCCTTGAAATTAACCCTTCATGAACGCCAAAAAATCGTGTAGCTGAAACGGCACAAACGGCCAAAGACAACGTTTTGCTCTAATGCTGTATTCACTACATGCCTTTATTTGAATTATGAATTCATTCGAAGCTGAGGAATGTTCTCGTGCTCTTACCTTGACGTCTTTGACCGGCACTCCGAAGGTAAATGTCAAATACCACGCCAACGCAGTGGGAGTATTGGGTATGTCTCTCGGTAGAGCAGGCCGGGTTACAGTTGCTACGTAGGTGCCTCCGATGTTGCGATGTACAGCAACCTTGGCTTGAGGTACTACCAAACCATCCTAGCGGGAAAAATCATTAACAGGTCAGTACAGATTGCCTTCATCGACGCCATGTGAACTTTAAGGCTCTAAAAGCAGTTGCCATACAAGGCATAGTACGTATTACATGCAAGCATTAAGTGACGATTTCAAAGAAGAGCTGCTTTTACCGACCTCGGGCTTGTACCAACACTGATAATATGCTTAGGCCTTCGTCAGGAGACTTGACGACATAAAGAAAAGTATGGTCAGCTGATCGGAAAAGCAAACCTGCACCATTTCTTCAATCAAAAGCACTGATATTATTTTGGTGCGCACATGAGATTCACCCGATATTTACATAAAAATCTGACGCTGGAAAAGCCACTGCGAGCTCTGTGGGAATTCAGACCACGCGAAGGCCTGCGCTCGGTAAGTATTAAGCAAAGTTGTTCATACAACTGAAATGTGAACAGAATCACCTCAGTTTTGTAGAAGCAGTACGGCTGGCCTTGGTCACTTTTACACCACTCGCATCCAATAGCGTAACAGAAAGCCTGGGTGCAGGAATTGGAGATTGTGCAGGTTCTCGCAGAACTTTGAAAACAATCCACGCGATTCTCAAAGGTGATGTTCGACGGGCATGAGTCCTGTCTGCCGTCTGCTTCCCAGTAGAGACCCGGTCGAGTGTTGTTGAAACAGGTGGGCAAGTCCCGTAGGTTGGTGTTGCAAAACGTGCAACCCTCGCTGTTGGAAGGGGCAACGATGGGTGAACATAATGAGAGTTTGGAGATTAGGGAGTGTCGCTTGGTACCATTTAAAAAGTTAATGGAGCGAGGTGCATCTTGGGAGGAGGTGGCCCATAAAGTGAGTGAATAGTGGGTGGAATGGTACAGAATAACAGAAACCTTAGTGGGTGTAAAAAGTAGATTGCCAGGAGTGACTTTATGCTATTGTTTACGCAATGAGGTTGAGAGTTGATAAATGATAACAGTCAAGAAAGTAGAAGTGCAACTTGATTTCGATGAATAGATGGGGTGAAATATTGGTGTGAAGTGTGTAGCAAGAAGAAAGGCCAGTAGATCGACAATGCAACAGGTGTATCGTTGGTAGAGGTTGAGGTAGAAGTTAAGCCTGGTTTCCACCTCGTATCAAAGGGAGCATCGCCGACCAGTCCCAGGCGATACGCAGCGATGAGTATGGAAATAATCGTGACTAACGCAAACGTCGATGCGGAGATTTGGGAAAATTGGACCAGGTTCAACTTTGCCGACTTGGTTGATTCGCCAGAGTGTAGGATTATATAAAGACGCACGCAGGCACGAAAGGCGAACAACGACGTCTCCCTCTCTTAATACCACTCATTTTGTCCATTTTCTCATTATTAGGCCTAACATATACAACCAAATTGTCAACAAAATAGTTAACCATAAGTAGGCCCTACAACACATGTACATCAAACTGGAGTATCAGTTTGGTTTCAACCTTCAAGAGGCGGTATTGCCACCTATAAAAACAGCATTTTATGCAAAAATATTCAGAATTTCAACCTTTTGTCTTGTTTTTTGGTTGGACTGAGGTCACGCACCGGTCATTTCCGCGACTATCTGCGTCGTTGGCATTTGTTACAACCGTGGAAACCAGGCTTCATAGTAATATGACGATTCTTACGCTTCACAGGCCTGGTCGTCCACCGTGACATTTGCAGGAAAGCAGGGTCTTCGCTCAAACGCCAGTAGCTTGGTGGGACAATCCTCAGCAGACCAAACTTTGCAAGTCACGGCTCCAATTATCCCCAGTATCACGCAGAGTCCAAGAGAACCTCTAGCTAAACGAGTCATGTTGGGATGACGACTGGTATAAGAAGGAAAATGCATACTTTTTAAAGTTAAAAGTTTGCCTACACTTGGACCGCAAGCGCTAAATACATATGTATCTTTCAGAGGCGTCTGTCCTCAATGCATGTGTTCAGTGCCCCTCGAGTCCTCGAGAGTGTTCACTGAAAATGCTCTGGAATGATCCGAAACAAAACAACAGTAGACTTGGTGACAAGTTGGAAATTGACTTGGTTTTGTTTTTGAACGTATATATCGCTGCAATCCACACCCGTATACATGAACATATACCTTTCAACCTTTGCTCAAGGTTGCCTCGTCCCCAGCATCGGGTATTCCACGATGCCGTATCCCAACTGTTGAAATGTCAATCTGCATGTGTACAATTACAGCTTTACATTTTATGTTTGTACTGTAGTATATCTCTGAATATAATCATGACATGGAAGGCAAGTGTATAATGATAGCGTTAACTTGGAAAGCGTACTGACGCAAAATAGGCTTCCAATCAACATGTTAACTTTAAGTTGGCGAAGCAAAACCTGTGGCGGCGGTTTGTAAGCAACGCTGGCATTCACACGAACTCCGTGCAAGTTCTTAAGATTACGATAACTCCATCCATAAATGAAACTTTGAAATTCCCAGAATGGCCAAATCAGAAACAAAGACATGCCTTTTGTAATAATGGGAAGACGATTTACCTGCGAATCTTTAAACTCGTAGAGAAATATAACGATCCAACTCTTAGTTCTTGCAAGTCGCGCCCGGGCGGTCACACTGTCTCGTCTATGCACATTGTGTATGATATGGAGACCTTCGTGGACGATCCTACTCAAGATTGTAAGCCGTCAGAATTTCCATATCAAGCTCGAATAAACATTCTGTAAGAGACCCGACCAGCTTTTGTGTTCACTTCTAAAGGTTACGGTAGCCATCCCTATTTTCTTCATCACTGCATTGACCAGCTTATGTATCAGCCTGTTTGTACCCCTCGGAAAAAAAGCCAAGTATTGAAAAGGCCCCAACTGCTCAAGAAAACTTTCATAAAAGAAAACGACGGTGAGGATTGATGGCTGTGTTTCGTGATGTATACGTTGCATCGTGCCTGAGTCTCGGGATTCTACATGTATTCTGACAATGGTCTCAGTAGAGTAGCTGTGAAACGAGATTTACGGCAACTGATACTAGGTTTTGCCTCAGTTATCTCAGTGCTATGTTGAAATAGAGTGTTTGATTTAGCCAGTAAAGAAAAGGGACAATCAGAAAAGTATCCTGGTCTTGGATTTTTTTTCTAAAATGACTGTCCAATCCTCAACTTTCCCCTCAGTGAGCTGTTAATGTTGGACAGGTCCTACTCGAGTACACCAATAATTATAGGCCTACTTAAGTTATATACACGATGTCATATCCCTCTTCAATCTTATTGTTAACTATTACATCGACCAGTGCTGTACACCGGCCGATGTCTGTATTGCTTTTGGCAATCACAACTCATCGGTTGAAAAGAGCCGTCTCATTCGGCAGTGTTTAAGTTGATGGTAGCGATGCGAACGGAGCCATGCATTTCCTGGTCGTTCGTAAACCAGCAAAGTCCAGTTCCGATCAAAGAAGCCGCCGTTGCCAAGAAAATAACGCCCTCTCTTGGTCCAAGTTGAAGCCAATTACGGACTGTAACTCTTGTACAAAACTGGTCAGGGCAACACGGCATGTGCTACGAACAGTCTTAGGGGACTAGTTCGGTATTTGAAAAAGGCAAGGTCATTTGAGAACACAGCAAGCGTGCAAGTCGGCGTATGGCAGCATTGATGGGGGTGTCCTTGCTCTCGTGTATTGCTCGTTCCCGATCGAATCAGTGACTTCAGACGGGGTTTTTAGTTTGGGCTTGCGTTACTGAACTGGCTCATTGTTCGTAACGTTGGGTATGCTTTTTAAGTACGGTGAATGAAATAAGCTGGTCGCGCCCCCCTGAAGCAAATAGGGCTGGCTGATGAGACAACCTTTAGAAAATACGCACAAAGGCTTACTGGGTCTCGTACAGAATGATAATTCGAGTGTGGTAAGTAAATGGCTGTTGATGGCTAACCATCTTGAGATCACAATCGCTCCGACAGTGTACAAATGTATGATGTACAAACCATGTATGTATAGAAGAAGACAAGGACAAGACAGTGTGATCGGGCGGCAGAACATGCATATAACGCTCAAGTTGGGTGCGGCTTGGTAGAAGAATATTGGATGGTCATATTTCGCTTGGAGCATTTGCAAGGAACCTAGTCCTTGCTTCTGTAAAAGGGCATATTTTCTAATTCCGGGTGGGTCATCCCAAGAATTTCACTGTTAGATTAGAAGATCTCATAATCGCATGCATAGAGGTCGTATGCAGGCTACCTTTGCTAACAAATCTTAGCCACACTTTTTGCCCTGTGACCTAGATTCTTAGTAAGTTTGGCTGGGTGGCGTGAGTAGCCTATACGTCTTCCATCAAAGCTGGGATACCAAGGAAGATACCGGTGAGTTCACCGTGGGCCTACATGTACACTGGCTGAAATGAAATGATAGGACTGTAGTAAGAAACCATTGCCGTATAGAGAAGAGATGGATTATACATAAATTAATTTGGGGTGCGGTTGGCATTTGGAAGCTGGCTTTTTCCCGCTCCTTTTGTTCAAAACAACTCGTCATAGACCAATTGCATTTGCCCGTTGTAGAAACTTACTTATAGTTAAAGACAAACAGGGAGTTAATGAATCCACATCCTATGAGAATAGTCAATGCATACCCTAGTGGCACCCCACCAGCGGCGTAGCTAGCTTTTGGTGTGTGTGTGGGGGTGGCGTAAATTCAAAAGCGAATGCGGCTTCGGGCTCATTTAACATGATGCTGTGGAGAAAAGTTTTGCTCACGGTCCCGACATCCTTGATTTCTTGCTGGTGTTAATTGTCTTAAGGGTTTCGGTACTAATATTCATAAATAAACATACCGGTTACTTTCTTTCCTACTCAACTTTGAAGTGTTCTTTGTTAAATAAATAAATATCTGTTGGAGCAAGTTACCCCCTCCCCCGGATACTCCACTGCACTCCTCTAACACTAACCATTAACCGAGCTTGACGGCGGCCGAGGTGTAGAATCCAGCCAGCCCCTCAACATTTTCACCTGTATCTTAGCCATTTTATGTCTCCCACCGCACCTGCGGGATTGTCTCCAGCATGCATGAACCCTTTCAATCATTTTCGCACTACAAAAACCCCAGAAGCACCACAAACGCCGATTCGTGTGCGACTGGTCGGTCCAACGTTTTCGCCCTCGGCGTGCCGCAATCGGACTGAAATGCGTATGGCCTTAAAAAGTTTCGTATAAACTCGTAGAGAGATGTCCATGCCAGTCAAGTGCGAAAAACGCTGATGTAGGATAGCTTTGTGAGCTTTGTCCCCCCCAAAGCCTGACGCTTAGTCATGGCTTACGTACGATGAAGTTTGTAGTCGCTGGTTAATAGACAATAATGGCACATAAGGATTTCATTTCACAAATAAAGATTAATCCATTCCTGGAGACCACTTCCTTTCATTAGCGTCTTTCTTATACCTGAACTAATTAACCCCTGACACTAGGTACTGGACGCATTATTGAAGAGGAGATAAATTTGGTCAGACCGCCCGTTACCGCGCGGGTGGCACCCGCATCAAGAGCGGCACGTTTTGATGAGTTTAAAGGCTTTGATGACGTCAGAAAGTCAGTGCTGTTGAAAGTAGAGCAGCACTCCAAAAGTTCAAACAAAGGGTGCAGAAAAGCACGCTGGATAAAATTTTAGGCTATAATTATTTATCCGTGCTGAAACATACACAATTAATTCATAGTCGTGAAATGCAGAGGTACATGTCAGTCTCATGTCACGTTTTATGGCTCAGGATGTTCTTCAAAATGACAGGCTCCTTTCACATTCAAATGAGTTTTACAACGTCTATTACCTGCATTAGGCAGATTAGTGCCACATATTTACAATCCAAAATCCCATTAAAATAATTAATCTTGTACACTTAACCTTTGCAGAGGACAATAACAAGCTCGAATAGATGACTAAGAAGGGTACCGGCGCTTTGGCGTTAATTGTACATAGGTTCAAGATTTCCATCAAACCGTGAACTTGTAAACCGTTGCATTACCTGTACTTAGACAGGTTAACTTTCTTTATTACATACTTAAGCATTCCATGCGTGTTAAAGCACTTAAAGTTTCGCCTTGTTTTTATGCAGCCGAAAATAAAACCAATTCTCTAGGCTCCTGATAGGCCTAACTTCACTTTTGGCCTGCTTTGTCATTATCAACTTGGTTGATGGAGCTCAAGGCCATGTACCCAAAAGGGGCTTTGAAAAGTGCACGTGTAGCCCTTGAGCAGAAGCACCCTCTCGTTGGTTGAAAAGAGCCTTGGTGGTGGTGGGGATGTTCATTTTGTGTGTTAGCAAACCAGTGAAATGCAGTTCCACAAAGGAGCTCCGTTGGAAGGAAAATTGCGCCCTCTCTTGGTCCCACTCGGGGTAGTATGTCAATTGCGTTGTGCCCTCTATTGAGCATAATCACTGTGGTGTGCGCTGCTGCAACCACGTCCCCATAGATATTTTATTTTCTGCCTGACTTCCAGTTAGAACCGTTCCATTTTACGTCAGTTTTTCCCCCGTACTCCCCAAATGTAGCCTACATTGCTCAAATGATTGGAAATACTTCAAAACTTGACTGGTTCATTTTTGTTGGTGTTCCATACAGCGAGGCGTGAAAAAAACTATTAGCAGGCCTATATAGTGTGAGATTTTGTGAATAATTGAATATAAGCTAGGCTCAACTCCCCTGGTTTGAGGGGCTTCCGTTCGATATTGTTATGGTTGAAAAATAGACTTAAATGACCGTGGATGCCATTCAAAACAGCCTGACTCCTCGCAGGCTTTGGACAGCAACTTTTCGAGTTGGGTTTTTTGTGTGTAAATTATTGTAAATGGAATTGGCTAACCCACCAAAAATTTAAAGGAAATAGAAAGATCAAGGACAAGACAGTGATATAATTTCGGTTTGAGAAACCTAAAGGACGTCGGTTTGCATGTCATTGAGACTTGAACTTAGCTATTTAATTAATGTGCCCACCGCTAGCGCTTTTATCGAAGAGCAAAGGGTCGCCAGATCGTTGCGGCATGAGGGCGCCCTTTTAAAAAATTGTCAAAGCAATTAATTAATTTATTAACTGTATAAAAATATTTGCTTTGTGATGTAAATGAATAAAATTTATTATGCGGATAACTTATTTTTGATACATATACTTATGGCTAAAATATTTTGTTTTACTACTTTTGTATGGGAACATATTAAACATGCTTGAAAGAGCCCGTTGCTAAATTAAGCCCGCTGCGTGCAGTCTTTTCCCCTAAGTTTTCTGAATCCTTCCCCGAAAGCTTCACAATTTATCTTCGAATCCCCCGAAACATTACCTAGTTATGAGTAATGGAGGAGGCCATGGCCCTGGTCTAGAACACCAGGTAAAGTATTCTTCTGTTTAGAGCTGTTGTATTCAATGAAAATGTATTTATTGTAAGGTATTCCTTCTGTTTTGTGAAATCGATTCCAATGCAAAAAGAAAAAAACGTGGACCATTCATCATGCATGGTCATCGTGGTCATTGCCAGTACATGTTGAACAATGACACGCATTTGATTTGGCCACGCGCATGACAGGGCCTCATTTAATCGTAATGCTGAAATGGTTGATTGGCATTGTATGTAGTATTGGTGGTTAACATTCATGTAGGTTCTTTTCTGTTCTTTGTGTGTTCTCATTCTCATAATTCTTTTGTTTTGTGTTACATTTGTCAACGCTACATGCTAGCAGTAGCACAGACAGTAGGCATGGTAGGCTCAGGGATGAATTCCTCCATGGTAGACCTACAAGCTAGCATGATGCATGTTTAACATGAACTGAATGTTCAGTTTCAAAATAGACCAAGTCTTAGTTCAGCTTTCATAGATGTGTTTGTACATATACATGTTTTCCATGTCAAATGCACAAGCTGACATGGTCCTCGTTCATGTGGTCCTGGTCCGACCCCATTCTTATGTGTATTGCTTGAACTGCTAACTAAGACCATAGAATTAGAAATTTTGGATTTGTGACCTCAGAGTTTTCTAACATCATGCTTCTATTTTCATCATTTGTTATTTATTTCTAGCATATTTATGGTAACCTTCTGGGTATTGCACAAGATGTCTGAGAAGTTGTTAATAAAAATCCACAAAATATCAACGGCGAACATGCAACATACTCCATTACACTGTGCATTTCACTGCATTCAAATGAGTTTATATAAATTCAGACCAACATTTATGCATGCCAGTCGCCCTGTAGCCATGCTCTTGCGTTACATTCCTTTATAAGCCGATTATACAGTTGTGGTATTTAGCTTCACCAAACATCACCAGGCCTCAACATGCAGAAGTGGTGTCAACAAAGTGCCAACAACTTGAAAATACCCTCCAAAGATTTAAAAGTAGTTTTATCATATTTCAGAGACTCTACCATCTGCCACTATGAAAGAGAAACAGCGAATTTACTTCCAGATTCTTGCTGGAAAACGAAAATTTCTCGTGGTGTATGGGGCCACCGTCTGTTCTCTGCTGTCCACGCGAAAACAAGATGACGCCCAGTCGGGCTGCACAAGCAGGCCCAACTTTGTCGCTCAAATGTCCACACTTAAATACCAGTTAAGATAACATTATACACTGAATGTATTTAGGAGCCTAATTTGTATTGTAAAGATATAAAACATTTGCATAAATATACTTTAATAACTTGTTGACGCTCGTTGACGCTAAAATAGCGTGACCCCAATGATGTCATAAAGTGGACATGCAAAACAAATTCTGATTGGACAATCGAACATAAATAACTACATGGATTGGATGAATGAGCCACAGTTTTCGATTGTTTTTATTTAACTTGCTACTTTGACTTTCAATTCATTAGTTTGCTGCACTAGACTTGAAGGATGGAGGCCGACCAGAAGGTACATTTTGTAACATATAAACTCATTTCAGTTTTTTAATTAGGAAAAATAATGAGACCTTTTAATCCGTCAGTCAGGTTGTAAGGTGAAAATAAAATCAACCTGAAGAAAACATGTTTAAAAGAGAGAGTGTACATGAATGATGTGTCGACAAGCCCAAGTCTTTGTTTCAACAGTCTAAATGGAGCACAAGTCCAAAGACAGTACACCCCACAAGTTGAAGTAATAAGTTGATTTAAGTTCAAGGTTGACTTTTCTTGTTTGGTGCGCATTCGTGCCTTTTATGATTGTAGATACCTTAGCCAAGATGGTGACAGTTTGGTTGATTCTAACATGATGGTGTGTCTTTCCTTCACTGTAGCTAAGCGATACATTCCTCCCCACTTGCGTCATGGTGGGGATGTGAGTAGCAGAGGTGAGTGGATATAACACTTGTTGTAAACTTCACATCACCTTACTAGTGACCAAACAACCTGTCGTGAAAAGCAGACTTTTAGTGTATAAAAAAGTTCAGTTAATGAAAGTCGGGATAGAGTTTAGAAATTTAGAGAGCAACCTTTCGTTTGGTATCGAAACACATGCTCACAGTTGAGTCGTTACAGCATTTACTAGATACAGACATCTGTGCTAATGGATCGCCTTGATTATCAATTGTGGACTAATTGATGGGGCTTAAAACTTACAAGCAAGTCAAACTTGGGCACTCAAATCTTTGTTGGGCATGAGTCGAGCCTTTTACAAGTCCCTGTCAGTCCATTTCAAGGCATCCAGTCCTGAGGAAATTGACAAGCTACTTGGAAGAACCATGATGAAATGCTGTTCATTGCCATCATCCATCTTGTGACTGGACTGTCAAAACGACTTGTGATGGACTCGACTATGGCCTTAGTGACTCATCAAATGGTTGAGCATAGTGCTGTTGTGAAGATAGCTTTCAAAAATCATAAGATTTTCCAACAGCAGGACTATGTGTCGGGCAGTCTTGGCTAGAATGGTGGATGACTGCACTTCTCATTTACTCGGTCTCTTGGCAGGTGGTTTCCCCAACTTCGCTGGACGGGGAAACTTCAACAACAGCTTCAATCGAGGTAGGTTTGGGAATTGCCCACGGAAACTCGATATCCATGGTTCCGTCTACCCCACCTTCCCCCATCTCATTAACTGTTACCAAGGCCTAGTTAGATAAACTCCTGCTGGCAACAACAGTCAGCGATGTTTTGCTGATTGCTTTGATGTGATGGTTTTCACACCCTCATGTTTCGGAGGTTTACCATTTTCTCTTTCTCTGACAGGACCACCAGGCCCACCTCCAGGAGGTAACTTCCACAACCAAAGCGGCTTCCCCAACCAGGATTTTGGGGGGTACAACCGTGGCGGTGGGGGTGGCCGGGGGAACTTCCGCGGCAACTACCGCGGTGGCAGCGACCGTAGCGGTGGTGGTTTCAATGACCGGAGTGGATACAACAACCGCGGCAGCTTCAACAACCCAGGCTTCGATCGCAGCCGGGGGTTCCAGGATCGCGGTGGCTATGGTAACCAGGTAGACAGTGGGGCCTTCAACAACCAGGGGTTCGGCGGAGGGCGGAACTTCGGCAACTTCAACCGGGGGGGCAGCGGGTTCGGTGGGCGCTCCGATAACTGGGGGAGCGGGGGTAAGCAGTACCAGAGAAACACCCGCGGCTACAACGATGACTCGTACGGCCGCGGGCGACAGGAAGATGTGTCTGAAGTGGATTGGACCAAGCCCCTGCCGAGAAACGAGCGGCTGGAACGGTGAGCAACATAGTTGAAACTTCCCCCTGGACAGCAAAATGACAAAAACCAGCCAAAGAATGGCTTGGAATGTGCAGCCAAAAAATGAAATCCTTTGATCCTGCCAGTGACTGGTGTGAATCCAGGGTTTCAGCCAGCAACATTTCAAATCATGGAGACAAAGTTGTTCCCAAATGAAGGGCCCCCATCTGTGGGTCGCCAAACAGTGAATATTTACAAACTCCCAATCAGTCAATGGGAATAAAATTGCTAAAGCACTGCATTAGAAAGAATAGTCGAATGCTGTGAATGTACATTGGGCTAAAACTTGGATTTTTGGTCAGAGTTTGCTAGGTGGAAGGATGTAATGCAAAATGAATTTTATTTTCTCAGTATAAGTGGACCCTATGTCATGGCAGTGCATAACAGCAGAAAAGTTGTGCTTTATAACAGAAAATTTGAAGCACTCTTTTTAGACAGGTATGTGCTAATACTTGTACATGTATGAAGGTATCCATTGTCATGTCACTATAGTTAAGCAAATCTTCATCCGAGTTAAGCACGTCTTTGCTGTGCTTACTGCTTACAGGCTCCATGGAATAGGCAAAGCCTCTCTTAGCGTTAAACATTTGTGAGTTCAGCAGTGCCGTGTAAGTTGGCCCTGTTGAAAGCAACAGCCAAGTTTTGTTTCCAATTCACAGGGATCTGTTTGGATCTTCCAACACCGGCATCAACTTTGACAAGTATAAGGATATCCCAGTGAAAGCAACCGGAGAGGACATTCCAGACAAGATCACTGACGTGAGTTTGCTCATGCTGAACTTCTTCAACCTAGCCACCGAGCTAGACAAAAAGTCACCCAACAAGGCCACTGGCTGTCAGCCATGGCCAATCAGAACCTCTCAAATCCAACCCTCTAAGCGAGACCTTGAAGCAGTCTCAACTGCACAGATGCTATGTGTTGATTTACTAATGATCAGAAAGACACCTAGAGGAGAAATACAGGGTTGACAACTTATACTTTGTGGCCCTTGTAGTTCTTGAACAGCTCAGCAGTCTGAATTGAAGCCTGTTTGTCTCTAGATGTTGCTTCTCGTTGTTGCTGTAGTCAAGCTTTGTATCCCAAGCATCTTGTAACGACGACGTTTTATTTATCAGTTGCTTGATGTGATCGGACCCTACCCGTTTTTTTCCCCCTGCCCTCCAGTTTACAGACATCAATCTTGGGGAAATCATCAACAACAACATCACACTGAGTAACTACACCAGCCCCACCCCCGTTCAGCAGTATGCCATCCCAATCATCAAGGGCAAGAGAGATCTCATGGCGTGCGCCCAGACAGGTTAGTCCATTCCAAGTAAACTGTACACCCATCACCCTGACTCAGGAAACACACTTCACACCACAGTTCTGCCTTTCCAGACGTTTTTGAGGCACCACTGTTCCCCTCGTTGACTTGGCTTGCCCACATGCCCGTCATCTTGACTAGGAATGGGTATATTTCACCAATTAAGGCAGGTGCTTCATTCAAGTCCATTCTTGGCTAATTGTCTAATTCTCCAATCACCCCAAAGACTCAGAGCATTTTCATTCCCTCCTGTCATTAAATTTGTGCAAACATGGTTGTGCCTATAACAGACAGGTGTGTGACTAGAAATGGGACCATCACTGTGT
>NW_019091422.1:262014-296269 GCF_001949145.1 Acanthaster planci
TGTGACTAGATACAGGGGTCCAGGCTAGTGTTAGGGCTAGAAGACGTTGTGTGGACTAGAACAAGTCCACACAGTGTTTTCCTCTTTCTGAGAAACAGTTTCATGAGCATTTTCAGGTAAGGGTTATCTGTGGGAAAAATGAAGAGGAACAGTCCAGGAAGTCATAAAAAAATCCTGCTGGAAGGAGTTACCAAAGTGAACATTTTCCTTGAGTTTTCTTAACCACAAGAGCACAAAGTGTTGGCTACACTTGGTATGTGAAACCAGCATACATGTGCACAGTGCGGTACTGACTACAGTGGGTGAGATGTGAAATTGTTCTTTCGTTTTCCCTACCCAACCCTTCTCTCAGGCTCTGGAAAGACTGCAGCCTTCTTGCTGCCGATCCTGTCTCAGATCTACGAAGGAGGACCTTACAAGTCCACCGGCGGCACTGGGGTATGTCAAGGCATTCTTCAGGCACCATTCTCTTGTCACGCTCAGTCACTCTCAAGGTCAATGGCTGAACTAAACCAAAGGCCAGGTCGTAGTTCATGCCAATCAGAACGCAAAGCGATTTCAACATCCCGAGACAATTGCTGCACACCATGTAGCTCTGGGAATGAGCTCGGCAGTTGTGAAATTGTTTTGTTATTTTGGAGCTCATGCTCTGTTGTCACAGATATCTCTTTGTGTTGATGCCGAATATGGACTGTCTTCTGCCTGTGGATACAGCTCTTGCTTGACTGGTCAGTGTCAAGCACTTCAAAGTGTGTCTGCAAAGCAACCATTTTAGATCAGGCCTTAGTCTGACCTCATTTAAAGGTCATTTCTTCAACCTGTGTCTCCGTTGCATTGTCAGCAGAGGTGTCACAATACTGCCATAGCCACACAGCTCAAGATAACCCGTTGTTTTAGTTCTAATTTTTTTTTTCTTTACAGTCAAATCGACGTAAGCAGTATCCACTGTCTCTGATCCTGGCCCCAACTAGAGAGCTTGCTTCTCAGATCTTTGATGAGGCACGCAAGGTAGGCTGCTCAAAATCTTGGCAGATTCTTCAGGACTGCATTCCTGTCAAATGGCTGATGAAATTCTTTTCTGCATAGCTCATCAGCATGTAAAATCCTTACAGCTGATAGGTTTTAAAGGATGAAAATTTTTAATTCATAATTAAGCTCAGCATGAAAAAATTATACTTTCTTTGAGATCAGAGAATTTAAAACACAGTTCTTTTTCTGTAATTAGATATATATCCACAAATGCATGTGTCTGGTTACTAAGGAATGGTGTATAATTTTTTGGTCGTATTTCTTCGTTTCTTCGGCCTTTTCCCAACCACTTGTCACCAGTTTGCCTACTGTTCCCGCGTAAAAGTGCGTGTGGTCTATGGCGGTGCTGACATCAACGGGCAGATGCGTGAACTGGACGACGGTTGCCACCTGCTGGTGGGCACACCGGGACGGCTAGTGGACATGATGGAACGTGGCCGCGTCGGAATGGATAACATCAAGTAGGTCGCACTCAAAGTCTGTCAGAGAAAGCTGTCCTCTTGGCATGAAATTCCTACCCTGTGTTTTACACTAGCTTTAATCGTCGTTTGTTTCTGCGCATTGATTTACAAGTCCCAACGACTGGCTGCTCTTGCCGATACAGTTTTTATGAAGCCATGTAAGGCTATGTGATTACATTTGGTCAATAGATGGTGCTTTACTTGACTTGTCGTCAGTAGTGGGCAGTGTCCAGCTGCCACGTCTGGGTCTATTGCTTGGTCTGTCATTGATCGCCCATGCGTCCAGTGAAGATCGAGACCCAGCTCAAGAAACGTGATTTAGATGTGAGAGCCAAGATGGACATAGAGGGTATGACCAGCAAGACTCAAGGCCGTATTAGCTTTGAAGACCACTTTCAATGCAGCGGCAAGGTTTCAATGTGCTAACTATTCCTTCCTCTTGACATGGACACCAGGTGGCTGGTTCTGGATGAAGCAGACCGCATGCTTGACATGGGCTTTGAGCCGCAGATCCGTCGCATCGTGGAGCGCGACACCATGCCAAAGACCGGCGAGCGTCAAACCCTTATGTTCAGTGCCACCTTCCCCAAGGAGATCCAGGTGAGTGGCAAATCATTCCGGGGAAGGGCCTCCTCATTCTTCCTGTTTCATTCCTCTTTCGCCTTCTGAGCAAGAGTTTTTTGCTGGGTTGACTCGTGTTTCATGGGGATCTCCCTGACCATTCTGGCTAGGAAGCCTCTGACCCCCTCCATAGTTCACCACTCGGCAGGAATCCCATTTTCTTGGTACTATGATTTTTCCAATACACTTAGGTTGCTACAAAATAATGGCAGGGTTGCACCTGATATCCTGCCAAAATCTACCCAACCTGAATTTAATAGGATCAAGAAAACAGTGGTCAGGGAAACATTCCAAAGAATCAAGTTATGGAAATGCTCTAAGTTTCTGTAAGGACAAAGGAATGTCTGAATCGCCCCTTTGAAGCTACTTTGCTTCCGACAAATAATTTATTCCTTCCAAGAAGCACCCAGCATGCTGTGGTCAGCTTTTGAAATTGTCTGTCAGGCTTTGTATTGGAATACAAAAAATTGTAGCTCTCCCCGCACATGCTCAGTATAACTCGTTTGGAATAAATGGTTGAAAGTTTCCCCATTTGACGCTCCCTCCAGATTCTGGCTCGCGACTTCCTGGATAACTACATCTTCTTGGCGGTGGGCCGCGTGGGCAGCACCAGCGCCAACATCACCCAGAAGGTGGTGTGGGTGGAGGAGAACGACAAGCGTTCCTTCCTCCTGGATCTGCTAAACGCAGCAGGTAAAAAAGACGGCAAAGGTAAGGCGCTTTCTCTTGGCTTCCCCAACCCACCTGCACCGCCCAGCTTTGTTGGGTTCTCTCTAAAAGGGTCACTGCGTCTGCCTTTTAGTCCTTCCTGAGATCCCCTGTGTCCAACTGTGATGGCGCTGTTTGCCTGCTTTTTGTTTTGGGAGATATTTTGGAGGAGTCGCCGTTCTGTGAAATTTATGGCATGGAATTGTTCGTCGTCAAAGTTAATGCACAGTTTAGTTTTTGGTAGATTGGAGTAATTATTTGAAGTGATTTTTTGGTTTAAATCTTCATTTACTGATTTCTTGGACCATTTTGAGTCCCAATGAAAGACGCAGTGGCCCCTTTAAAAGCAACTCAAATCGCCTGTAACCGCAGCCTTTGATTAATTAACAGGACGATTGAAAGGTAAGTGAGACAGCGGGCGAGGATTGGGTTTTTTCTCTCTTGCTTCATTGCCAGCTGCATCCTCACGGAACCTCTTATATGTCGATGGCCTGCTCTAGGTTGCCACCTGCCATTAGCTTGTGCAGACTGCAAGTCTTGCGGCACGCCGTCAAGGCGATCACCGTAGACTCGGCATCTTTCTGCATCGCACTTGGCTTTCCATCGAAACGTGTACGTGTGCTGACTAGAAGTCAGGCTGGTGGGAAGTTTTGGGTTGTTTTTTTTTTTCGTCCGAGCTCGTGCACACACTCAGCGCACAGGCAAAGACTGTACATTCCAACAGAAGTTGGATGGGCATGCTCAGTGCATCCTGGGCCTAACAGGCACAAACCCGTGCTTTCACACGGTCTTACCCAGCATAAGGATGTTGTCATGATGTGAGAGCATGCTAGCTCTTATTCTTGCTTGAAGCACAAGGTACCAAGCATGCTTTGGCCTCTTGGTAATGTTTGCAGAGGATCACCAATCAATATTCACCTTATTCACAAGGAATCCATTTTGGTCATATTCCCAGACTCTAACTCATTCAGCGTAATCTGCCAAATGGGGGTGGTGCCAGTCTATTTTGGGTTCCATTTCTCACTTTTCTTTATGTTAAATTTCGCATATAACATTAAAATATAATAAATCACAAATTTTGAATCATTCCTCAAATGAAGTGAAGCTGGAATGAACTTTTTAGTTCATTGCTTTCATTCTTTTTTGTAATTTCCCAAAATCAAACATTTCACGTCACTTTCAATTCAATATGGCCGGGCAAGGAACATGGTCAATTGGGTTTGGTTTCCGAAGTCCATATTTGCACCTTGTCATTTATCCATCTGTGTGTTCATCCATTCTCTTCCAATGGCTGAATTTTGCTGTTTTCCTATTTCGCAGCTGAATTCCCTTTCAAAAGTCTCAGTTTTTTTTTGTATCGTGAATAACAATTGGCATAAATGCCTTTACATATCTGGCTTTCAAGATTCCTTTTTCATTCAAGTTCACTTTATCTTAATTTGTTCATTTATCATATAGTTTTTGTTTTACGAAATCAAGCAACATCATGTTCCACCCAGCACTTCAAATCACTGGTTTATAGATCATTCACGTTTAATATGATTGTGCGCCAAATTCACCCAATCCGACTACCCTCCGCTATTTATAAGTAGGGGCTTGCGCACCAAATACGCCTATCAGCAGGTCAGTATCATAGGATCGTAGCATGGACTACGTTCGCCACACTTGTAAGCTGGACCAGTTTTAGCATACGCACCGCAGCAGTGGCTCTCTGTTGTGTGGCAAGTGGGGGCGCTTTTCATGCTATGCTTACAAGTGTGCCAATCCTATGATACCGACCTACTCATAGCATGTTGTATTTGGTGTGCAAGTCCCGCTTATAAGTAGAGGTGGGTTGTCGGATTGGGTGCCAAATTGCCTTGCCAATTTTGATGCAACAGAGTCATAGAAAGAACTCCCTACTACAGTCATTTGCAAAAGTTTAAGACCACCTTGAATTTTATTGGTATTTCTGTCACTGGGCCTGCATTACACTGTCTAATTGACTGATTACTTAACATGATTTTACAGTGGTGCATAACATCAGTGTAGTGCTATATACCCATTTGAATGAAATTTTTTGCGAAGGCAGGTCTTGTATGACATTTTGTTTGGGTAAAAAAAAGCCAGTCTAAGCAATCAGAAATAAGGGAGGGAAAACTGAATATTAGACTGTTAACATGTCAAATCATGGAAATGTAGTCAATGTTCAATGTTTATTTTCAATGTGTAACACATTGAAAATAAACATTGATTGATTGGTTTCAGTTTGGTTTTCCTTGAGGTTAATGCATTTTCTATGGATGGTCCATTGTCCATGGTCCCTAAACTTTTGTAAATGACTGTAGAATAGTGTCGTTTACGTCGACTGAATAGCTAAAGCCGCAGCTTCAAGGTTTAAACTGTCTAGCTAGTGTTTGGAAAGGTTAAGTTGTTGCAACGTACAAAAGAGACGTCGTTTCATCAGCATTGGCAGGTGGAAGTTGTTACAATTGAGTGGAGTTGGCATAGACTAATGGGACGGAAATAACCTCTTGCACAAGTTGGTTCTGCTGCAGTTCCATTGCTTTTGATTTCAGCCGACGTATTTTTCCTGCATTTTTCCATTTTAATTCTGGTCATTGGTGTCAGATTGCACTTTTTGCTTTTCCAGCCAAGAGTTTTGTGCCAAGAAACTTTCAAAACATAACATTTACCGAATCCGGCGAGGTGTTTTCGGCTTGAGTTTGATTCCATTGATTTCAAGCTTCACATTTCACTAAATTCTGGAGGATTCTGTCAGATCAAGAGAAAAGCTTTGACCATACCTGAAGAATGCTACTGTTTGACGGCTGTTGACAAATCTGGTTTTAGTTACTTAGCCAAATAGCACCCTCTGTTCTTGTGCTTGGAGCCGATAGAACACCTAAAAGCTTTGTCCACCATTGCTTTGCATGCAAGAATTGTTCCCTCAGAATTCAAATTTAAATCTACAAAGCTGTAGATAGTAAGGGATTGTCTCCAAACTCCAAGCATTCTTGTCTTCTTTTCAGATGGTTTCAAACGTGGCTGAAGGCCCATCCATATTGGAACACTCAATATGTTAAGACTGTTTCCGATCAGAAATGAGTTACATTTCCCTTGAAACTAGTGGTAGTTTCAGACAAAGAATTGTCATTTGTTTGGAATTTGTAGACACTCCCTGATGTAGACGGCTAATCCTACAAGATGTTTGCAATCATGCTGTTTGATACAAAAAAGCCGAGTTTCCCAAAATCATTGAAATATTAACAGGAAGTGCTAAATATTAACACGGAGTGTTACATTTGACCAGGTAACAACCCCCCATTCTGGTGTTTATTTTCCACTATAGGCCCCTCATCCCTGACTCTCGTCTTTGTGGAGACCAAGCGAGGAGCTGATGCCTTGGATGAGTTCCTCCGGATGCAGAGTTACCCGGCAACCAGTATCCATGGCGACCGCTCCCAGCGTGAGCGTGAGGAGGCACTGAGGACATTCCGCACCGGGCAAACTCCCATTCTGGTTGCCACAGCCGTAAGTCCTCAAGGTCTTTTTTCCTCCTTGCACTGTTGTCAATTTTTGACATCTTGACAAGAGCACTTGTCCCTTTCAGTTCATGTACTAGGTTTGTTTCTTGATGCAACCTTGAAAGTTTTTGGCAATGTCATGGCTACAACCGAAGAAGTCACCAACAGGAGCACTGCACTTCTGCAATTGCTTTCCCTTCTGGCTTGTTTGTTTTTTGTTTGTTTGTTTGTTTGTTTTGGGATCTGAGTTTGGTTTTTCTTTTGACACGTCAAGGTGGCTGCCCGTGGTCTGGACATCCCCAACGTCAAGCACGTCATCAACTTTGACCTGCCCGGTGACATTGAGGAGTACGTTCACCGCATCGGCCGTACGGGCCGCGTGGGCAACCTAGGTAAGAACCCAACCCCAGAACTGAGTCATGCTTTCCTGACAGTCAACAGCTTTCAGCCTTGCGGCAGCAATCCTGGATCCCACCCGTGCTTTGCCCGACAATGTTGGAAATCGTACGGCATATTTCTGGTTACTTGCCGAGACTCATGCACACCAGCAGGGGAACACAAAAGATCCCCAGCTTTTGTCCATAAGGGTTATAGTCTCTCCAGATCAGATGTTAGGCTTCAGGTCTTAGGTAGCTGATTAGAGCATGTTGAAGAACCAAAGCATATAACATGAAAGAGGAGTGTTTTTTCCCGGTGTTTCTGGCTAGCAATGCGTTGCACAGACCTACTTGTTTTCCTGATGTGGGAAAGTGATTACCACAGTCTGAGGCATGATGCTGTCATTAGCACATCACCGTGCTTTCCCTTCTGCCTCTTTACAGGACCGTCGTTGATAAGAACTCTATCATGTTACGTAACCATTGTCTGAGCACTGTCCTTTGCTCTCCCCACGAATCTTTCAGGGTTGGCGACTTCGTTCTTCAACGACAAGAACCGCAACCTGGCCCGCGACCTGGCCGAGCTGATGGTGGAAACCAAGATGGACCCCCCGGGCTGGCTGGACACCATGGTCTACGAAGCCAAGCAGAACTTCTCCGGCAAACGAGGACGCAAGTAAGTCCCGTTTCTCCCCTTCCCCACCGTCCGCGACCGCCAAAAGAAAAGTTCCCTATGATCAGTCCGAAGCGAGGATTTTTATCCAGAAGGTCATATCGGCACATTCTTACTATCCCCCCCCCCTTGGCCATCTTGGACGCCCCCATTTTGCAAATTTACAGATGTCAGAGCACAAGAACCTTGACGCCTGGTTCAATTCAAGTTAAAGTTGGAGACCCCGAAGTCAAATGGTGGCTAAAACGTTGATGAGCTTGAGTTTTGTGAAAGCATCATCCATCTTCACTTTTGTGAGCTGCGAGGAATGAAATTCCTGTTTAAATGGCTTTGTTTCGTTCACCTCTATTATACCAGAAACAGGAGTTATCCAGCAGTATTCAGCGTACAGAAAATAACTTTCCTCTTTTTTGGGGGGGGGATGGTTGTTAGCCTTTGCTTGGAATTAAAACAGCTTATCTCAACAAATTGTTTACATTTTAATGCTTCCCCCTTAAATCTTTCAACCCCTCAATGTCCCCGTTTAACCTTGTGACAGACAAATCCATCATTTTTTATATCAAAAGCGGGTGGGATCCTGTTCATTCAACCAAAAGCAGCAGCCAAATCAAATGGTTTCCCTTATTCTCCCAGAAACTCCGTGAGACCCAAACCAAGGTGAATGGGGCATTGTTCGCAAACAACTGCGCCGAAGCAGATCTGAATCTGCTGGTATTCCTGCCAGAGAGAATTCCTGTGACAGGTTTCTCTTTGCCAAGGAAGGTCAATACGGCAAATACCATGTCAGGCATATCAAAGTGGACAAGTTAAATTTCAGCTCTCTTTACTCACAGAGTCGTTTGAAACAAATGTATACAGTGATATACCTCTGTGTCGGCGGCTAGGTGAGGTTTTATTGTTTTGCATACATCTCGTGGCCCGACGGCCAAATTACATGTATGTTACACGTTAAAAAGTAGAAACTAACACCAATTTAAATAAAATTAACCCTAACTCCCCAAGGGTTGCTGGCCCTAACCTTCCCCATTCACACCAAGTTAAATACCCATATGGGACTTTGTGCACAGAGGCTGTTGGACTTCTGAGGTATGCCAAATCCAATGCAAAAGCCAGCTGTCTGGGCCTACCAGACCTATCCCCACAGAATTAAACACTTTACTACTGTTTAATTCTGTGTGGTTGGGGAAGGTTAGGGTTAAAGAAAAAAAAACCAAACAAACATTACGATGGACAGATATCAACTTCACAACTAATAGTCACGGCTAAAAGGTTTGTGAGACGTGATCGCACACAGAGTGTTTTGTCCTGATTTCCAGTGGCATTGCACAATATTAGTCATCGATGTTTTGAAATTAGGAAGCTGTGGTACTTAGAAAAACAGCCTTTGTGACATGGGTGAAAGGTACCTGCCTCACCATACAGGCATGAATACGTCGACTGTGGTTTGTTTTGTTAGTGCGCTGCAGGGCGTGAATCGAGTTGTCCCAACTCATTCCACAGCGTAATGGGTGTGGGCGACCTCTGCGATAATGACTCAGGCGGCAACAATCATCCTGCCGTTTTCCCCATACCTGCCCATGTTTTGATCTCAATTGGAGAATCCCGAAGGTCAGCGATTGGGGCGTGGACTTCAAATTGTGAAATCTGTATTCCCGTCAAATTCAGCAGAGTCCAAGTGAAGCTGTGTAATTTTGGTTAATTCAGTCCCCTAACCCTGGGAATAGCGAACGGTCTGCAGTTTGGATTTTAGTTTCCACTGATGTTGAACAGAGCAGCGACTAACTTGGGCATTTGAAAATTTCAGCTGTCGAAGATTTTAGTGCATTTAGCAGACAGCCGCAGATGTTGTTCGAGTTTTTTAACGTGGTGTTTGGGGAAAAACCTTTATGGACGAGACTTTGTCATTGAAATTGGCACGGTGGCTCTTTTGTGGCCCTTCGTGGTCCAATGAATAAATTCCTTCTAGTTGTTGAAGTCTGATCCAGTGAGGTTCATATGCTGCGGCAGGATTGGTTGGATTGACTTAAGTGACCTCATAGTGCAAACAGGTCAAGGTTTTGGGATTGTATTGTTTTTACATGACTGGTCAACCAGATTCTATCCAATTACTTGATCTTCCTGTTTTGAAAAACAAGGAATAAATTCTCAATGCAACTCATTTGTGCTACAACTGCTGTGACCAACCAGTGTTGAACAGCGCAGTACTTTCAGTGGTGCAGAAAGCTGGGGTTTTTGCCACTTCAGTAAGATATGTCATCTAAAAATGATGGTGGTTTTTTTTTTTTCATTTTGAGAAAATGTGGAAGTTACTAGGGAGCTGTTTATATAGTCGCTTTGTGGGCTAAAGAAAATCACGGTAGATTTTTATCGCAGGGTTCTCCCCCCTGTTGACCCTGCAGTTGCCCTCATACACAGTTCCAGCGTTAAGAAAATTCCCCCGAGGCACTGAAGTCCCCACAAGCCATGCTTTTGCCAACTACCCCCCCTCAAAAGAAGTGACCTTGCTGAAGCATTCAAACCCAGTCATCCATCCCATCCAGCAGGGTTTCTATTTCTCCGACAGATCTAGCAGTTTTTTCCTTTGTGTGTGTGTATGGTTGGTTTTTCCCTTCTGCTCTGAAGGACACTTCTTGTGTGTACATGCAATGGTTTTGGGGGTTTTTTTTTGTCTTTTTGTGTTCAATAAAAAGATATCCAACCAAAAGTAAGGTACTATTTCTGTAGCTTGAGGACCTTGGAGTTACATGTATTGACCTGTGACGGAAAGAATCGACACCAGAAGTGATGGTCCACTTCCATCACTAGTTACACATTTTCCCTAATTTTTATCTTTTTCATTCACCGTGCCTGAAAGTGTGTTTTGGGACATTTTTCCCAATTTTGTTGTTAAAAGTACGTTAGGGTCTGACGAAGGCAGAAACATCTGTCTGTTGATCTATGTGGTGACTGCTGCATGTGTGCGCATTCTTTGAGGAGTTATTAACTCATTGTTGAGTATGAACCTGATGGATACTTCCTTCCTAGAAAAATATCTGTGAAGGAATTACACAGGTGTTCTCGTAGTAGTTTTCTTTTTTTCCAAGTTTCCTGTACTTGTAAGTTCTTAGTTACTGTTATCATTACCTTTGTGTTGAAGGTTGTAAATCACTAAAGTACCTTTAATAATGGATCTGAATTTCTTTGCTAGGGTCTAGATTTCTTCATCCCATCAAAACCAACTTGTTGAATTCTGAGATTGTCTAGTCTCTCAAATTCCGACTGATTTCATTTTGGTGATTTTTCCGCACAGCTTCTCTTGCATTTTCAGTACGTTGCGTCTTTCGCTTTTTTTGTTTTTCCCCAGGAACTTTGGTGGTAGCGGCTTTGGTTCTCGTGACTACCGTCAGGCCAACCGTCCCCGCGGGGGTGGACAGCAGGGGATTCCCTTCGGTGGGGGGCACCACGGCCAGGTGCCCTTTGCTTTCCCCCCGTACCAGGCATCCTATGGTGGCAGCTATGCCCAGCCTAACAGCGGGAGCAGCACCGATTGGTGGGGGAATTAGATTTCCCCTTAGGGGGTGGTCGGACAAAACGGTAAGAACATTCAGGGTAGAATGGACCATTCCTGAAAACAGAGAGAGAAAGAAATAATCCATGACGTAATCTTACTCACTAAAATCTCAAAGAGCTTGAAGTTTCACCTTAAAAGTTGCGACAGGTATTACCCATTCTAGAGAGCATCTCTAAAAAAAAAAATGCCACACTTGATTGGACTTCATTATTTAAAAGTGTCACAGGACAAAAGTATCATGTAGAGTGTGCCATGAAAGGTCATGGCTTCACAAGTTTAATTTCTTCAAAGGAAGAACATGAAACCAATTTTATTCTGAGAGTCAGTGGGACAACTCAGCTCACTGGAGATTAAAGAAGCATTTCGTTTATTTAAAACAATGTCCCAGTGCCAGCTGGGCTTGGTTAAAAACTGAACATTTTGTTCTAAAAAGTTTGGCAGAGGTGATCCAAAAAAATGAAAATTTCGACATATTAAACTTTCACAAAAGGGACCGTAGTAAGGCCTTTTTGACTTACTTGATAAGACTGGTACCTATCACCAATACCCTGAATGTAAGATAGACGAGGACAGAGGAACCAGACAAGACAGGTGACAAGTGAGAGTCACCATTTGTGGTTTGACTTGATAATTAATTAATGAATACAAGTGGATGTTAAACTTTTGCGCCTAGTTAATGTTTTTTGCTGTAGTTTTTTTCTGTAGGAGTTGTGTTAGTTATGGCCCCTGCAATATTAGTGTTGGTTGTTGTTTAAAAAAAATATAAATAAAAAAAGCGTTAGATTTAGAGAACTCTGTTTAAGCAGTGGATTAAGAAAAAAATGTAATTGATTAGTGAATTAGCTAACAGCAGTAAAAGATACACGTGATGTTGTGTACTGGTAACGTTGGCAAGTATCTAGATAAGACGCACAAAGTTGGCAACATCGACTGAACACAGCGATATTGAGTGACCAAGCCACTGGGTCATTCTGAGGCAATGTATTCACTTCCCGAAGGTGACGTCACAGCTGCTCGCTTCATTTCATGCAGCTTTGCAGCAAAACAAGTTACGGGGGACGCCCTGTAAAAGTTGCTCTTTTTGTTTTTTTCTCGGAATTTGTGCTAGAGTTTAATAATAAGCCACTTTGCCTGGCCAGTGTATTTAAGTGAAGCAGGAATGACCTAACATGTAGCATAGTTGGAGTGGTCGTTATTGAACAACTCTAAATCAAGCGTCAGTTGTTTTTTTCCTGAATCTTTTCATTTGTTTGTTTTTCCAGCAGGGGCCATAGTTGATTGATTTGTTGTTACCCTACTTTAATCAGTGCAGATTCTGTTGTTCCATTAGTTGTTATTTGAAGGGACTCTCCAATACGACGGAAATGGCAAAGGAAAAACATTTACCCTTTGCACTTTCCGTCACGTATAATCAACATTGGATGAGTGCCTGAAATGTCGCCCTGTATGGTGAACAAGAATTCATTGGATTTGTAAATGTACCAAAGGACACCAGCCGTGAAAATTACAATCACCGATGAGACTGTTGACCACATGATACATGGTCAGCTCTCTCTGCAACTAGCCATAGACTAACTGACTACAAACAAGCGACATTAAAAGACGTTCAGATTTCATCTGAATGTGCACAAGGAATCGAAAGCAGCTACAGTAGCCCTTGAAAGTATACCAGGGACACTCTCACATATGTTTTACCCACATTTTTACTTCTTGGTGGCGAAAAGAGATGAAAAAAAAAGCAGTGGGTTATTTATGTTTTATTTATTACTGCAGATTGTGTAATTTGCAGTTTTAGCAGTGAAAACGTGCTGTTATTGGCAAAATAAATACTAGGAGTTTGCCAAGTTCAAAATGCTTTTACAAGTAGGCTGATGTTCAGACTGCCAGGCTTAACGCAGTCGGTAAAAAGCATGATCTCGTTATTAAAGGGCCAACTCCATCATTTGCCAACTCAAAAAAAGTAATCGGATGTCATTCTGGCAGGTGGTCATTCCACCTATTTTGTTTTTCCTCCTTTTTTGATGACGAAAATGACATCATCATTACATCATCTGTTGACTGTTATGATTAGGGTTTATTCTCTCCGCCCCTAGCAGAACAGTCGACAGGGTTTTGACGATAGACTTGGCCCTTTAATGGTCTCCCAATCGGGCCGTGAAAATGCTGAGTATATTTGGGGTTTGAGCTCAAATCTGTATATCAGTAAGAGACTTTACTTCCATTGTTCTGAGGAAGAGATTGTGGCTTTGTTTAGTAGGACTTTCCATCTTCCATTGTGGAATCTACCGGGGCAATATATATAACTTTCTAGATATACGAATACCAGCGACAATGCTGATAGGGTCTGCCTGCTTTTTTGTCTTTTAAATATCTTTGATTATATCGGGAAAAATCCACCTGGTGAGTTGACCATCTATAAGTGCAAAACGTTTTGTAAGGAGTGATTGGCAGACCCAATTCATTTCTGGTCTTGCTTAATATCCAAAGGTTAACTGGGTGTAGTCAGTCTAAAACTGGCATCTTTTGAGTTTGATTTATCAGTTCGCATTTTGTGTTGTGCGATGTCCAGCGCTATGTTTTAATTGAATTAGACACTTGAGTACTTAACAAACAGGGTTATGACAATTGTATTTATATATCTGGAGACAGGACTTTTGCAAAGTTTTTTTTAAGAATGGGCTTTCAGACATTGCCGCCTGCAGTGTGTGATAAGTCAACTGTCGATATGACAACACTTACAATTCTGAAGTTCCTTGATTTCCATTGGTTTTCATGCTTAAGCCCTTTTACGACGAGGTTCTGGTTAAAAATAATGTCCTTTGGCTGGTCCCAGTAAACTTGTTATATAACAAGAGTTGACTGGATTTGAGAAAAAAAATGCATCTTGTTGGTTTTGAGTTCCACTTTAGCAAGAACTCTGATATCATGTTTGATTTTTAAATTAGTGTTCTGGGCGAAGTGACGGTCACACTGCGCCTGCCCGAGAACTACATTTTAAGCTGCACGGGACGCTGTGTAACGTACAGTCACTAGCATTTTGTACAATGCCAAAGTTGAATTGGGATACAAGATTCGGGGGGAGGGGAGTATTTTTATAAGGATTGTTTCCCTGTGCCTTTGACGAGTCATTGATCAGTTTGTACAAAGTAATGGGAACGCAGTTGTAGTTTGCTCCAAGAAAAAAGCGGCTGCACATTGCGGCTGACCCTGTTGCAATATTAACATATGACATCATATTAACGTGTCTGGAAACGCCAAGAGGGTGTGCATATATAGAATGGCAAAAGTTATTGCCCTCAAGTTTTTGTTGTATAAGTATTCCTATGATGGAGTCACAGACACGAAAGGGAAAGTTGTACATTGTTCTTAGATTGAAACACTTCGCCCCGCACACACACACTCTGGACTTGTCCACTGTTTTTAAGAACAAGAAATATGTGAGACAGTATTGCATCTATTCCGATTTTTTTAAATCAAGGAGGAGACTTTCATCTCCAAAAATAGCTGTAATTTATCCAAGTGGCTGATTTTGTGGTCTATATTGCTACCCTCGTCTCTTCCAAAACCTTTTTTTTTTACATTTCCTGAGTCTCAGAAGTGAATTCCTTGGTGAATTTCCTCTTGATGTATGAGGGTAACCGTAGGAAAGGAAACCGACTAGTATATAAATGATTGGGTTTCGTTTTTGTTTCGTTTTTTGAATAAGGCTTCTTGCCAAAGAGAGTTACCATAGCATTGGCCTTGCACTACGTACGTAACTTACTCACAGACGTGAAATCCTTTTGCAATTCTTTCCTGGCGGTCAAATGTATATGCCGATTTCTTTTTTAAGTTGGGAATGAAGTTTTTTCCTTTTTTATTGAAAAGCTCACCTCTGCTTAGGAAGACAGAAAAAAGGCACCATTTGTGAAATTGCGATGACTGAAAAAATTCATTTTGCGTGTTAAAGAGGATCTTATAAAAATGTCTCTGACAAATTGGAAGTGACGGCAAAGACTCGGAGCCACGGGTTTTGTAAATAATTTATTTAAAAAATGGTTCGCTGGAATCGAACATCTTGTGTAAATGGTGGTTGATAAGGGTTTGATAAGGATATGATTTTTTGTTTCATTTTCGGGCTGAAATGATTTTTTACTATTTGAACGGGAGAAGGATATCCGGTTTTCATCTCTTGTTCGTTAGTTTGAGAGTCTTCTTTAACGCAAGCCATTTTTGCTCACTAAAATTGTCAGAGACATTTGTTTCCTTTTTGTACGCTTGTTGAAAAAAAAGTATTAGTGTAGGCCTACTTGTACAAAATTGAAGGACCTCACAGCATTCTAGAGACCTTTTGATAAAACAAAATCAACTTTTTCCATGATTGAAATTTTTATAGCAAGTGTGATATATATATTTATACATGTTTTGCGTTTTCCAAAATGTATATTTGTTTTGTCTGAGGAACAGTTCTACCATAAGAAGGGTGAAGAAAAATGCGTGTAGTGATTTTTGAGAACTTTTTTTTAAAGAATGTTTTAGCGACTGCTGACGGACTTTCCGTCCCGTGCTAGTTGGGGAGAATTATTTTCAGTGCAGTATGAATTAGGGCGTTCCTAAACAAATAGCCAAACGTGGTGTCTTCTTCGGTTGATAGGATTAAGTTTAAAATTTTATAAACTGTATTGCAAACTAATTGATCAGTAGGCTGAATTACTACCGTACCACTGCAGAAAATATTTCGGACGACCATGCCGTGCATGTTGCTTCTTAATTGCTTCTTTAAAAGTTTTATAATTGGGAAGCTTTCTCGCATCGCAGTGTCTGATTTTTGTACTCATGCTTTCTGAATTTTTTTTTCTAACTAATGATAGCAGACAAACTTCAAAAGGATTAACTGAACAGCAATCCTAAACTCTTTTATAAATTCTTCGCTCGATCTACGAGACGCAGTATTTTGTATACGCGAGGTAGCTTTCAAGTAGGTGATAGTAGGTAATTCAGTCGCAGGAAGCTGTTCTTTAGCTGAGGGTTGGTGCTTCCGGGACAGAAATTAAACGTTAAGTTCTCTACCAGTGCAGTATTGAGGATAGAAGGCGAGGTAGTGTGCTAAGAAGGTTAATAAGCAGAACAAACGATTGTAAATTGTGTGCATTTGTTTTTTAAATCCTCAACTTGAAATTTTTGAAAAAAAAAAAACACTGTGCAGTATCCTTCCATTAATGTGCTTGCTGTAAGAGTGCATGCTTGGAAATCCCAAGATGCATTGCGCAGTGTTGACAATTGCGTTGCTGCTTTCCAGCCGTGACTTTGCTAACTGGATTTTTTTTTACAAAGTTTCTTTTTTAAATGTTTTTAGAATGAACCTCGACTGTCTTCTCTGATTCGCCAATCGACGTTTCCTTGTACTATTTGCATTCTTTTCTGTAGTCAGTCGAGAGCAGTATTGCGTGCCGTGTTTTAAGTTTGAAGGACTGATTTGTAGGCGTAACTGTTACCGCTCATCGGCAGATGGGCCAGCGTAGCATTTGATGCAGCGACCTTGACACAGTTTTCTTTTGTATTCATGAATCTCGTCGACGTAAAAAATCTCCGTTTTATCCAAGCGTTGCCGCATACAAAGGTGCTACACGTCAAATTAGCAAAAACAGGAAGACTTAAGTTGTTGTTTAACTTGTTACAAGCAATTAACTTTTTTCACATTACAACCAGTTTAATACTCATGCTGGTTTATAACAGTCGAGTTTCAACTGCCAAATAATTGGCGTGACTCTTTTACTTCTGCTAAAAGGATCACATTTGAACCTGATAAAATCTTGATCTTTGGCTTCCATAATTTTAACCACAAACTTAATCACAACTACATGTATCGGAGGGCGTAGTTCGGGTACGGTGCCCGTGAACCACTTTTTGTTTCAACTTCAAAATTTGAGTTCGTGTACACCGTATCAACTGGTTCAGAAGGTTAGCTTTAAGTTAAAATCCAATCTTGCCTATCAAAGTACTCTGTAGAGTTGTACTTTTTTCATGAAAGTGTCTAGGTTTTGCTTTTGTGATGGAAAGCTGTAGATTTCTGATTGTTTTTCCATCTTGGGAATTTCGGGGGGTTGGTTGGTCTGAAACATTTTTTAATCTCAGGTGTATCACAGTCCGGTTAAATAGTTCAAGTTGGACATAGCTGGTGTAACATTTACACATATGAGGATTACACTTAACATGTAGTGTTAACTAAACGCGCTTGGGTACAGTGTACACAGTGTAGAGTGAAATTTACACTTGTTCCATTCAGTGTAAATTCTTGTACAGATTACCCAATGTAGGGACAAGCTGACACTTATAAATCTTGTGTAGATTAAATGTACTTGGTGTAAAACTTATACTTTGAATGATAGTGTAGGTTGTACACATTTTCATAAAGTCAACACCATAGGGGTATATAAAATGTACATAGATAACAACTGAGCTTTTATTTTTGAGAGTTTGATCAGTAAAGTAGAAAGCTGGGAACTTACAAGAAATTTGAGACAATTTTTGGTGCCGCAAAAATTGTAGATGCACAACTCCCACACCTTTCCCTTTCCCGCGATCTTGCGCAACGGGCGCATGCGTAGTGTTGCTGTGGGCACTTGGAGACACGGGGGGGGGAGCTTTCAACGAGAGAGCCACTTTAAACCGAGGACCAAAGTGTTTTCATGGAATCTCTGTCGTTCATTTTTATACTGCCGCAGGCAGTATGCATGCAATATGGCGCAACACTGTGTCACGACGTCTTTGTTTTTGTGTGTGACTCCAGGATAATGAGGTTTTCTGAGGTTTTTTCTTCCTTTTTGACAAATAACACTAGTGTTCGAATTAGTGTAGGGCGAATGCATCCAATAAATATGTCAAAGTGTGTGAACTTTTAACTGTGGAGGTTGAAGACTTGTGACTCTTTTTCCGAAGTGCAGGGCCTTCTAAATTCTCAGGTTTTCCTTAAAACCTGACCATGCATGGTTAGTCATTCCTATTTTTGTCTGTGAATATTCAATTTTCAACTTGTACTGTGCTTGTTTTTTATTTAGCAGTTGTGAAATATTTGATGTTCAATTCTTCACCTTCATTGTAGCTGCAATGACTGTAAGTAAACTTCAACTTCAACCACGTGTACTTCAAGAAAGAAAATCTAGACTTTTTAAAACATGGATCGATGATTATTTATTGAAAAAAAAATGCTGTGAGGTATTCCTTTTTAATTTATCCAAACTGTACAAAGAAAGTTCGAAATTCTGTGTACAGAAAAAATTGTCCTTTTGAGTGCGGGGCAAGTGCGCCATGTGTGAACCAAACTGTGAGTGTCAGAATCCATAAGTGTGATTGAGATTAAACGCTTTTTTGCTTTTACTTTGTTCACGGAGACATCTCTATACAAAATATTATTCATGAACGATAGGGAAAAAAAGTTGCATTTGTAACATAATTATAACTATTCCTATGTCTTGTACTTAGCCAAAGATTGGGGGAGAGAGAGGTTGGGAACTAGACTATAATATGTGTAACTTAAAACGAGGGAAGTCTTTTCTTATATACATGTACTCAGCACAAGTGCCCGAGGGAGAGTAACCATGCTATTTCTTGTTGTGTTCAGGCGACATGGGACGACAGAGTTGTGTAGATTACTATTGATATTCTATTGATATTCTTGACACTATTAACGAAAGGTGAGCATTTACATCTAGTGTGCTTTGCTGTTATTTGGTATTTGCATTGTTTCATGCTTGGGAGATTCAATGAGAATTTTATGTATCATTATGAAATGTGTTCCAGAAATTTAATGTCAGAAAAAAATTCACATGTGGAAGAACGAGGATGAGACCGTGAAGTGCAAGGCGAAGTTATTCAGCCAGTGTGATAATCGGCTATGTTGTTTGCTTTCGTACGTTTGAGGTTTGGAACCTTACTCTCGGAAGGATTTCTTCTCTGTATCCGTAAAGTATTAAATCCAAAGTGCAAAAGTACCAGATGGTACCCAGATTGTTCTTTCATGCATTTTAGTACAGACGATTTCACTTCGCCTTAAATAGTGGTTTGTAACTTTGCCTTGGATTTCATACAAGAATCTGTAGAAATGGAAAAAGTGAGATCATACAATAAATAAGGAGTTAGAAAGTGTCTTCAGTTATTTCCTCGGTGGACCGCCATGTTGGTCTGGTTATGGTGCATGCCTGGAAATGAACAGCCTTCTCAGGGGCACCAGTCTGTGACGATTCGAGCCTGATTTGATCGACTTAGGCTCATGTGTGCCAAAAAGCAAAACCGAAGTGGCTGTCAGTTGCAGTGAGGAAAGTCTGTAGGGCATTTTCCCCAACACAGGTTTAGTAGGAAAACAGAGTGAAGAACAAGTTTTCTCTTCTGTGACGCATATAAAATGTAAAGTACCGATGGATCTAATAATTCAGTGGAGGGCTTGAAATACGAGAGCCTGTTCACGTTCTTAACGAATGTATCTTCACCGAAATTTGTACTGAATAAAAAGTGAAGTAGTTGCAAAAACATGCAGTGTTCAGTGTCTTGCGAGTTTGATTCCAACGTTGTGATTTGTATTTCCGTTATTTTTAGCTATTACGCACACGTTGTACGTCTAAGCTGTCGTTAGTTGTACTCAATGGATCTTTCTGCATCGAAAAATACACGGGAAGTTTTGGAGTGCTATTCGAGTTGTATGTCCAACTTAACACAGAGCCAAACCTATTTCTTTAAAAGGGCACACCAAATCACAAAAGGGAACGTCAATGACAAACTTTCCAGTTGCTTTTTTGATGTAAATTTGTCATTTTGAACCCATATTATTCCGCATGATATAAGTATAAACGTCCATAACTATTGCACGTGCATGCTACTATTGCGTGAAAAGGCTTTGGGGGCCAGTCTTGTGCCGCAGTCGCAAAAAATGAAATGGGGAAAAATGTGTCACTGCCCAGCCGAGAAAGAGTCTCGGACAGCAGAGCATGCTTGCCAAATTGACGGTGATTTCGGAGTTCGCATACACAACAACCCGACATGAAATTAAACTTCGATTTCAGAGGAGGAATGTGTTATTTGGAGTTAAGGGCTCCAGTTGCGACTGACAGTTCCAAGACATATCTGATATTGTCTTTCATAGTACCGATGGGGATGAGATCATGACTTCATTCTTCTCATACTTCATTTTCCAAACAATCATGATAACCCTTTGCCAGCATACGATTTTAATTTGTAAAAGTCCCAGAGCCCAATGTACTTTCGCTGTGAGCCCTCTGCCGAGGAGATGAAATCGCATTGTTGAGGATACAAAAGAACCAGCCCTCATTCCAACAAAGGGTTTGTTTGTCCACGGACCGTGGTTTGTCCGAGCATTTTGGTAGAACTTCTGGCTCGTGCATTGTGGCGATAGGAATGGGTGTGTGTGTGTATATGCGCTTTGGGATTCCGCCATTGCAACTCCCGCGCGTGGTCACCCAGGCGTGAACAGTGACTGCGGCCTGCATGTTAAGAAAAAAAAAATATTGTGGCTGGAAACCCACAATTTGGAAGACGACTTTGACCTCGTGAGTAATTTCAGCTTTCTTTTTTCTGAGTCACACCCATCCAACTGCACCTGTGCTGATTTGTTATACAGAAGGACGAGGAAGATCGCAGGAAATCCTTTGAAATTTCAGTGCTGGTCATACGGGGTTTTTAGTGGGAGAAAAACCGTCAGACGGGAGGAAAATGCTGTATGACCCGGAATATGGAGTCGGTCGTTACGGAGGGAGGGACCCGCGACTCGGGCCTGCGTCGCGTTCCATCGTGGCACCGTGGCAGCAGTACGGCTTCCGGCCCTCTCCCGAGGCGTACGGTCGGGTATCGCGATACGGCCGCCCGGTGTCCCCAGAGTACCGTGGCTTTCCCGAGTTCCCCGTGGTATACATTGGGTCCGTACCCATGAGGTGCGGGCAGTACCATCAGGACTCAGAGCCCAGCATGGAGGATGTTGCCCAGGTGGTGGAACATGTGCAGAACCGCACCGATGCACTTCGCCGGGAGGGAACTCGAATGAAAACGTACTTTCTCATCGTCGGAATCGACAGAGTTGGCTTCCAAAGTGCTGGTAAGTTCAAGCCTTAGAAATAAGGGACAAAATTCATACACAGCTCATACACCATGATCATTGTCACCCTTTGCGCAAATCCTGTGAGACTGGTCTGAAAAATTCGGTGTTTTCTGAGTAAATGCTTTGATATTTTCTCTGCTAAATTTGACTTTTTAGGACATGTTGTTACTTCCTGATGGCTTGTAAACCACTGCAAGGGAAAACAAGTGATGTCTCGTATATGGAACTCTTCCCGAAATGAAAATGAATTGTTTCACAGTTTGAAAAGGAAGAGGTATATTCGGGTTAAAAAATGTACAATATGGGGGAACTTGTCAAAATTAATATCACCATTTAGATCGATCTCCTTATATTTCAAGTATCAAAGACCTTTTTAAAAGCCTTAATCACCGAGGAAAATTATGGAGAAATGAGTGTTACGAAGCGACCCAGATTTTAGATGGATATACAACGAAAAAGCGGTTCCGTTCTCTTATGGCATGATTCATGACAGCCGTTTGTTAATTCCAATAACTAATACAGTGTATTGCCAAGATGTACGAAGACCTCGACATTTTGACAAGTTTGTTTATTCAGTCCACTCCATAAAACTCGAATAAGGATTATATCAAAATGAGTACAAAATAAAGAAGACTTTTAAATTAAAAGTTTCACAACAACCACAGAAATTTATCTCATACATGTCCATTTTTATAATACATGTAGCCTACTGCATGTAGGTGCTGAATCAGAAACGTCAAAGAGATCTGTTTTTTGGCAAGTATTATGTTCATGTTGATATGAAGTGTTACTGAATCGCAGATAACATTAAATACGATGAACATTAAATATTTCAGAACCACACACACTCAAAGAGAGAATTTGATTACATGGTGTCACCGCAAACTTCACATAGTTAGTACTTTCGCCATGCATAGCCTCAAGTCTTATTTATGATGAACCCGATAATACAATCGTTTAAAAACGAATTGTTGAAACTCTCGAATAAGGAAAGATTCCACACGGCTGATTTCGAAATGTGATTGTCACACAAATTTTGTTTAAGTCAGCATATGACCGAGATTATTCTTCCAAGAGGAATTGCTGACTTACATGAAGACATTTTACCTTTTGATCGGACGTTCATTGCATATAACCTTTGATCGGATTATTTCTGTCTTCAATCCAAGTGTTTTCAACACGTTCGTGGGTGTGTTAGTTCTTCCTTTACTGGTCTGACTTTGTTCAGCTTTCGATACCTGTTTTTTCCATGTACGCCATGTTATGTTTGAGATAATGTCGAACAATGATGTCATATTATTTCAGAGTCGCACAGGTGGTTGTTTAACATACAACAAAGTTTTGGTTCAAGTTCACGGATCTGTTGAGTACGATTATAGTGAATCTATAAACTCAACTGCATCAGCCTTGGGCTTTTAAGCCCAAGAGCAGTTTTTGCCTGCCATCCTCTATTTCTCACCGGAGACATTTCTTTTAAACTCAGCTAATCCGCTCCAAGCGCAACAAAAGAGGGCTTTTTTTTGGTACTCACCGCATAAGCGCGCGTTTATAATGGAGATCAATGGCGCGTTTGACGCGGAGCATGCTGAGTGCGCAATAACGAATTTATTCCCTAATGCGCTGTACATGTATGGCCTTTGCGTACACGCAGAACGCGTGCAAGAACCCGCTTGGAAAACTTACAACCACCTGTCTTTTTTTTTTTTTTTTTTGCCGCTTGGGAGTAACTTCAACGTGGGGCCGGCGGATACAGCCGCGATTTCACTGAGTGTTATTATTTGTAAAATAATTTATTTGACCCAATTTTTTTTCCATAATCTGTTGATGTAGTCGTGTGAGTACAACTGTATGTCTTCCGATTCTGTTAACCCTACCCATCAGGGGATGAAAGATTACATTAAGATTTGAAGATTAAGTACAGTCGGAGAGCATGACCTAAAGTCCAAGGAGCAATTCAATACGAGGGCCCAAATAAATTTTCTGCCGGTAGCTTCATACGAATTGAGGTTAAAGTTATGTCCAGTACTTCAGTCGACTCATACACCAATACAGTAATGTGTCAACTACTTCCCATTTATCACTCGAATGTGATTGTGAAATTCAGCGGTTAATCATGAAAAAAAAAATCAACCGGCCGCTAAAGCACAGTTTCAAAAAGAGATACAAAGATTTTCATACGCCAAGCCCGTATTTTGAATATTGTGATATGAAATTTTGATCACGATAACCAAACCGAAATGTGTTGTGTAATGGTAAGAGTAAATTCCCAATAAAATTAAAACCACAACTTGTTTTCTGAAAAATAACCTCAGCGGTTTCAGGGAGTGGTTTTCAAAGCCGATTTCGAGTCAAATATGCTTACTATTGAGGAGTTTGTGAGGTAGACTCCAGCAGTTGCTATTTCTAAAAAGGTGGCTTCTCCGTTCCTGAATCTTATAAATCCTCCGAATGGGCATTTGAAGAATTCGCCCTCAGGCGAAAGTTAAGATAATTCTTCAAATTCATTGTTTGGATTTTTTTCTTTGCCCCAGTTAGGTTAAGTTATCCTGGATATAATTCGGGTCATTAATAAATCTGGTCACCGCCGCACACTGATCCAAATTACCATACTAGGAGCTATGTCGAATTCTTCAACAATCGCCCCGCTAAAGCAACTACGTGTACATGTACAAGCTATAATGGAATGTGTTGGGTTAACGTCACGCTTGGATTCTGTTAGGTCAGGTGGCATAATTGCGTGTCCTGCAAAGTTACTGTAAACAGGCTTTCATTTTACAAAATGGTCACATTTCAGGCTATGAAATGAGAGCGTGTTCTCCAAAATTTTGATTCCTTAAAATACTTCAACCCTCACAGTCCTCAGTCCTCTGATTTCAAATTGATTTTACAAAACCCAGGGGTTAGAGTTAATGTGAGTTTGTTCATGATGTTTGTATCACCTGCGACGCCACATTTTTCAAGTCCAGAGTTGGAGTCATAATGTATTCGTTTTGTTTATATTTTTCGTGTTAGTCATCATCATCAGATGTCGCTGTGCGGTTGGCCCAGTCTTAGAGTTCAATCAGAATTCTCAATCACTGTTTACACAGGAATCTCAGGTAGTAAGACAATTCTCCACGCCCAAAGTTCAGTTCCCACCGCCCACAATGTGCAGAGAGTGGATCATACCAGGCTATAGTTCCAAAACTACTTGCTTTTCTTTTGCAGCGAGACACAATTCTACGTCACAAAACAAAAGTGAAGGAAAAAAATTACCCCTTTGTCCCGCGCTGCATGCAAACTTTCCCAATCTACCCCTGTGATTGGACGTTGTCACGGTTCACCTCAATATCACAATTACCGCCCTGTCCCGTTGAAACTTCAGACTTGAACACTGTTAGTTGGCTTTGCAGCGCAGCCATGTTGGTCATGCACCTGTAAAAACGATCTACATACTTGTATCAGTTCGTCGAAGCTGGAGAAACTTAGAAAATGTAGGAGGCCCCTTGGAACTGAACTCCCAAGTGATTTTAGACAGAGCTAAGACGATCTTAAGGTGTTGTGGAGCCTCACAGGAGACCAGAATCTACTCGAAGTTGAAGAAGAAAGTTTCGGCCAAATTTACGAGAGCAGTTTGAGTGGGTTTGCGCAACGCTACCGACGATGAGTAACGTGGTGTACGTGCGACAGGGCCGGAACCGACCGACCGTTCGATCGCGGGGAGCCCGGGCGCGTCCCAGGTCCTTATCTCGCTCCCCGACCCGCCTAATCCTCGCCCCGGCAAATCGCAGCCAGACCCTGGATGACATCGGCGCGGGTCGCACCCTGCCCGGCCGACTGAAGCTGCAGGTCCGCGGACCGGCCAACGGCATTCGGGCCGGCCCCAACCGGCGGTCCGACGGCAGCGAGGCCGGCGTCGCAGATGGGGACCCAGACCATTTCTCCGAGACCTTCTTTAGGCTCGTCTTCCTGGGAGCGACGCGACTAAAACACTCAGAACCTGGAATCTTAGAGTTAAACGCCCTTGTGGAGGAGATCAGATGTCGCTCCATGGTGTACAAGGAACGAGGAGTTGCCATCCCTTGCTATACCATGAATATCAACACTAAGAACATAGCACTTTTAGAAACGCGTAAGTTTAAAACCATCCGAGCCCTGTGACAAAATGAACTCCAAAGCTCGTATTAGATGTATTCTATAAAACCACAAAATGCTAGAGCATAATTTTCCTTTTTTTTAATGAGCTGCAACGACAGCGCGTATCGTTTAATTTGTTTTGCATTTGCGGAGGTAACACTGTCACTATAAAATGTGTTAAACGCTTTCTTTACCTTTCCAGTATATCTTCTGGGGTCACTTTAAAAGGTCAAGTTGTTTTATGCATTCAAATACTTGTGTGTGTTTTTTTCTCCAACAGAGACCAGAGATCTTCAGCAGATCCCTATCAACCGAATTCACTTCGTGGCAGCCGACCCGCGCTGTCCAAACGTCTTCTCACTTGTAGCCCGCGGTCGCGGCAACCGTTTCTTCTGCCACGTCTTCGAGTGCAGCAATCACTGGCAGTGCGACTCAATCACCAAGACAGTGTCGTTGGCGTTCCGCCTCGCGTACGAAAAGTGGATGCGCGTGGAGGAGAACCAGCGCCGTGTGGAGGAGCGCAGAGCCCGGGAGATGGACATGGGTGGACTCGGTAAGTAGCAGATTTTCCTTACTTGAACATTTGCCTTTGATCCGACCGTCTTAAGCCTCAGATCCTTGTAATTTAATTGCCTGTTGCCTGCTCGTGCATCCTCGGCGCGAAAGCGATTTGCAGATGTCAGATCAAATTTATATTCATGTTGCAAATTTGCTAAAGTTGAGCACATTTCAACTCTAGCAAACTTCTTGATTTCAACTATTATTTCGTGATGTCGTGTTCACTCCGCTATTGCATCCACCATGAAGTATGAACCGGCCTCTAGGCGAGTGACTTGTTTATACAAATTCTCACCTTTTAGTCACTATAGGCCAATTTAACACTTGATAAAATGCATGAAAATTCACTTTATTATATCCTACACGATGGCCGGCTTAACCAAGAGTCAACACCAAACAAAAGGAATTGTTTTATCGAAAACTATGACGCAAAAACAGCTTCGTTTTAAGAAAAGGCCTATTCTGGTCAAATGAAAATATTGCAGTCTGGATAACATAGTACAGAAAACGTCATTATTTAGATTTATTGTTTAATGCTGCTTGGCAAGTTGTTGGTTTTTCCAAGTCTTACCAGTCCCAATATCAGATAACGACATGAAAAGAAACAAATGGTTTCTGGGTGTGATTGCATCCACAAAGAATACTTTCAGGAGTGGGATGACCACGCCCCTCGCGGCATGCCTCTCTACAACATCTCAAGCTACTACAACTCAGGATCGTCCCGTCCCCGACAGTACCTGCGACCCCACGACGAGATGCCTCGACTGCCCGACCGCCTGATTGTCTCCCGGGGCAATAATCGCGAGCCAGAGTCCGAGCCCTACTCGGTGCGGTTCACCTTCGACGAGGACGACTACGACGATTCGCCTCAGGAGGAGGTGTACGTCCGACAAGAAGCTGGCGGGCGCCGTGGCCGACAGCAGCCGGTGGTGTACGACATTCGCCCGGACTGGGAATAGCTTGCAGTCAGAATCCGTGACAAAAACCCATAGGATTTGATTTTGAGAGGTTACAGATTTGTTGGTGGCGCAATTGTGTAATGCACAACCTTTACACCAGGCTAAAGTTACCAAAAAGGGCAAAAATTTTGTCGTTTGCTATAGAAATAAAATCACCTTCCAAAGCTTTCTTCAAACGAACGTGTAGCTCAGCTCAGCTTGATCTACATGTACAGTACTTGTATACAGTTTGCAGTGCAAGCTTTTGAAAACCAACGTCACAGCCTTGTTTAAAGGTGAGGGGTCCACAATATATTCAGAATATTATATGTAATTGTATAAAATATGTACACAAATATTTTTGTCATACTCGTTTAGATTAGCCTTATTATGCTCGAAAGAAGACATGAACAAAGTTTTTATTCTTCCGTAAAGATAGAACATATGCAAAGTATACATCAGTTCTGAATATACATGTACTAGTATACACCATAAGACTGACTTGTAGTGATTCACTTCTGTATAATGCGTTTCGAAGCTGCAAATACATATATGGTACCAATCAGCGCTGCTTGAGCCCAAGAGGCCCTAAAGAATTTACTCTGCTTCCCTTTGCGGGAAATTGTGCTCTGATTATTCAAATACTCTGTCGTCAGTTAGTTAGGTGCCAGGCTAAGACCGCAAAGCCACGAACTTGAGGCCGACAAAAGGTTTTTTTTACCGAAACCACTATGAATAAACATGAGTGCACGTACTGACAATCCGTTGGTACCCGAATGCCATTGGATGGCTTCATTTCGGTATCAATTATTCATTGCCTCACCCACTTCGCGGAACTATTGTGGACGTTGTGTCTCTGGCTTCTTTGTGTTGTAAATTGTGTTGGAAATATTAAGCAGTGCGCAATTCCATAAAATTGCATTACAGCCCTTCGATTTCACTATGAATGCTTAAAATCAGACGAAATGACGTGTATATAATACGTTGAATACAGCTAGCCTTTTTTTTTTAAGTTAGCGTAATGAATAGCCGTAGAGGTACTACCATTGACTATCTGTTATTAAGAGCAAAGTGTAGACCTAAGTATTTGACACCTTGACTCCTTGATGAATTTGGATTAAAACAAAATGCACGAGACACAAATTTATGGGATACATTGATGAGGACAACTATGTACAATGTTTTAGTGAATACATGTCAAGGACAATTGCCGATGGATTCCTACAGCTAACTATTGTAAAAGAAACTGGAGTAAAAATGAATTTATGGATTTACTGAAAACATGCATGCAGACGAATAGTGAGACTTAATTATAACCGTGGAAGGACACAAGTCTATGTTGTATGGAGATTATGGAAAAAAGAAGTGTTGTAGGAAAAAATCTCGAATCTGTGGTATTTGCTTGACAATACCTAATGGACTGCGTTTTGGAGTGTTTTCAATTTTATTATATTAAAGACGGTTTATAAAAGGGTTTGTGTAACATGTATGAGCTGAGATATTTACCAGTAATGCCGCGTTTTTAAAATGTTATTGTGAATTAAAATGTTTAAACGGACCCATAGCGTCTTGTTAAAGACTTCATGGCTTCATTACCGAAATATTTGGACCAAATCGATCGTGCGATTGAGGTCCGTACATAGCAGTCGATTCTCTTGTAGAATTATTTTGGGTGTACACAGAAAGTTGTGGGACTTGAAGAGATATGTATATCACATTTGACGTAGTTTTCGAAATTGTACGATTTTCAGCAAAAAACAATATTATGAAAATAAGGAGATCTTATACGGGCTTCCATCGAGAATAATGTTTGAATACCATTTTACCAGCACTGTAGTCTTCTCAACCATTCTGGGCCCACACGTGTGATTACATTCACGCGTCATAGTTTAACTCTTAGATTTGAACAATTGTACATATTATATAGTACGTGTAAAATGCATGTAACTAAGAACCTTATTGGTGTATCCAGAAGGGGGCGGGGCCGATGTATGTTGCCGATTTTTCAATTGAAAGCCTTAGCATTACGAAAACGGTACTGTACCACATGATCTCGGAGGGTTTGGGGGTTCTTACACGAGTTGAAAGAAGGAGAAATAATTGTATCCGCCATCCGGACCTCAGACCTTGATACACTAATAAGGAATTGTGAGAAAGATCAAAGAAATTATAAATCTTATCCAATTTGACGCCATAACTGCGATGGCACCGCGCTCACATTCTTCAGCTTGACGCGTGCGTGCATTCAGCAAATCACGATACCCTATTGGTCAAAGAGGCATGTAACGCGCGCGTACCACCTGTCCATGAACGTTGTGCCGCCGCAGTAATGGATTCGAATTCTTTGCCATATAAGCAGACTTTCTAATTGAACCTGTTTAGGTTTCTTGTAGTTTTTTTTTTTTTGGCATGTTATTTTGCTCACTTAAATAATCTACTGGAAAAGCAAAACTAGAGGAAACGTTATCTGGTTCAGGAAATCATAAAGCATTGTAAGGATTAATGACCAAAATAAAGGCATATAATCTAAAATATGTTATGTGTGCAAAACAGAGCGATTTAAATTTCAGAAGTGATACGATGCAAACACGGTTCGTGTGGGCCTACTTGAATGTGTAACTCTTGTACCAGTATTTTTAGCAGTCAAAATCACACATATCACATTCTTAAACCGATCTAGTCATTCGACAAAATTCAGTGATGGTAATTTGTTCGGATTCTCCTTCGTGTAGAATAGATCTACGTATGGGATCGGAAAACATGTATTCTGAGTGTAGTTAACTGGAGTTTTGCTTGAGACCTACTTTGTCTAGCTTAAAAGAGGTTAAAATTATGCCTTCAAAGCTTTGCTTCGAATAAACATCGCTCGGGTGCCATTTTGAGCATGGTTATTGCAAAAATACCAATAAGTTCTGGGTACTGTGGTTCTTGTTGGTACAGTGTATGAGGAAAACAGTGCCACCGTTACGTTCAGTGATTTTGAATAGTGTCATTCAAAATTATCCTTGAACCTCCGACTACAACTCCCGTGGGTCCCAAGTGACAACGGCTCACCGAGCGTCATTTTTCCCTCTGCTGTTAGAGTTGTTGTCGTGCTGGTACAAAAGACCGTAAAAATTCCTCCAGGCGCCACAAGGCTTTTCTCACGCCAAGTAACGCAGACCATGGACGAAATGATTTGCTTGGTTTTAGACTCGATCAGTTAACGCGTTTATTAATGTTTAGTGTCAACGTTATTTGAACTTTGGAAACCTGCTCCACGAGGTTTTAGAATTTTGAAGAGAAAGTTAATAGTGTCTTTAAAAACAAGAGATGGCGGGCTAGATTTAGGGAGAAAGCCTCGAGACTTCCAATTATCCCTGTTGCAAATGCAAGACGATAGTACCGAGGATTTGCACGCAAATTCCTACTTGTTAGATCTAGAGTCCTCGTGACAGATATGTCTGTTATGGGCCGTGGGGTTAATTTGGCACGACTGTTTTCTTTCAATGTGCCAAACGATTCTTACACGTATATTTCAAATCCGTCAACCACATTTGGAAGCTTCCGGTGCAGTAGAGGTAAGGCGTTGAACGTCTGGTCCTCAAGACCCCAGTTCGAATCCAGGAGATGTTTTATTTTGCACCGCCTTTAGCCAATGTTTTAGATAAATATATTAGAAAACCATCGTTGTTGGGGGACCCAAGGTGGCGTAGTGGTAGAGATCTCGCCCTGGGACGGAAGGTCCCGGGTTCGAGTCCCGCTGGTGGCAGAGAACCGGCGATGGGGTCCGAGTTCCGTGGAGCTCGTCTACCCAACAGGATAAAATAAAATAAAATAAAATGGAATTTTACTCTTTTTTACATAGGTAAGGTGAAAGTAAAAAGAAATAAAAAGCCCCCTATGTGACCACTGCGGGATTCGAACCCGCGAACTTTCGTTTGAGCGTCGAGGTGCCTTCCAACTAGGCTATTACGCTCTTCTTACTACAAGGTGCTCGGAAGTAATATATAAACATTCTCTTCAAACCGATGCAAACGACAACATGCGCTTTTGTACAAAGGTTCTAAGTGAAATGTTTAAGTCTGCGCGCATGCGTGCTTTTTCTTATGCGCAACGGTTCTTTATTTTAACTCCTTATATTGAAAGTTTTGTTCTTAAACTTGCTTTTGGGAATAAGGGTAGCATTTGTTTAACAATCAATATCTCTACCTGATGTTCTTGAGGAAAATTGTCTGTTCATCACACTGTCTAAAGAATCATTTTTGGAAACAGGTCAATGATTATAATAACTTGTCAACATTTTGCCGAGAGGTTTTTTTTTCCTGACCAATTATGTTCCATGTTCCACTCCTCGACAGAGCACAACTCTCAAACTCCGTTCACACACCAAAATGAAAAGATGCTGTATTTTCACACAATTTAACATGGATTGAACGAATTTATTCCTAAAATCAAAGCAAGTTTATACAACAAAACGGAGAATAGAAAAGAGGTTAATTGAAAAAGACAACCATATATGAACTCTCATACTGTTTTATCAACTGTGAAACATTTTTTCCAAATTATCCAGAACCTCACGTTTTAAATATTAAATCGTTTAGATCACATTACTCAAGATTAAAGATGAATTGAAATACTTTGTCTACGTCTGCTAATTGTGCTCAAGAACTGCGTAAGATAAGGCCTAAAATAATATAGTTTTCCCAAAATGTAGTGAGATACGCTCAAGAGTATTATAAAAAGTATTCTTTTGGGGCACTGCAATCCGGTACTAAGTGAATAACAAAATTAATTCGGTGAAATTAAAACGACGAAAAGTTACATTTACTGCCATTGTGTAAATAATCTCCTGAAATACTTTAGCTTGATTGAACTGTACTGTTGTGTTTTTATTTCTTGAACTTGGGGGGTGAGAGGATATGGCCCTGATCTATAATGTATCCGGTTCGTAAGTGTGACGTCACTTCAGTTCAAACCACGCCCACTGCATATGCACTGCGCAATACATGCATTGATGGTTGCACTACATCAAATACGCGCCCATAGAAAACTGTGCAAAATTGGACAAAAATAACGCCCCCGTGGAGAGGTTGGCCTCCGTTTTTTCACTGAAAATTCAAGATTATGGCCAGAAGATCACCTTTTTTTTATTATTCGCCTTTCAAGGAAGATGCCCCCAAAATAGGCAGTAAAACTCTATCCGCCTCTATCCAAAATAGGCCCGCAATTTGGGACTTTTTGTGAAAGGAATACCCCAAACTGGAAACTATCACTCCCAAATTCAGGATTCATGGAGATATTTCTATGATCCCTCCTGATTATGGTCTGTCTTATTGTAAAAATCCCGTGGGATCACAAAATATTAATGAGCTCGCGCGCAGAGATACGTTTACATGGAACCAAAAGTTAACGCGCAACTTCAGCGATTGTCCAATGAGAGCCTGCAAATCGTGGCGCGCCGCCTTTGTGACGAAGTCACTTACGAACTGGATACTCCCTGTAGCAGTTATCAATATCTGTTTGTAATCAGACATGGTCGGCATTATATCTGCCATAAAATATGGTAAGCTGCATTACTGAAAGAAAAACTTCACAGACCTCTAAATACCCCCAGGGAATTGGAATACACATTTTGAATACCAAGTAATCGTTAAAATTAAATCTTCTACAACCGTTAATGGCGACGTTAATGTCGGAACAGTGGACTGGCTCACAGACTTGCACAAAATGCTTGCACATCTTTAGAAAATATAAAAGATATCTTTAAAAAGAGCTGACTCAGTACAGTGTGCATGATTTTCCCCGGAGAAGTCCTCATCCCTTTATTTTCGACTTGCATAATACATTGTACATTGCATTATCTCGATCGCATTCAGTATTTATCTATTAAAGTGTTAATTTGATGAGACGCTAAAGCAGAGACACCTAGAGCCTGGTAAGTACCGTGCTCGTTTTTACAAAGAATAAATTTACAACAATGCTCTAACGACCGAAAAAGAAGTTTTTACTATGCAAATGCATTTTCCAATGATGCACTTCAAAATAATAGGCCTCTCCGTGGTACCTCCTTGGTGGCGCACTGTAGTCGATCAGTTCCACAAGGTTTGCTAAAATTGTTGATATTCACAAATTACACGGCTGCCTGAGTTTCCAACCCCCAAAACAGTTCATGGAAAGAATTCCATATACGGACAACACTGGTCTTCCCTGAAATGTCATAAGAGCAGTTAGAAAGTGATGACATGTCCTAAAAAGTGAAATTTAGGTAAGAAATTCCTGAAGCATTAACTTAGAAAACACTCCGCTTTTTTGGACAAGTCTCATAGGTTTGTGCAAAGGGGCATCAAGCGTTGTCCGCATATGGAACTCTTTCCCATTTCGTTATTTATTTTTATTTTTTTGATAAAAGGGAAAGAACGCTATACTGAGCTGAAAAGAAAGGCATCCTGACGCTAGCCCACACTCTGCACGAGTCAAATTGAAAAATACACGGAGAACCTTTTTCGAACCAAAATGTAAAGTAACATTGATTATTGTTTGTTACACGAAGGTTTGATGCCATTGCGAGATTTCCTTTGAGAAAGTATCAGCGTAAAAATCTCCTGAAATAACTTGTCTACAGGTTACACGATCAGGCACACTGTATAAACTGAAGGCCTAATTTCGACAGCGAATGCCCACTTGGCCCAGAAGAAAAATCAAGCCAGGAAGCGATAAAACAACACATGTATAGTCACGTGCACTTACGGCCTCACAAGTACACCTTGGTGTGTCGATTTCGATGACGCAGGACTCTCCAAGTTCTCACAGAAGGCAACGTAATACACACAGGAAATAAATAACTTATGATCGAATCATCTAGGTGGCGTTGTAATGATATCCTGGGTGACCCACGTCGTCTGCATTACGTCTTGTACTTCACCGTTCACTTTGTTGGGGATGTGCAGACACCATTTAAAACGTACACGTGCATTCTACTCTACGTGCCAATGTTGAATTTGTCCACATGCTTCAGTGCACCCAAGAATACCCGAACAATAGTGAATTTAGTCTTAACAAAAGGACACGCAAATTGCTTTCACTACACTGGTTGCATGGCACAGTTGTGAGAGAAAACACTGGTGTGCTACCACATTTAAGAACTGTGGTGAATGTATAAATGTTGTAGACTAAAATTGCCAAGATTGCCTGGTTGCCATACACAACTGATTTAATAACCTTCTTTCTCTAGCAAGGAGAGGCAAAAAAAATTACTACGAAGAGGGATTTTTACTGTACATGGACATGCTATTGTTATCTAAAAATTCAACATATATTTATCTTATATATCCAGATACTGTGAACAAACACAGATACAGTCTTTATAATACATGTACAAGGATATAAATCTCGTTACTGATAAATTTTCGAGGCCAATCACGAATCAGTCGGCAAATTTTTGAAAAGATTCTCCTCAAATTAGCAAAGCATGAACGAGTGTAATAAATAAGTACCAAAGGTATCCCACGAGACTGTCGGCACGTTAGCGTTAAGGAACGAAGACGGACCGCAGCAAATCATTATAGAGGGCGCTTGAGATCTGTGCCATGTTACGCCTAGGGGTGCACCACTACAAATAAATTCCCATAGACAGCAGTGATAAATCCCCATAC
>NW_019091422.1:296537-307439 GCF_001949145.1 Acanthaster planci
TTTAGGGCCTAATTACCAGGGTGCACCCCTAGGACTGGACGATGCCGCTTTAGTGTTGGAGGCAGTCTCACTTCGCCTCTGGGAGCAAAGATCTGCAAACAGATGCGCTAAATTTTCAAGATGTACGTTTGCGTTGGGGAGATGTAAATTTATATTAATTTATATCAGATGCGCAAAACATCCAAATCACACGTACAACTTGAAGCCTGTAAGCCCCTGTAGGCCTATGCATTTCTTTGAGGATGGGTCAAATAAGCTACTCCATCAATACGGCCGTTTCACAATAGGGCGCCACCAAGAGTTTGCAACGCGTTGGCCAATCACAACGCTCGAAATTTGTCGACCCTTTCTAAACCAAATTAGGTCGACAATTTTGGCGCATTGTGATTGGCCAACGCGTTGGAAACTCTTGGTGGCGCACTATTGTGAAACGGCTACATTGTTACTCGAACTGGCTCAAAGATGAAGGGCTCATGAAGAGTCGGCGAATGGCTGATGGAAAGAGTGCATTTAACAGAATAGCCTGCCATCAATGTCGTGTCCGTCGTTAATTAAGGCCTACTTATAGCACTTTAAGGTATACAGAGGGTGTACTGTACCTAATTCACTGATTACTGAGTCATCATATCGAGTGGGTTTTTGATGGGTTTTCGAACTCAATTTCGATTTTCTGCGATTAGATCAACGTGCTGTACATTTTACGTCAAGTAGGCTACTCTGAATGTTGTCAAGGGGGAATTGAAGATACTGGCATAAGAATGTCCCTGAGATAAACAAATACACTAACCAAAGAATTCATCAGGTCTAGGGACAGCTGACTGGAGCTTTGGAATAAAAAATGCCCGTCCGCTTGAGAAAACGAAGACCCTCCGATCGCACACATGCTTCGTACATTCAGACGTCCGCGTACATCTCTTCCCAAAGAGCGCCCTCAACATAAGATTGCATAACTCACCGGTACCATGCGTTACGTGATCGAATGAGAAACGCGTAAACGTTGCCTTTACTGAATGAAAACCCTAACAAAATTTCATTGATTTTTGCACGTGGGTGTAAATAAGTTCTTCGGCAATGGGCTCACTCCGAATTACAGCCCTTTTAAGTGGAACAACCAAGCGGAATGTTCAACTTGCATTTGACCTGAGGAGAAGGGTGATCATTTCAATTGTTTATATCGAGTTTCCGTGTAATTCCGACATAGGCCTAGTTAATTAAAAAATGTCTGTCTGTTGATTAAAACTTTGCTCTTTTTTCCATCCTCAGATTTTACCTGCAGTGGTCAGTTTCCATGGTTACCGGCATGCATCTTCCTCATCAGGAAATACTGTAAGATAATGCATACTTTTATGCGTAAGAAGTCTTAATCTTTCTTATGTTTATAATTGGTATGTGTAGCACTGCAGAATGTAAAGTTTCACCCAAGAAAATTCCTTGGTCAATGAAAAGTCGTATGTCAGACATATTCTGACCAAATATTATAGTTGTAGAGAACATGCATGTATTGTGAATATTCATGCCTGTACTATATTGTTAGATGTACCACATACTTGTATATATGCATTTATGCGCGATAAACCTGTTTTGAATTTCTTTTTTAAATTTGAAAATAGGATGTGCAGAAGATCCGTAACATTGGAATATCAGCCCACATTGACTCTGGGAAGACAACGCTCACAGAGCGACTCCTGTTCTACACGGGCAGAATTAAACAGATGCATGAGGTACTTGGAATCAAGCCCCGCACCTTAACTCCTTGACAGTAACGTTGTTAATTTATTCAGGGGGTATCTAAACCAGAATAATTCATAATACAGAGCTTATTCCATCCAGAAATGGCTTTTGAATCAATGAAACAAAATTTCCTGTACAAATTAATGTGGAGTCACCGGGGTATTAGTGAATTTTTGATAGTGCCGTACATGTTCTCGAAAGAACTTGGATACAAGTGGCTGGATTCATGCCGTTTCACTAACTTACAAACCTTGTGCCAGTACGGAATGGTTTTACAACTTCACAGCCTATGCACAATTTCACAAACTCGGAAGAAGGTTGTTTAGCCACCAACCTTTTCTTGGAGCTGCCTCGGGGAGGAGGGAACCATCGTACATTATGTACACACTCACAAAACGGACAACAAACTCTGACCCCGGAAGTTATTAGCACTGAATGATTATGCTGAAACTCTCTATGTTCTCAATCCATCCATGTCAATTCCATTTTGTTTTACACAGGAATTTTCGGGTGAATTCTTCTTGTTTTACAGGTGAAAGGAAAGGACAATGTGGGAGCCACCATGGATTCCATGGAGCTGGAACGGCAGAGGGGGATCACCATTCAGTCTGCTGCCACTCACATTGAGTGGAAAGACCACACCATCAACATCATTGACACGCCAGGTTGGTACCAGACGTAAACAGCCAATCAGCAACTTACATGTATGAATGCATTGTTGCTAGGGGGAGAATTCCTTACACGGGTGCCACTAATTTTCCCCTGCAGTGAGCTATTAGCCTTCTGACAGCAATAAAATGTCCTGAAAGTTCATCTTAGCAGTAAAAATATTGAGGTATTCACTTGAAAAATATTAAGAATTTCTCAGACCAGTCCACAGGGTTTGTGCACAAGACGTCATGGGGCACCAGTGCATGCATCTCTTACCTTGATTTGAGCTTTGAGATTGCAAGGAGCTGTTTGTAGGTTGTGGTCGTCACATTGCTCTGTGATCGTTAACCTGGGTTTCGAGTCGGACTTTGCCAGTTTGAGGAATAGCAAGTTAGTGAAAGGTTAGGGAAGATTGCATTGTGTTTGACTGCGTCATTCACCGTATGTTCCTGGTATTTCATATATTCTTGTCACTGCGTGCCCTTGAAATGAAATTTTTTGTGGCTGGGTCACAGTTCTCGTGTTGCAACTACAAAGTGAATTGGATGTGGAGAAACAGTTGTAATGATATTCGCCTCAGTTGAATGTGCTCAACTTTCTTGAACTGGGATGCAAGAACATGCTGTGATGTCACAATTAACTCCGCGTGTTCTGTTTGCACAGTGCAAAAAAGATAGTTATGAGTCTGAGAGTGATGGATTGATAGAAAATGCATCAGCTGTGCGGAATGTCAGCCACAATGTCACAACCACAGGGATAGTCTACCAGTTTTGCTCGCTCTTTCCAGGACACGTCGACTTCACTGTGGAGGTGGAGAGAGCCTTGCGCGTACTTGACGGTGCCGTACTGGTCCTGTGTGCCGTGGGAGGAGTCCAGAGCCAGACCTTTACTGTGAACAGGCAGATGAGACGTTACAATGTACCTCGCATCGCATTCATCAATAAGCTTGATAGGTGAGTGCTACATGCCTCTCACTGATGGTAATGACCACTCCCATCCAAACACCTCTGCCCAAAATGCCAGAAGGTAAGACTGGTTACTTGTTTCATGCACACATTTCTTGACTACTAAGGTTAAGTTCTTGCTGTTTTGGATAAGATGCTGGAATTCCCTCATGGTTTCTCCAAACAGGCTGAAAGCAAATCCACAGCGTGTTTTATCCCAGCTGCGCTCCAAGCTCAACCACAATGCTGCCTTCTTACAGCTGCCCATCGGCTTGGAGGCCAACAGCCAGGGCGTCGTCGATCTCGTCCACCGACAGGCCATCTACTTTGAAGGAGATCAGGGGTGAGTCTTCGTAATGCCACTCCTGCTGGGATTACCATTCATGTCACCTGTTATCAGTCAACCTGAATGCTGTTGTGTAATGATGCATTCTTTTTTGGTTATCCTCCCATGACAAATTCCGCAGGCAGAGCGTGGTCACGAAAGAGGTGCCCAAGGAACTGGAAGCAGAAACGGAAGAGAAGAGACAGGAGATGATTGGTAAAGAAAACATACTTCCTATCATAGTGTCTGACTGCATGGATATTGGGGGTGGGGCAAGGGGATGCTTCCCCCCCCTAAAAAAAATCTAAGGGCAAAAAGAAAAAAATCATTACAGAAATGACGAGATGAAAGAAGATGAACATCGATAGCTTCTCCAAAAAAAACTTTCAATTGACCTCTCTTGTCTTCTGTTAATCAGTTCACTGCTGGTAAATGCCACCCTCCTTTGGAAATCCTTCTGGATTTCCTCCCCCACCCAAAAAAAAATTCTGTTTGGTTGATAGCCAAAAATATGAACAATTCACACTAACAATTCTCAAGAGTAGACATTCAAATCTACAGCTGAGAAGAGAAAATGTAGGTCAATTATATTGATACTTCTATATTTGTCCATTTTATTTTCCCCCCTTTTTTAGAGTGTGTAGCAAATGTGGATGAGGAACTTGGTGATATGTTTCTTTCAGAAGTGGAACCAAATGAGGACCAAATAAAGGTTTCAGTCTTTCTGCCTATTACCTCGTCTTTAAGATTAAAAACTGTATCAGATCTACTCTTTTGTAATCTCATTTTCTTAACATTTCTCTGCCCTTATTTATTGATTAATTTTTATTGAAAATCTTCAAGAACTAAGCAATGAATCAGAAACACTTATTGAATTCTAATGTTTGAAAATCCAAAACATCCTTACACAGCTCCAAGAAACCAACCAATTTTAGCTATGTGATTGGGCATCATTTTCTGAAGTTGTCCTGCTTTTTGTTCTGTCTACAGGCAGCTATCCGTCGGGCAACCCTCAAACAATCCTTCACGCCAGTACTTCTTGGCACAGCTCTGAAAAACAAAGGAGTGCAGGTGAACAAAATATCATGCCTTTTCCCAAAAAAAGAAGACATCTCATATCGAGGCTGAGTCAGTGCACTCGGCAGAAATCTTTTCTGTTTGAAAACTGGAGTGCCTTCTCTTACCTGTTAGTGTTTCTGCCTTCACAGCCGCTGCTAGATGCTGTGTTGGAGTATCTGCCAAATCCTTCGGAAGTTGACAATTACGCTTTTGATGAGTGAGTGTCTGCCTCTTTACTTTTTCATGTGCATTTCTAAAAGAGTTTTTTTATGAGCATTCCTCAAAGTTTTGCTTCTGAATTCAGAACTTGGAAAATTTCTGCATTTTTTCCCCTTAGGGAGGACCAGAAGCTGAAGATGAGTCCAGTGAGGGACGACTCCGATCCCTTTGTTGCTTTAGCTTTCAAACTTGAGGTGGGTCATTCACTTCCAGCTCCAAATATTATCATTAGATCGTTTGCATCCCAAATTGGGGACCAGACAAAAATCTGTTCAAAACTTAAGCCTAAGAACATATAACCAGAGGACAGGTGTATGGAGCAGCCAAACCCAAGAGTGTTTAGTGCAGATATTTTGTTCTGTTTTATGGACAAAGCAGATGATGTCTGTTGTTTGTTACTAGTTCAGAGGTCACATTTTGCTTTGCATTTGAATGTAGTGAGCAATTCTGTCTGGTTAACGACTTCTTGCCGTGTATGTTGGAAAGAGAATCCATATTAGCAAAGATGCACTTTGCGTCAGGTAAATGTTAATTTTTTAATAATTTGTTTTTATCCTTACACCTGTGTATATTCATAATACTGCATGTTCAGTGTTGTCCGAGAGCTTGTGGAAAAAATGTACGACCTCTTGCTTACTAGTGCAGATGAGTTAACCACTCGACCACCGAGCTTGCCGGGCCAGCTGGCTGGTCTCAGTCAGATTTTAGATTTATTTCCAGAGATGAACTAGGTTGACAACACTGAGCATACAATGTTATGAATATCCATGAGTATCAGTGTGAAACCCCTTCGTTAAAAAACCCCATAAGGTTTTATTTATTTGTGTGTTTGGTAACTGTGCAGGCGGGACGGTTTGGTCAGCTCACCTACATGAGGGTGTACCAAGGTCACTTACAGAAGGGGCAATATATCTACAATACACGGACGAATAAAAGGGTCAAAGTGTCCAGGCTGGTCCGCATGCATGCTGATAAGATGGAGGTATGTCGTAAAAAGGGATTCTCTCCACAGCCGTATCGCTCTCCTTGAAAAACAACATCCATTAACCCTAACCATGCTGAACCCAATGATATTCAACAGTAAGCTCTTTCTGTAGCATTTTGTTGATGCGAGCAGTGAACAAAAGGCCTTTGGTTCTAGCTGTTAGATTCTGTCAAGTTTCACTCTTGCCTGTTTTATTCTGTCAGGTGCCTAGGGTGCCTAGAGAAAACCTGAAGGGCATCGAGGTTAAGCCTTCATTTTAAATATCCAAATATTTTTCTGAATCTGAACTTTGGCATGCTGCATTAGAAATGGTTTCACAGTTCTTGAAAAAGCATTTTAAAATTGACTTCTTTTCCAGAAATAAATACCAGATTGTCATGTTTGCTTACAGATTTTACTAGTTAACTATTCAGTCATCACTGAGCAAAGTAGTCTCAGCTTAACACATTACCAAGTAAACATTAGGACATCAGAGATGATGATCGATTTGTATGTCTTCAACCAGGATGTGACTGACATCTACGCAGGAGACATCAGCGCTCTCTTTGGCATAGACTGTGCAAGCGGTGACACCTTCGTCTCCAGACCCAAGTTCCAACTTTCCATGGAATCCATTCATGTACCAGACCCTGTCATTTCACTCGCCATGAGGCCGCAGAAAAAGGTACCGACTTTCCCAAGGAACGTGGTCATTACTTCATAAACAGAAGCTTTCATTGTACATATGCTTGGGCTCACCACGCTCTCTTGACTTTTTTCTTATTTTGGGAATTCTTGTGAAGGTATCATTCTCTCCATGAGATGATGCTCAGGAGATGCTGAAATGCATTTATTTGGCATTTAGATGCACAGGTTTTTTCCCTTCTCTGCTATAAAATCGGAAATTAATATCTTTCTCTTTTGATATTCTTACCAGACTGATATCGACAGCTTTTCCAAAGCGATCAATCGCTTCACACGCGAGGATCCAACTTTTACAGTCCACTTTGACAATGACAGCAAGGAGGTTTGTTTTCCCAAATGGATCGAGACCGTTCACAGTTTCATCTAAAATGCACCTGTACTTATTCATATTTTACCAAAAATACAACCTGCTAGCCTTAGCAATTATTTCATTGTAACTTAAACACCTCAAACTTCACTGGTTCGGATGCAGAGATGAGTAACAGTCTTGCCTTCGAAGTTCTGCCACAATTCCATTTTATAGCAAGGATTTTCTTAAGACATTCAAAGTGATCTTTCACACACAATTTTACAACGTCTACCGAAGTTCAATGCTGGACCCGACATTGCCCAGTCTGTCTGTACCTTTTAACTGCTGCTCTCATCCCAAATGGAATTGGACCAGCAAGAAAATTCCCTCCAGCACTGAAGTTTCAAATTTTCATTCAAGTCATTCCAACTGGTGAAATTTTCATTTCCAATGAAAATTTCTCTTTTTTGAATTTTTTTTAGACAGTCGTATCAGGCATGGGAGAACTACATCTTGAAATCTACGCTCAAAGGATGGAAAGAGAGTACAACTGTCCTGTGATTACAGGGAAGCCCAAAGTGGCTTTCAGAGAGTCCATTTTACAGCCAGTAGAGTGAGTACATCATTTCTAAATTGGATAGTCAAGGACTTTGGCCCAATTTCACGGCGCTGCTTAACACAAGCGAAATATCGGCGCTTAGCGTAGCAGAAACTTCTACGAATGTATATCACAGGTTAGCAAGGAATTTTGGCTTGTGCACATGCGTACATTCCGTAACTAAGGATTCTGTGCTTAAAGGGCGAGGGCAGAATTTTTCTGCTTGCGCGGTTAGCGCAGAATGGAGATCGTAAGCGCGGAATTCTGCGGTAAGCAGCGCCATGAAATTGGGCCCTGGTCTGGGAAAGTGAATGGACTGTTTACTAGAAGGTTCTGGCTTAGGATCTGTTGACACATGGAGTTGACCTTTGGTGAAACCAATGTTACCATAAACGTCATGCCCAAGTCATTTGAAGCTGTGATTTGTTTTGTCTGCATGTGGTCCTGCAACTGCTAATTGATTGACCAATTACAAGGCAGTTCCTTACTTTGGGCAAGTGCAGACGCAAAGTGCCACAGACGAATCAGTATACTTGTTTGGTGACTGTAGTGTCTTGTTTCAATTTCAGATTTGACTACTTGCACAAGAAGCAGTCGGGTGGTGCTGGCCAGTACGGCAAAGTGATAGGTGTGATTGAGGTACGTATGACGGAGCAAAACCTGCCAACCTATAAACAGCTAGGAAGTTTGTCTTCAAATGCTGTATGAACGTGTCAACGACATAAGTCTTTCAATCAATTCATCTCAGTAAGACACTGAACACAGCTTGGAACTCGGACAACAGTCAGTGGCAATCGCGACGAGTATTCCTTAAAGCGAAAGTACCCAGTTATTCTTTAAAGGCACTCCTATCTATCTACAGGATGGAGCTGCTGTGTATCCCTGCCGTATGTATCTCTTACACAGACCATTTCAACATACCTGCCAATGTTGCTTGTCTTCCTTTCAATTTTGGTTCAGCCTTTGCCATCGGATGCCTTCACCAAGGTAGAGTTTGTGGACGAAACTGTCGGGACCAATGTGCCCAAACAGTTTGTTCCTGCAGTAGAAAAGGTGAGTTTTAGTAACCAAAAAAATTCAAATTTCTCGTTCTTCAGGGTGTTTTCCTCCGTTTGTTGCATCTGTTTGTGTTCAAAGGCATATTTTATGTTCTCTGTTTTCCCTCACATGGCAGATCTGCCCCCCCCCCCCGTGTTGGAATTTACAAATTAATAAAACTCAACATTATAGTCGATTGGTTAAATGATTTGCACTTTTCTGGACCACTGGGCACGCTATATGCATGTTTCCAGTTTGTTATAACCTCAATAGTCAGTATTTATTTTGCTATCTAATTCTGTCATTGGTAAAAAGAATTTCTTTCAGTGCTGCCCTGAAAAATCAGTCCTCTTCTCTTGTGATGAAATGAATCCATTTTGAATTTGCTTACCTCTTCCGATCAGAGCGTCTCCTCCTACGTGATTTTTCAAGTTTTTCTTGACCTGTTTCACTCTAGGGTTTCCTAGAGGGGGCAGAGAAGGGCCCTCAGCTAGGCCAGAAGATAACCGGCATCCGCATGCGTCTCCAGGACGGCCAACATCACATGGTAGACTCCAGTGAACTGGCTTTCAGATTAGCTGGTCTTGGAGCAATCAGACAAGGTGGGTTGGATGTCTCTTATTCATTCATGTAGAACCATCTTTAAATGGGGTAACCCATCTAGGGAAAGTTAATCAGAAATGACAAATTAACCAAAAAAAACGATTGATTGATTGATTGATTGATTGATTGATTGATTGATTGATTGATTGATTGATTGATTGATCGATCGATGGATCGATCGATGGATCGATCGATGGATCGATCGATGGATCGATCGATGGATCGATCGATGGATCGATCGATGGATCATTGATCGATTGATCGATGGATGGATCATTGATCGATTGATTGATGATTTCAAATTTGGGCAATACTTACACAAAAGGTCAGTACTTTTTCACATCCCAGAATCTGTTTCTGTCAACTTTGTTTCTCTTTGTCGTCATTCTCAGCAATGAGTGAGGCACACTGTCACATTCTGGAACCCATCATGACAGTTGAGGTCACAGCCCCCTCGGAGTTCCACGGCACAGTCATCGCCGGGATCAACAAGCGGAACGGGGTGATCTCAGGCTCCGACGGTGGGGAGGGTTACTTCTCAATCAGCTGCGAGGTGAGCCTGGGTGCCAGTTAAAGAGGATTATAGGTCTTCAGTACTAGCTGAGGACTGATTACCTCCTTGGCGGTTTTTCAGACGAAGAAGTTGACTGTGACACCATGACGCATCACTGCATTTCACTTTGTGCTACGGTTTGCCAGTTATTACCCTCAAATCTCTGATCACAAAGAGAACCTTAAAAGCAAAATCTTCTTATTGATCCAAAGATTTCTTCTTAAAACATTCCTTGAGGCTTGGATAACAATTTTGCTGACGTCACTAGGACAGGACATCATTAATCCTATGATGAACACTTTTCGATCATGCAAGCCATTTTCCAGCTGCCTTTTTCATGAAAAAATTCTGAATAAAGATCTCGGGAAGTTAAACACAATGAATATTCATCAATTACCTGCATAGGTTTAAACCTTTAATTAAATCGCCAGTGAACGTCACCTGAAAGTATTTTCCCCCACGTTCCTCAATGCAGGTCCCACTCAACGACATGTTCGGGTATGCTACAGAGCTCCGATCGGCCACCCAGGGCAAAGGTGAATACACGATGGAATACAGCCACTACCAGCCCTGCAGGCCTGCCGTCCAGGAAGCCCTTACTCTGCAATACCAACAGGAAAACGGCCTGATCAAAACAGCAAAAAGATCTAGATGATGGAAGTGTTGAGTCGGTTCTGAAAGACAGGTGTATTTATTGAAATGTTTGCCTGCAATATTATACTCTGTTTATGGCCTCCTTGTTGTTTTTCAAGAGGTTGTCTAGGTAACACCACAGACTTGTTTTTTAAAGTTTATCATATTTTAAAGAAGTGAGGACACAGTTTGTTCTTAATTGATGCAGGCAATTTGAAAGTGTTTACATTCAGTAAGTAGGAAGTAAACAATCCCAACAGATCATGTGCATTTGTCAACTGAATTTTTTTAGTTTTAGGCGTTTTTTGTTTTAGAAAAGAAAAAGTGGACACGTTTCAGAGTTCACTCGGGATTATTTGGCATTGTTCCTTGCCCTCTCCCAATAAAAAGGATCCCCATTTTTAAATAAGGGCAAATTTGTTGGTCTATTTCACCTCCCATCCTGCGAAAAGTGTGTGAAAAAGCTCTAAAATATACATGTAGTCTCGCCCCCCAGAAAGGCTTTTAAAGGTTACTTGAAAAATTTCCAAGTTCTTTTCCCTTCTTCAAAAACATGTTGGACCTTCCTAAAATGTTGGTTCTAGATCCTT
>NW_019091422.1:307656-355389 GCF_001949145.1 Acanthaster planci
TTTGAATATGTTTCAAGCCATAATGAAATCATTCTGGTTCTAGATCCATCCTTAAATATGTTTCAAGCCATAATGAAATCATTCTGGTTCTAGATCTATCCTTGAATATGTTTCAAGCCATAATGAAATCATTCTGGTTCTAGATCCATCCTTAAATACGTTTCAAGCCATAATGAAATCATTCTGGTTCTTAACCTTTGTATGTTATACTGAGATAATGTCAGTGGGAATCTGCTTCTGTCTGATAGATTTTATTGACAAGTTAGTGGACAATTCCACTGTTTTTGTCTGAATATCACGTTTTAATTCGTAAAAGTCCTTGATTTTGCAGTTCTTAGGATTGCTCAAAGATATGGATTGATATTGCCTTGTAATTATTTCACTTAAACTAAAAAACACATACCAGAATTTGTAATAAAAGTGCAAGTCTCGTCCCTTAAACACATCTGCTTGGTTCTTCTTTCTGCGTCCAATTTGCATCCACTACTGTGGAAAAAGGAACTGCGTCCATGGTCCAATCTACGTGTACACTGACTTGGTTTGGATATATATTTATCACATGAGACGGTGTTGTTCAAAACGGTGCCGAATATTAGAATAACAGCTTTTTCAACCTTATACATGTACAACCAAAACATTTCACATGACTAACTAAAGGCACTGTCGCGGGCTTCTCTTCACGGGAAGTACGATGCTTCGCGAAGGTAAAGGGCAAATTTACCAAACATAAATTTTAAGGCGGACATAAATTGTGGTGCCTGCATTATGACCTCGATCCCAAATCAGATATTTCCAGCGCCTTTGTACATTATGCACAACGGGCGAATCATGGCCCACGCAGGTTGTTTTGTTATTTTTGGTTTGTTAGTTTATGTTTATTTTTAAGGTTATGTAATGTTTATATTGTCTTATTTTTGTTTCTTGTATTCCTTTTTTTTCTTCTTCTTTTCCTCCCCCCCCCTGTTCTTTTCCACCGTGCAGTCCCTTGCCATCTTCTGAACGTAACAAGCGGGTGGTACACCATAGATATTGTTTGCACTCAAAGAAAATTTTGTCCCCTTTCCACCGCGGTACCTTAGATGGAAGCCTAAACCATAGAGCAAGGTCTAAACTCAGCGTATTCGTTTCCACTGAAGCCTACTGTGAGCAGTAGTCATACTCACTGGCTCACCCGAAGCTGATCGTAATAACGGTACTTGAGGTTGGCATAATGCAATTTGGTGCTGGTATCCGCAATAATTCCATCGTAGCAACCGAGGCATGACTTACAGGTGTACACGTACACACTCGCTGTGGGATCAATCGGGTTTGAGTACGATTACCAGCGATGCATAATGTAAAGCCAGCTTATAAAAGGTCAGCCTTGGGCGCGCGTTATATGTGCCATTACAAAATACACTGTATAATAATCATGCTCAAGTATTGTGCGTATTGAGTAATGTGTAGGTCTACGTGTGGCATCTAAATTCTGACCTCGTTCTAGTGGTGCATGAGTATCGGGGAAAATGGCGTCGAAATCAAAGAGGCTCAACTTTTCGGTGTTGGAGAGAGACATTTTATTGCGTCTGATCGAGAAAAACATCGAGATCGTCGAGTCGAAGAAAAACGACGGCTTGACGGTGAGGCGAAAGGATGCGGCCTGGGCTCGGATAGTGGCCGCCTTCAACGCTGAGCACGATGTGGTGAAACGGACGCATCGTCAGCTACGGAAATACTGGAATAACCTCAAGATGCGGGCCAAGAAATCTACAGCCGTCAACGGGTATTCCACGCTCAAGTTGCCCACGGCCAAATCACCAGCCGCGAGTTCGACAAAACCTACCGGTGCGGCTTCCTCGTGGAACAGTTGCGGTGTCAAAACCACCGGAGGGACGGCCAATGACCGAGTCGGCCTTGCACAGGTTGCATGCGCGAATACCCTCGCAGACGGGATCCTGTTATCATCGCTAGTGCCTATAGTGGTCAAAAATGAACCGAATGATCCATGGTCACCCCTCCAGGGGCATCAGAATCAGTGGGAGCAACCACAGCAGCAGCAACCACAACAACAACCGCAGCAACAGGAGCTGGAGAGAGATGCAGCAGAGCACTTCTCCCCGGTACTCGAGGCAGGCCCGGATGAAGATGAGGCAGAGGCTTACTCTGATGGGAGAAGCAACGGTGAAGTGGAAAACGGGGATGGAGAGTATGGCGACATTCTTGATTCGGATGCCGAAGATATGGGTGTGTTCTTGTCCGGTGATATTCAATTTTCCTGACTATTGGATATATCCCAGTTACACCTTTTGAAATTCAATCTGGTTAATTTCTTATTTATGAAACATGTTAAGACTCCTGAATTAAGATGAGCTACAAACATCTCACTGTCAGGGGCTAGCTGTGAGACTTAAATTTTTGAAACTTACAATAAAATTTTTTTTAAATATGAAAAAAGTAATTTGCATGTTATTTTCTATGTGTAACTAGGAGAAGTTTTTGGATGCGAAAGTGACAGTGATTTCAGACACGAAACAGCCGACGGTCATCCTGAAACGAACTGCGACTCCAGCCCCGGCCAACAGCAGTGGACGTCGGTGGACTACGCACGAAGCGAGCACGAGGCCAAGATGGCCTTGCTAGCCATCCAGATGGAGACGGCCCACGAGCAGCGACAGCTGGCCCGCGAGATACGTGAACAGACACGGAAGCGGTTCCGACTGGAGATCCAGGTGCTGGAGGAGAAGAGAAGATATCGGAGGATGAAGATGAAGGCTCTATATCCTCAGGGACACTCAATGTTACCCTGTACCCACGAACCTGGCGGAGACCTGGCATCCGAAAAGACGGTTGACTGTGGTAAGGCGCCACCACCGGACAAACAAACATCTGCGTCTAGACACTGTCAGAACGCAGAGCAAGCAGTGGTCAAAGCAACATAGTTAACACTTAAGTGCTGTTCAGTTATCAAAACAATGTTGCTGTCTTTGCAAGAGGTTCTTGACGCCCAATCAGTGTGTATATAAACGTAATGTACCTGCGAACAGCAAGAGATCAAAAGGAGAGCTTTCTCACTGTGTACCTGTGGAAAATGCATTTATTAGCCAGCATGTTCACGGCTGGCCTGAACAGATTTTAAGTTTACCAAGGTGAGGAACACGACGTTGCAAGAGGACTGTTGATGTGGCAACGTGTGCCCAAAGTGTCGAAGCTGTATTATCATGTTTTACGGAAGCCTACTTCGGTGGATCTATAAGAAAAGTTGTTGGGTTCAGGCTACAAAAGGAGTAAGGAATCTGCGAGGGTTCCTGAACACATTGCAATAAAATAAAATGAACACTGAAAACTGGTGCGTTCTACGTACTGCCGACATCTCATTAAGAAAAATCAAAACCTTGTTTCAACGTTCTCCATCTTCCGGTCGTGACCGTATAACACTTTGTCATATTTTAAAGAAAGATTTTTTCCGTGTAAGTCCGCATCAAACTAAATAGCCTCTTCGAGTCCTGAAAACAAAATGTTTGTCCCAAAGAGATTTGGCGACAGTCAGGCGTCCGTTTCAGACACATTATCTCCTACGCTGGAATTTTTAAAGTTTGCCATAAGTAATGACGATAAAATCTCAACACACGGCATTGTACTGCAGCTTTAGGGATATCAGCGCGAATCAATTTGCATGGAATTGGTTTTGTTCATTCCATATAGAGCCAGCTTTGTTATAATCCTTTGTGCTTCCCGTGATAAACACCAGCATACAGTGGCATTATCACAATCATTACAAATGCAGTCGTTTCAATTGTGAGCCCAATAATTCTAAACAGTCCTGTTTATTCATTCCCGATTTCCATAAGCCTTATTTGCACACCGATTTGTAAAAACACCAAATTAATTTGTCAGTCTAAATTAAATGGCCAAATTTCACTGAGGAAAATAAGTAACGTATGCGTCATTAATTCAAATTCTTATTTTCCTCCTTTGCCTCGGAAAAAAAAAACGATATTGAAATACACTAAGTGCATGTAATCACCCAGAACGAAACCTTCTCCACGATCACCTGAGAGAGGGCGGGCTTCAAGCTCACCGAGGAGACACTTCCAGGGTTGTCAAGGCCATGACATAACGGGAAATTCCCGATGAGAAACGACCTATTCGGTTGAGCCGTGGCATTATGGTCTAGTTTCTAGCTCCCACCAACATCCTCGTTGTAGATGATCAAGAAACTGACCAAACTCCTTGCAGCGGACTTAAACGATTCCTATTTTTACCATACTAAACCGTAAGTACTACGATCAAATGCCGTTACGTGTACATAATGCCTCAATACCTTTGGTTCTAGTGTGCGGAACGTGACTTAGAAACTAATCTGTGGCCCTGTGTGGGCTCATAATATTTTGTAAAAATACATGGACAAGGACTACAGTCTTCATGACCGTGGGGGCTACACATTACGATCATTGTGGCTGAGAGAACCGCGTATAACGTGTTGGAAGTGCCAGGCCTCTCGAGCATGGGTCAATCAAGACCCTAGCTCAGTGACAGATCAGGCCAACAGGAATCGAAAACGTGCCCGATGCCATTCCTCCGCTGCCACGTACGTGTTAACGTTGCACCATGTTGAAATCTGTTTGGTCCAAAAAAATACACGGTTAATTTGTAATTCGCAAACCAAATTCCGCAAAATGTTTTTACACCCGCACACATGTAGGCCTATATAGGCGCGGGCAGCTTATGGAAGTTGAACTGAGAATAACTTCTCAATCGGGTAAAACAACCTAGTTTCAAGCTAATTGGCATCTTATACTGTATAATCAGCAACACTATTAACAGGGATTCACTTTTCCAGAATTTGTCCAACTCACTAAACTCTGGAATATCTGGAAGTCTTATCTATCTCTGGAATATCATTTCAGTGATACCCGTATGATGTCTCATCATGAAATGTGACAAGTGCGGAGTGAATAAACTCTCCAACGAATTTCCACCAAGGGCCCTGTCTGACTCCTGCGAACACGCTGCCCTCCACTGCATCAGAGTAAATATAGAATCTTAATCACACATTGTTGACCTCTCCTTACTTTTAAATATTCATCGACAAGAGCAGGGTGCATAGTCAATTAAATTATAATGTCATTTTTCTGTTTTAAAGTGCACATGTATTTAAACGCTTCACGCCACATACTGAAAATATTAACAGATAATCGATATTCACAGTTTGCTGTGGTTTCTTAACATGGTTTCTGTAAAAAATGAAGTACAAGTACAAAATTGGTGAAATAAAAAAGGAGGCATTAACGTGAGTTGATATGGCACATTATTTTGCTTGTTTCAAGCAATCTCCAATAAATTCCAAATTTGTGGTTTTTTGTAGTGTGTTTTGAGTCATGTGGAACAACATGGCAAGTGTTCCCAATGCGAAAGCCAAGTAAGTCAAGACTCCACACGTCTTAGACGATGCTACAACCAACTGAAGGCACTGTTTCCGGTGTACGAACCAACATGCGTCCCTCCACCAGAAACGACGACCGGTCAGAAAGACTACGTGAGTGTGGCCATGCTGAACGGCGACAACACTAACGTCCAACTCAAGCCGTCCATGACCGTTGCAAGATTGAGAGAGATAGTCAAAGAAAATCTCGGCGTACCAACCCAGAGTCAACAGCTGATTTACAATGGTACAGAAATGAAGGTGGGACATTTCATACTATCCAATAACCGTCATGCCAAACGATTCCTCAGTGAGACACAAACTGTCGGAGTGACTGAAATTGTGAACTAAATCCAACAATAACTCGCCGGTTCAGTAACTTTATGACACCAAAGTTCGACAAAAAACAGAACACCTGTGTGGATGTGTTAATTATTGCGTTAGTAACCTTCCTATGCATGCTGTCTTCCTTTCTCATTGCTTGTCTTTTTTGTGTTTTCCCATGTAGGAATTCACAGATGACAAGGCAGCTGCCACCCTCGGCCACTACAAGGTGTTACCCACAACGACCATCTACGTCAGACGCCTCTTGTTCTCGGCCCCCGAAAACAACCTGAACAAGGTGGTGTTCGACCTGCACTGGGGCTACCCGTCAACTGGCAGGGACTTCCTAGATGCAACGGCCATAATCTTCAGCGGCACAGAACTCATCGATTACCTGGATTACAGGAAATTGTCGCACGAATCACTGCGACATTCGGGCGACCGCATGGACGACAGGGCCAGGACCGGTCACCACTTCATGAACGTAGACTTGCAACAAGTACCCAGCTCTTTCACGCATATTTTCTTCACTCTCAGTTCCTGGCAGTCACCTACTATCGCCAAGTTCCCCAACCCGAGCCTGAGGTTTTATGAAGAGTCAGACCCGGACACGATGCTGTGCGAGGACACTATCACCAGGGTCAATCACTCCCAGGCGATAGTGATGTGTTGGCTGTCCAGGAACAAAGGAAAATGGTGCGTGTATAGTGCTGGCAGGGCCTCGAACGGAAACTCCGAAGACTATGAACCTCTGTATGAAACAATCACTGACATCATCGCCAATGGGTTGTAGCAACAATCTCAACCACACCAAGACTGCTAAAATAGACATAAAGAAAATAGCATGGCACGATTTGTCTTTTTAAAACGTATTCTTTAATGAAAAGGTACTATTAATAGGTATTATTGCACTCCCAAAAACATGAACAAAGTATCTACCCTCCCAAAGAGGAGATTTTAAGAAGTGACTTAATTAAAGTGGTTAGCAAGATCCACGATTTGATGTTTTGTAATTTAGTGCCTCCGTTCATTGTCATTCTTGTATGATGTGATATCTGGACAAGAATCAGCATCAAACGCCGATTTAGCACAAAATGTAACAGCAAAAATAATAAATTTAGCATGCGTTGTAATGTGTACATTAGCTTGTGCTCAGATTCAGTGCAAATGGATAGTAAAGCGTGATCAGCGTGGTACACAAGACAAAAGCAGGAAATGGATTGATGTTTTACATTCATTTAATACATTTTGATAAACCCTCACAATACGCAGAAAAAATCGTGTGGCTTTCAAGGGGTTGTATGCTTCCAAAATGTTGAGGAGACTAGATAGTGATCATGCTGTTGAAATTAAAGGTGATCATGTAGGATAATTGTTTTTTTTTCCTTTGTAATACATTCACAGTAGATTTACACGTATTTCACATAATTTGACACATTTTAATTAAAGTCTCCAGGAGTTTTGTCATTGTCATTTGTGATTCAGTTTTTATCACCGTGAAAGATATTCATAGCTGGCCTGCCGGATTAATTTTCCAAATTTGGTAAGATCAAATTTGGGGCATGGAGAGGCTTTTTTATTGGTCAGATGATCTCGATTGGCAAGAGGGGTATTAATCTGTTCCGTTTTCATGTTTGTTTAAATGAGACGTACGCTGTTACCAAATAATATACTGAATGTGGACTATGACATAAATCATAGTTAATTGCTTGTTCTTTTATACATTCAGAACTTAGAGCGCGGAGAGGAGGGCTGCAATTATTTAAAGACTAGACCAATATTCAAGGAGAGGTCGTAGCTGCGGTGGACTTGACGCGAGCGTGCAAATCACGACGTCTTGGTTGCGCCTCTGCAGTAATGACTTGAAATTCCTGTTACCAAGTTACACTATGCCTGTTTTTATCCTTGTAATGTGACATTTCCGAAGGTTTACCATGTCAAATTTTTGATCTGGACCTTATTTGTGCATTCACTCCACAGTTGTCATTTCACACGGTCCCTGAATTGCTGAACCAGTGGGGCGGGGCGGGAAGTTGGATCACGCGACTGTGTTTCTCAGCCGGGAAACCCCCCGACTGAGAAATCCACGGCCATACGTACTCGATACAACCTGAAACCACGACCTTTGACGTCAATGTTTTGATGTGCGTGGGGCTAGGCTGACAGAAAAACATTATTCAGATCTGTGTCTGATAGTGTATTGCGTGTTTTCGGAAAAACCCACATTGCGAAATGACATTTTTGTGGCATATTGGTGTATGGACGGCCTAGTGTAAAAAATATAACTCCTAACGACCACTGGAGGCATTCAGGGCATGGCAAACTCGCCGATTTCGGATCTTGCTCAGAGATACAGTACTTGTACGCCCTGTCCATCCAGGTGTACCCCTATAACGTCGTAGTACATTACAAATTGGTACACTGATTTTCGTAGCCAATACATCGACCAACCAAACCCCAAAAGCTTCCTTCATCGTCTTTTCATAACCAAACCCGTACCTATAGTATACGTAGTAATTAGATTCGACTTCAGGGTGTACCGGGGCTGTACTCGCCGGCTTGACCCACGAAACAACCCGTCGTCTCGCCGGTCCGCTACTCGTGTGTCAACTACGTTCAGCTTTGACGGACTGGTAGCCCTTGGCGTCGTTCAGTGTTCCCGAGATCGCAAGCTTTTTCCACCGCCATGAAATGTGGCAAGTGTGACGTTCAGAAGCTCTCCCGTGAGTTCCCGCCATGGACCTTGGTGGAGTCCTGCAACCACGCTGTACTGCACTGTCTGAGGGTAATCATATTTCTGTGTCCACATTACATGTACATGTGTATCACTGCTTTGCCTTCGAGACTTAGTGTTGAATTTATTGAGGTTATGCATGATTGTATTCGAAGATAACTTGCAGATACGAGGATGATCATGTAACACAAATTTCTTCGATTTATAATTAGTGACGGCCAAGCATTATCTTCCACACTGAAGACGAGTGTGTTGGAAATGTTTCAATTTAGGCAGTAGGCCTACATATATTTTTATTACACTTTTTATGCAGTGTGTGACGGCACATGCTGAACAGCATGGACAATGCTCTCAGTGTGGGAACGATGCCAGCCAAACCTCCAGTCGTCTGAAACAGTGCTACTATCAACTGAAGGCACTGTTTCCCGAATATGAGCCCACGTTTGTCCCCCAGACCGCCACGGTGACGACTGGTGAGACAGGCTACATCAGCATGGCGATGCTGAATGGCGACAGCACCAGTGTGCAGCTGAATCCCGCCATGACAGTGTCCAGGCTGAAAGAAATTATTAGACAGAGTTTGAAGGTGCCGCTGGAGAATCAACAGCTGGTTTATAACGGGAAAGAAATGAAGGTATATTGGAGACCGTAAAATATATGACTCTTTTCACTGAAACGGGCGTCTTGAAAAGACGAGAAACTGTCCATGCCTACTGGCCTCCGCCGTCCCACTTCAATGACCTGCTATATAGATGTACATGTAGTATTTTTGACGCCATGCATCTTTATACAACTTGTAACAAATTCATAGAACAGCCTGCAGCTGCAGCTCATTTTGAATGACGTTCTCTAATTCTTTCTGTGATCTTTCATTTTACAGGAACTCACTGATACACATGCTCAGGCGACCCTTGGCTCTTATCAGGTGGTTCCTAAAACGACCATCCATGTCCGGAGGCTTCTTTACGCAGCACCGTCAGGCTTGGACAAGGTTGTCTTTGACCTGTACTGGGGCTATCCGACAAATGGCAGGGACTATCTTGACGCAAGTGTGCTTGTCTTTGAAGGAGTCAAGCTTTTGTACGTTCTTGATTACCGCCATACAGTGCGACCCGCCATGTGCCATTCGGGAGATCTGATGGATGATTATGCTCGTAAAGGCCATCACTTGATCAAAGTTAATCTTCACAGCATCCCAAGTGCGACCACTCACCTGTTCTTCACCCTCAGCGCTTGGAATTCACCCACTGTCTCCAGATACCCAAATCCCAGTCTAAGGTTCTACGAAGAGTCTAACCCTGGCAAGATGCTCTGCGAGGACACCATCAAGAAACTGAACTACTCCCAGGCCATAGTCATGGGCTGGTTGGCGAGGCACGGCGGGAAATGGTGTGTCTTTAGCGCTGGCAAGGCATCGGCTGGCAACGCCAAAAACTACAGCTGTCTCGTGTCAACAATACAAGGCATCATCATAAATGGGTTGTAGGTCTAAATATGAATCAGGAAGTCAGAAAATAAAGAAAAACACAACCAGAGTTTGGTCCTTTCTAGTATTTAGCAACAGCAGAACGACTGGCTGTTCGGAAGGATAACGCCCCGTGAATTGTGCTCCGCAAACCAGTTTTCTAACTTCAACATTTGCCTCATCCTATAACATTTTATAAGGTACATTACACGATATTTCCCCGGCCTGTTTTCTAAATAAGCATGGTTAATAATTGACCAAATCTCTCTACATTTTCATATGTGCGTTACTGTGGCAAGTAATGATAACATCTGCAGACAGCCTTAAATATTTCTCAATTGGTTGCTTATTTTTAATGAGACATTTTACCTATATTTCATTTTCTTTTATTGGGCACTGTGTTTCTAGAAGCGTTTCCCAATCAAAATCATACTAACAAATGAAATGTGTCTTGAGTGTAAAACATGTGTTTTGTTCATAAAAAACAAGAGTCGGTAGCAGCCGAAAATTAAATTAAGCTTTATACGAACAATATGATGCATAGATGTCTTGTTAACTGCACCATCCCAATAATGTGAATTTTTATGTAAATACAGGAATATTTGGCCTACGTCGCTTGGGGTGAGTGTGTGTTTACCATACATTTGTACATGCCCGAGCGACTTAATTATAAGACACATATATCATAAGTCCTGGGTAGCCTGTAACCTCTACAGTTTTAAAGGTGGGAGGAAACCCCAGAGAAATAATTCTGGGTCAAACCCGAGGAATCAGGTAGAGACTGAAACCCCAATACACGTGTGGACCGAGCCGGGAATCAAACCTGGGCCGCAGTCCGCAGAGGTTAAAGGCGGGGAAAGAACTATTTTGCTAACCCGACCAACTCACCAGAGTTGCATCCAATATGTGGCCTAGCAAACACTGACAAAAAGCAAACGCATGAGCTTTCTTCACGGTTCTCTTATATTGGAGAGTGGCTGAAGAATCAAAATGATTTCAGTATAGACATTGATTTCCTCAAGAGACCGGGCTATCTTTTTGGAAGGCAATTTTGAGAGTTGTCAACCAAAGCGAGCTTTTCGAAAAGCTGTTACATCTGAGTTTATCTCATCTGCACTATCCACTGTCCGCATCCATCAACTGACGACGGATTGAAGAGTCAAGGCCGAGGGGTGTTATAATTATCCCCTGATTCCCAAGTTGCTCGTCTCAATCAGCGCGGCCTGTCTCCTTCGCGTCTGCGCAAAATCAGACCCAAGTTTGGATCGACTCGGTTCCACCACATAGACTTGAATGTAGCTGTTAGCCTGCTTCAAATAATTATATTTCTAGATTAAATAATACATCCTACCATAACACAATCATGTCATATTGCAGATCTTCAGAAATTGGAGTTTGGGGCAATTTTCTCCTTTCTCGTAAATGTTCCAGGATGGTGGCCTTTTCCCTATCCGTTCGCCAAACACCCATGCGTAAACCTGGGGAGGGTGTATATATCCCCTCATTTGGGGGGGGGGTGGACTATTGAATCATCCTGCCCACACACACTTTAAGTTTTGGTGAGCACAAGTTTAAAGTGGACTGTAAAGAATTTTTCAGACTTCCTTATGACTAAAATGCATTCAATATCATTCATAAACGGGACAGCGATTTAAAAAGCCATAAATGTGCCCTTATGAATACATATTACAGATAGAGTACATGTACATCAATATCATGAACACTGCTCCCAATATCACCCCCCCCCACCAGCTTTCCAAATTTGCTCACATGTACATGTACGTCTGTGGATTTCAAGTGCATTTAAACGTGTATATCGATGTACGGTTGTACATGTACAATGTACATGTATACCATACAGTGATGTACATGTACTATTTGTAAGAAACAAGCAACCGCGACCGCACAGACTCCTTTTGCGAGAACAGTGTACGTGTACGTGACTGTGCCGCGCTCCTGGAGGGTGCAGACCACTAATTCAAGTGAGAATGTTTGACCAGCTCATTAGCATTAAAAGTGCCCCCACCCACAGTATCTTTTGAAAAAGGAGATTGTTTGGCGAGTACATAAAATTATATGGCTGAGAAAAAGACTTACTGCAGAGGGATGTCACACGGCTGCTACCGCAAGTCACGGTAATTTACGAAGTATATCGCTTTTGGGGAAGTGACTTTGTTTTGGGTTGAATATTTAAAGGGAAATTGCCAAATTGAGAAGAGATGATTAAAGATATAGGACTTGGCAGCAATTTTATTTTTGTTTCAAAAACTCCAGTGATGTTGAATTGCATTGTATTTGTCCCTGAACTTTTAAAGCAGGTTTCAACAGGGCTAGAATTAGTGTCCTGTATCACCCCGAAGTACAATGTACATGTACATGTACTGTACATGTACATGTACATGTACTGTACATGTACAATGTACGTGTGTACAGTACATACATGTACATGTACACGTTACGAAGAGTACAGTACTTGCACGTGCAAGCGGTAATATATACAGGTACAAATGGCGTCAGTACTGTTAATAATGCAAGAGCTAGGGGGCCGGGGGTTGGAAAGGGAATTTCCTGAGTGTACGAAACTCCGACGCAGTATTTCTTGCTTCAAATTTCAGTGCTGGGGAGCTTGAGGGGCTCCCATATTTACGCACATGCCATCCAGTCATCAAGACAAACAGTGTGTGGATCGAGGGCCCGCGATGTGAGTGGTTGGGTTCTTTGTGGGGGACTCTGAGCACAGTGTCAAGTAGACATCAGATAGGAACGCGATCGTGACATGCGGCCACCAGAGGTTTTTTGGCACTAGCCTGTGCGTTCTACCCTGGGAGTGTTGGCGTCCGGCGCAGCCACACATTGCCGAAGGAACCCGCATACTCCACATTGGTAAGATTTCCGAAATATGTGCTGAGTATTTTAGATGAAACTACACAAACGAGACGGTTGTGCCTTATTTAATGATTGCATGTGAATGTTAAGATTGCATTGTTTTTCATTAAATGGGTTAGGGCAGTCAAAGTCGTGCGGACTATTGAATTTCTTTGGGTGGGCGTTACTAGTCTACGGGTTGGTAGAAACGAACCCTTCCGGAACTAGAACACCTTCCTCTTAGTGGTGCTTCAATTATTTTGGTTGCCCTTCCCTGCAAAATTAATTGAAACGTCTTAAAAAAAATAGACAAAAATCTTTTCTTCAACTGAAATCCAATTAATTTGTCTTTCATTATACTACAGGCCCCGTTTACGTTTCTCTGAAGCAACGAGTAAGAAAAATGGCATCTTCACGACATAGTCAAGGCCCCAGCACCGGAAGGGAAACAAACGTTGACACGGCAACTAGAAAAAGAGAAGGAGTAAGTGTATTCATTCTCACGTAAGCCGTACGGGGCATTTTGTACCTGTGGCGCTCCATACTAAAAATGTTACTCATCGGGGACAGTCCCCCAGCACGCAATACTGCTTTCGTCTGGAAACGGCAATGTTAAATTTTAACAATTTTTTCCAAGGGTTGAGTATCCAGCTCCACACTTGCTATGGTAATAATAAGTGACACTCTATGTTTATGCAAAAATGATTGTACTTTGTTCACGAAATTTTTTGATTCCTGAAGTTGAAACTGGTGGACATTTCAAGAGTGGTCGCCCTTTTCCCAAGCTATTTTTGTCTATTTACTCCTGCCCTACCATGGGGTGGCTAAGACACCTGGTTGATTTTTTCCCCCTTAAATGTAGTGGACACCATTGGTTTTTTGGTCGTAATTTCACAAAATTGGCTAATTACAGTGTATAATATTCACTGCAACTTACATTCCACTGACTTGTTTCACGTTTGAGTCGACTGCTTTGTGAAAACAGCGCGGCATGGTTTTCAGGGTGCATTCCACCAATGGTTTTATTTCTGCGCGCCAGCTCATTAATATTTTGGGATCCCACGGGAGTTTTACAATAAGACAGGCCATAATCAGGAGGCATCATAGAAATATTTTATAAATCTCGAATTTAGGACTTGTAGTTTCCAGTTCGGGGTATTTCTTTCACAAATAGCCCAAAATTGCGGACCTATTTTGGATAGAGGCGGGCGGCTATACATTCAGAAATGAGCGCTTAGTTTTACTGCCATTTTGGGGGTATGTTTGTTCAAAGGCGAATAAACAAATTCGTGGCTAACCCCCATGGAATTGAAACGAAAAGTGATCTGCTGGCCATCATCTTGAATTTCAAGTGAAAAAACGGAGGCCAACCCCTTCACGAGAGTCAACAGGCGGCGCTATTTCGGTACGATTTTGCACTGTTTTCTATGAGCGCGTATTTGGCGTAGTGCAACCTGTAGCACTTAAATCGAAGATCTTGTAATTTATCTTGCGTAAAATCTATGGAATACAGGGCGTTCTTAGTAAACAAACATCCACGTGGTCAGGAAGGGAAACAGGAATGACAGATTCTCATTTCCTTAAAAAAGGAGCAGTTTCAACGGCTAGGAGTTATCAGTGAATTTACCTTGTAGCATGCGCCTCCTCCACAATGTACATGTAGCATTGCAGATTCATCAAAAAACTGTCTCTAGGAACGCAGTCGACTCGTGTCCGTGACACCATGGAGATGTGTTTTATGCTTCCATGGTGACACCGAACATTGCCGAAACAAGTAGGCCTATGTGATAATGCACGTGCGCACACGGTTAATGACCGCACTTTCACGTCAGTTTTCACGTCGACGAAAGTCTAAAAACTCCATTCTTAGTTGATTCACTAATAATTACCAGCAAAGAAATTATGTCTTGAAACAAGGGGGGGGGGGATTTAACGAGTGGAAATCGTACATTTTGTTAACGAAAATCCCTTTCAAAATTCTGGTCGGAAACAGCCACCATATTTGGATCAAACCATTGTGCTCTAGGGGTGATTTCTAATTCGCAAAGTTTTCCTGTTAAGAAAATCTTTTCCTTAAATAATGTTTTACTTTACACTGATCCAATTCACTTCCTACTTTACACCTTATACTCAGGTTCCTTTAATTTCAGTTTACAATGCTTTTGGTGAATTTTTTGCCTGTATATTTTTGGCTGCTTTTAGGTTAACCCGTATTTAAATGGGGACTCCCACAATATGCAAACTACACACAAGAACGTTGGCGCCTGTTAAAGAATGTTGTGTTCGAAGTGAAAAAAAAATCTTAAAAAAAAGGACCAAACTTGTTTTTTTATCGAAAAACGAGAGCATCATGGCAGGAATATTTTATAGACTAATTGAGGCCGTTTTAGAAGTCGTAGCTTCACTGCAACTGGAGGTCCGTTCTCACTTTCGAGTGACAACATGGAATCATTTGTCTTCAACTTAAGTCTGTTCGTTGCCATCACGTCAGACAACTCCCAAGGTCACCAAAAGAGGGTGCAATTCCTGTTTTGCTCATTTTTGATAAAACTGCTTAGCGTATACTCACGGTATGCTCACGGACGGCACCATGTCAGTATCAGTGTACCATGTTCACTTCGAGTGCCACTCGTCCCCAGGTGCAACGGTGGTATTTCATGAGTTTTAATTAAGGATCGAAGTTGGAGACAGCGCCCTCTATCGGCACATTGGAAAAATGGCGAACAAAACATGAGCATTTTCGCATTTCTATACCCTTATTTTTAACATTAAAGAGCAAAACATCCGGATGGCAACATATATACATAACATATACATATACCCTTATTTTTAACATTAAAGAGCAAAACATCCGGATGGCAACAGACAAAAATGTAGATTCATAGTATGTAAGGTATTTATTAGAGCAAAAAGTAAGTTGCCACTCGAAACTCTCAACGAACCTGTAAGCTCTGATTTCTGGCCCACGTATGGTCTATCCGTACTTTCTTTCAAGTACTTGAAGATATTTCAGGATTATATGGTAGCCTAATTTGGAGGATTTTACTCGTGGTGTACACTACCTTTAAACAATAACAAACACGTTTGCTAAATATTTATTACTGGAGTTGAAATCTAGAATGTTCACTAAATTTATACCATGTCAGCGGCTATTCAGACATCGGCATTTTGCGCACAATGTACTTCCATTTCTTGTCATATACTCATCAGAAAAGACTTTATTTCGGACAAAATGATTTCCGGCTTGCAGGGAAATGTTGGAGCGATCAAAATTTGAAATTTGGGACGTGTTTTATATTTCATTGGTAAAATGTAGCGGTAACATGTGATCAACTTCATTTTTGCGAATTCTGATGGCACTCTGTCCAGGCGTTTCTTTTCAGAAACCCTAGGAGATCACCGTACCTGTTTTTCAAATAAGCAAAATTATATACAGTTTTTACCCACTACAAACCACCTACATAGTTGTGTTCAAATTTCACATCGGTAGACGTGCTGCCCCAAAGTAACTAGGGGTGAGAATGAAATAAGAAACATAGGAAAGAAATCTTGTATTCATGTTTTTCCGTACTGAATCACTGTTTTTATTTTTCCCCCACTTTTAATGCAAATTTCCTTGCATCACCTTTTGGTAATCCCGCTTACTGTACTGCTAAAAGAATTCATGCGTTCCGACTCTTCCTCATAATCTGACGTGATGGGACATCTTTTTGCATGTCCGTGAAGTTTGCGCTATGTAATTTAAATGATAAAGATAGCTGCAACTTGCATTGCTTGTCTTCTTTATATGTTTATGAAGGTATGGGATGAACTGGGTTTTTATGCACCGTCGATTCTGTCGGTCATCAGTAGTGGGTAAAGAGGCAATATAAATGCGCACAAGGGAGGAGATGTAAAAAAAACCAGTAGAATAGGTTTCTCCATTTGAGGAAGTTTGTGTCTTGAATTACTGGGCAAACCTTTCGACGGGTATTTATAGTGGGAAATGTTCACGTTAACTGCAACACACAACGTAACGTACTTACAAATTTTTACTCTTCCATTTTACGCCTGTATGCCGGTAAACAGAAGTCTCAAAATACTGAGCACCTCTATGGAAATGATAAAGAAAAAAGCAACCTAACAAACGACAAGTCTTTTTCAGGTCTAATTATGTACACGTACTTTGAAAAGACTCTGTGAACATGCGACTGCTCGGGGTAAATGTTTCCATAAATGTTCTAATCTGGAGGGTTTCTTACGAGAACATTTTTTAAAAGGTGTATTTACTGAAAGAAAACCTGTAATGTGCGCTGTTTAACATGGCTAGTGACCCTCAAACTAAAATTGTGTGGGTTGAGTTTGGCAAGGGTGGGTTGGGTCGGGCTTAGTTTTCTTCAAATCCAACAGTGTTGTTCTATACATTTAATTTGTTTCGGTTGCAGGTCAAGTTCGTTCTTCATACAGGCGCTGTAAACGCCTCCGAAGTTGTGATTTGCTTCAGGTGGGAAAAGGAAAAATTAAAGAAAAACGGATCCCAAAATCTATGGTCGTGCGAAATATTTCCACCGTTGGATCAAAGCTATTATTTTCAATACTGCTGCAATCCCACCAACACGTCAGCTTCGGAAAGAACACAGTTTTTCAAACAGTCACCTTCTTGGCCTCGTCATGTCCACCGAAATGTTGTATCAGAAAACCTTCCTACTACTTACTTTGGGGGAATGGTATTTCACCTCCAAGACTTGTATGCTGGTATCAGGAGTAACAACTTTGAAATAAAGATAGTCGAACTAAAACAGTTGCTCTCCCCAAGTGGTGGAACAAAATGTGACCTTCGGGAATACCTTCCTCCGAACAAAGACGATTTGAAAAGGAACTCTTTGTTCTTATGGGTTGTACAATCGCTTTCTTCTGCAACATCTACAAGTCAATTGGCATTTCTGTCTGTTCTCGTCGCCAATGTGAGCTACCACAAGCGTGACTCGGGTGTAGATATCATCAGTATATTTGACGATGCTGGACTTCGCAAACTTATCAGCAATCTTCACAAAGCTCCCCGGAGTGTTATTTTTGATTACAGTACTGAGCACAAGTTGAAAATTCTCGTGCCAAAGGTACTTAAAGAACTCGGTGAACACCATTGGCTCTATGTTCTGCTCTACTGTTATCCTCTCTTCGACACGTATGAAATATTGGATTACACATCAAAATCTAGGGATGATCCACCCTCAAGCGAGTGTATTACGGGCACCATTCTCCCTCGTTTGAAAGAAGATACTACCGTTCGCCAGAACAGGCAGCTCTTTGAAAAGACTACAGACCTACTGGAACGACAACAAAAACATCAATGCAGCGGTGAAAGAGAAAAACACGTAAGTAGAACTGTCGAAAGTATTTCTTATCTAGATTTATACTGACATAACCGAAAATGTCCGCACCTTCATTTTCGATAGTAATTTCTTTCTCAGGTGAAGTTGAATGATTAATGATGACATATTTTGGACGAAGTAATTATAACGAGTAATTTGAAAGAGAGAACTTACTGCATTCAAATGAACCAACAGGAAGGTGCAGTAACTGGTGCTTCGAAGGTACTTAAAGACGAGCCCTTGGAAGGAGATACTCTAACCACTTCTACTGAAGAGTCAGAGGAGGCTCGCGTGTTAACTGACTCACAGACAACTCCACAAGTAGCGCATACCGAACAGCCAATGGTAAATAATTTAGTTACGACCGTGTTTTTCTTTTGAAATCTTTACCAAATCTGTATTTTGCACCTAAGTTGCTTGTGAAACACTACATGGCTAAAATTGTGAACGAAACTACCCTTCCACTCCTAGTTGCAAGATGTTGTAAAACACCCAAATGCTGCGATGGTGGGAGAAAGGAACACATCTGCTGATTCATACAGGTCGAGTTTATTGGATACTCCTGAAAAAACGTCACTAGTGACAGATGACATTCTTTCAACCCCTGATGCTGCTTCGCAGTGGGTAAATATATTTTACTCTATTTTTGTCTTTTGTCACATCCACCACCAGGGCAGTGTTAAGTTGTCTTTCGCCTACGTTTACATTCAAGTGATTGTAATAATCTTGGTATAGAGGCACCTAAACACTGAAGCCACAGGAACGTATAAATTTACTTGTAAATTTCATTCTCTATTTTAATTTCATTCTGCTTTAGACTTCCTACCAGTTTCATGTTCTGCTTGAAGCCGAACAAGCTTCAGGGGTCCTCCTTTACCTTTACGAAGATCAGGGCCAAAAGACGCACAGAATGGTTATCCCTATGGCTTTTAAAAACGTTAGTACTAAGTTCTCCAACACAAGTTGGAAGAGGGCTTATTCGGAAGTTAAACTGGTGACCGGACACAAATACAGGTACAAATATGCTTACAAGTACAATGGAGGATTACGAAACTTCTACAAGCAAGTCGAAAACACAGAGCAGGACGAAAGACCAGTAAAGTCGATGGTGCACGAGGATGTCTTTGTTGACACATCATCATCCCTTGAAAAGGTACTCATGGGTCGAGTCCTGCATGAAGTGGGTCGATGCAATGCAGTGAAAGCAAACAACCTATCACAGTCACTTGACAGCAACCATGCCAGTGAGATACGTATATTAAAAGCCAACATCGAAGATCAGAAAGTTATAAAATCTGTGCAGATTCATATAACGGAGCTTATCAAGAGTAAACATTCATCAGATGCCCAGGTGATCTTCCTTGCACGCCTGCTGGGCAATTGCTCCACAAAGGCAGCATTGCCTAGTTTGAAGAAAGTTGGAGGTACAATTTTGCAGGCCTTAGTAAACTGCAAAGAGATCATCGATCCTTTTCTAGACCAGACAAAAAACAAAGATATGGTGTGTGATCTGGTCGACATAGTCGTACACTCATTGCGGACAGTTCAAGGGAGTTGGCTGCAGTTAGTCCAGTACACTTATCCTGGACTACTGAATGCTGGAGATCTGTGCAGGTTGCAACAAAATTGGAAGAGTGACACCTCAGTATCTGGCGCTCAATTAAAACCAGTTCCTTATGAAGACCTCCTGTCATTTTGCTGCAAGAACTGTGTTTCTGACGACGATGCGAGGCTTCTCCGTCTTGTGTTTGAGAGCAACGTTCCTGTGAAGGTGCTGCTGCAAGTGTTGGAACGACACGGTCAATCTCCCGTCTTCAGAGACAATGATGTATACAAAAGCTGGGTGAAACATACGATCCAAAAGCAGATGCAGACGCTGACAAAGGAAAATGTTGAGGGGCTTCATGACGTATGGAAAATGGTCTATGAAATGAAAACTCTCGCCTTAGAGCTGCTGACAAGAGAGGTTGTCCTTGAGGCCCTGACCCACTGCGACGAGTGGTCAAGTAACACAGCAAAGAACTGGTTTTCGGATGAGACATTTTGGATGACATCTGCAGATGTCAACCTTTGCAGCAACTTCCGTGCTGTCCTTAAAAAGATGTTGACACAGAAGAATCAACAGGCCGGTATCGACTCCTTCCTTACTGTTGTAAGCAAGACGTGGGTCACCAAATGGTTAAGCCCTGAAGAGCTGGAGAAGTTAACTGAAGTGGGCTTTCTATCACAGCTTCAACTAGAGGTGCAGCCTTCGTATCTCTTACCCAAAATGTACCTCTTCCTGAGCACGATACACACAACCAAGTGGCTCGAAGACCTACCAAATCTGATAAAAACAATGGACAACCGGGCAAAGAACTTTATCAGCGAAAAGAACCAACTCAACACACTGCTACAAAAAGTTTTCACGAACTCACTCAATGACACAAGCGAAATTCGCTCCCAGAAAGAAATAGAAATTGTGACAATGCATGCAATCTGGATGATCCAAAAAAGACAGATTACACCTTACAGTGCTTGCAGGCTGCTGTCACCGTATGCACCTAATGGTCAACTAGGCGTTCATTCAAAGTAAGCATCATTGTTGTTTCAAAGTACTAACGCTTTCTGTTTACAATTTGCTTACGATTTTTTCTTTTCCCTCCTTTTTAAACCTAAATTCACCTAAGTTGAGTGTCGATGGAAAACAAAAAATAAGTTAGAGGGTCTTGCACATTTAAAAACAGCGTTAATTTCTACTTTATTGTAAATGTTCTTTTTCAACAGACCCGCTGCAGACGTCACTTCAACCATCATCGAAGTAGTATCAGATCAACGTGATATCTTCAAAATTCTTGAAGACTTCAGTTTTTGGGAGCTCATTTTCCAGGCAAGAGGTGAATCTGCTTCAGAAATATGGGGCCAAGAGAGGAGTAAGGCCGTTATCCAGTTACTGCAGTCCGTCCAGCAGTCCTTCGTGAAAATGTCCGTCTCAGTCAGGTTTATCCACAAACTGGTAAAAACAAAAAAGCTTGATGAATTGCGTCTGTTGTGCCAAATGGTAACTTCCCACTCAAAAGAAGTATTTGCCATAAACGAAAAACCATTCCAAGAAGCTGTGGGCGTAATCGAAAGGCATGGGTATCTGTTGGATAAGTGTGAAGACTTTTTGACATTTTATGAGGGGTTTGCAATGAATACTTGTCAGAATGACTTGGAAGCAATGAGGGAAGAAGTTCATCTTCGACGGCAGGATATTCATGTTGATAGTAATGTTGATTTGAAGAGCCTTGTTATTGCACATTACTGGGGCGTTTTGCATACAGTAATTGAAATAGCAGAAGTAGTTTCAGATATAGCCAAGTCAAAGGTCTTCTTCAACCTGTGTCTTTGTGTAGTAGAGGAAGAAAGCTATGATATGGAGGAAGAGCAGCCTTTACAAGTAATTTCATTCGCTGAACTGGTTTCGAAGAAGTGCTTGCCAAAGTTCAGAAGCCTGTGCACAGATATTGCCCAGGGGTGTGAAGGAGTAAGAGCTGGTGATATAAAACTTGCATTAAATGGGGTCTTGGAACATGAGCTCTCTGTCGAGTTGGACATCATGTCGCGGTTCAGTGATGAAACCATCACTGATCAAGCGAAGGTGCTCCTGAAGAGTTGGGTCAAGCTGGAGCTCATTCGACAGTATGCGAAACAGCTACGGTGTCTGTTTCAAACATTTGAGGTGCCCTGTCATACTAGTTGCCAGCTAATTCAGGATGTTGACATGCTACTCAACATTTTTGAGTCCGTGAATTCCACCGAACCATTACAGCAGGTACATCTTGCTGTAAAGAGAATTGAGGATGTAGATCAGAAGTTCACCGACGAAGACTGGAGGGCAATAGACGAGTTGATCAATTTTGAGGAATTAATTCAGTTTCTGAAGCCAATCATTGATGACGATCTCCGCAACCTTACTGATGCAGTTGAGGAGAGGTCGGATTCTTTCGTTAATGAATCAACAGTATCAGATCTTATAGAAGTTCAGCGATATATGGGGTCTTTCCTGAGAGTTGGGGTTCTCGACACACCAGAAAATCTCATTAATGCCATAGCTGAAAGCAGAGACCTTGGCATAAAGAATATTTCGGACAAGATCAAGACCTGCAATGATCACTTTCATGCTCTGAAGAATCTGTACAACAACATTGCTCAAAGAGGAGAAATGACCAAGAAAATCATCCACAGATGCTATTGATGGGGGAGCTTACACATTTCTATTGAAAGAAGGTGAGGAATTTTGCGCAGTTTCTATGAGTTATGCTAGAGAGGATGGTTCGAAAGCAACATTCGAGAGAGACGAGCTTAATGACTTGCGGAGTAGAGCTTTACTGATGGTCAACTCTAGAGTGTCTCATCAAACCGAGGGTCCAGAAGGAGAAAAGAGAGAGAATATGTCCAGCCTACTTCAGAAATTCATTTGTTGTGTAGACGAAGCTAATGAGATCGTTGAGCTTTGCTCAGGACTAGCAAATGCGGGTCACTACCATTTCAAGAGCTTTCAAGAAGATGTGTCTGGTGTAGAAAGCCTTCTGCTCCTAAAGCAGGATTTGAAGACAGAATACTCTCAGTGGAAAAAACTTCTTGAAAAAGGCAGGCAGGAGCACTTCTTCTTGAACTTCTACCACTCGAAGCAGCTATGGATGCTTGACCAGTATTTCAGGGGTGAGATTGATAACAATGCCGACATTGTTAATCTTTTTCACTACGTGAGCCCTGAAATAAGTGTGGACAGTGAATTAATACAGCATTATGAAGAACCGGAAGACACTGTAAATGCCGAGGCTCGGCTATTCCAGACAGGCAAAGCTTTGGATAAGATCTTTTCCAACTTACTGTGTGAGCCAAGAGATATAAAATGCCTGAAACCGAGCCTTAAAGCTTCCGTTGACAACACAGTTCAACCTGGTAACGTGTACGTAGCGGAGTTAGACACTAAGAGCACAAAGTCCATTCCAGTCCTAATGACTTTGCTACAGAGCACAACAGGGAAGTACCCTCTGGCAAACCAAGTTTTATTTTGCCACCCAGAGACTAGTTGGAAAGAAGTTTATCTCCTGCTGCAAAGATGTCGTAAAGCATCACAGAGAAAGTCTCATGACCTATATGCACTCATCAACGTCGAGCAACTGACAACTGAAGTGCAGTTAATGTTGGTGGATGAAGTGAAGGAACTCCAGCAGAATGACAGATCCTTTCTGCTAGCTATCATCTGTCGAGGAGGATGCCACCACCATATCATTGACCAGTTTTCTCCTCACTTCACCCATCAAATTCAAGGGATGACTGCTAATGAGATGAGAGACTGTTTAGAGCAAGGATGGCCAAATGTGGAAGTAATTACATCTGAAGTGCCTGGCCTTGGGAAGTCAGAATACGTAGCTTGTAAGGCAGCAGAGAAGAAGAAAAATGCCATTGCGTTTGAAGTTGGAGGTCCCTTGACGAAGATAAGCCTGGTGCAGCAGCTACTTCAGAAATCTCCTGCTGACTTTCAAGTGCTTCACATCGATGTGAGATCCACCTCGGACGCGAGTCTGGTTGATTCTTTCATTTTTGAGCTCCTGGTTGTTGGAATGGTTGTCGCAGGTACCCATTTGTGTGAGTTGAATTGCAATGAAGTCTTCATCGAAATTGCAAACACTCATAAGCACCACCTCCGTGACTCTCTGATTAACTGCTGTAACTTCAAAAGGAAACACATAGAATGGGACAATTACAGCAGTTTTCTGGTGAGTCGGGAGGCCAACAGCCCTGTTCAGGTAGTTTGCCACTACTTGAAAGCAGTCAAAGATGGGACACTTGATTCAAAGGAAATATTTTTTACGGGGTCTTTGAAGGACAAAATCCTCTCAGATGATCAGTGCAGGAAGCTTCTTGTAGACAGTTTCTCACCAACCTCAAAAATGTCATTTACCATCGTGAACATGTTTCTGAGTGCCCTTGCTACAGAACTGAAGAAAATGTCAGCTTCTCACTATTTCACCACTGAAGCTCTCCGGGATATGCTGGGGCCAGGTCCACATGTAGTACGATCTGATCTTTTCAAGGCCCTCGATGCTGTGGCCCGAGAGTTTTCATCAAGATCAGTCGAGACCAGTGGGACACAACTGCTGACTGGCAGAGATGCAGTTCGTGCCTTAAGTGACCATCAACAGGGTGCCACTGTAACGGCAGAGAAAATGGTAGAACGGGTAAAAGGCATGGTTCAGTGGGCAGATAGTAACCATCTGATGGTAATTTTTAACCAACAAGACACACAGACTTGTTCAACCCTCTATCGGTTGCTCAGCCAAGTGCCCGACAGTGTCAAAAACTTGTTTGAAAACCAGCTCGACAACAAACTTCCGGACTACCAACTTATGTCACAAGATCAACTGCAACAAGTTCTGGAACGAATATGCAGAACTACCCGTGATGAGTTTGACAAGAGCAATCTCGGCCACTTAAAAACTATGTATGCTCTTACCCCTGACAACATGATGAAGATGGTGTTGATTCATATGCGGGTAAAGTCACGAGTCCCCGTGGTCATCATGGGTGAAACGGGATGCGGTAAGACTACCCTCATCACATATCTAGCAAAGATCTGTGAGGTTCCTTTCTATGTGCAGAATTTCCACGCCGGCATCGGTAAGGACACAATAACTGAATTCGTCAATAAAATGCAAAAACATGCTGAGGCTAACCTTGATCAGCAGATCTGGTGTTTTCTAGATGAAATCAATACTTGCGATCACCTTGGATTACTAAGTGAGATTATCTGCCATCAAAGCTGTCTTGGCAAACAGCTGCCTCACAATTTGGTATTCCTTGCAGCCTGCAATCCATATTCACTGCGAACAGGAAAGTTAAGCACGTCAGGGTTAACTGAAAAGCTAGTCTTGGATGAGCAGTCCAAGTTAGTGTACAGGGTACATCCCCTTCCAGAGGCCTTGATGGACTATGTATGGGATTATGGAGCGCTAAATGCAAAGGATGAAGAAGCATACACGCAAAGGATGGTCAATGACGTCAGGGAGGATTTGATACCTCTTTTTGTTGACCTGTTGATAATGTCGCAAAATTTCATCAAGAGTAACATGGAAAACAGGTACTGTGTGAGCCTTCGTGACATAAATCGATGCAAACACCTAGCAAAATGGATGACAGGCATGCTAAATGAAAAGGGCCTCGCCAGACTTCATCCTTCAAACCAAGTCTTCAAAGGAGACTCGTTTATCAGAGCTATTGTCCTTGCACTGGCTCACTGCTATCATTCAAGGTTGTCATCAGCTGACGACAGAAAGAAATACAGAGAAGAAGTGGCCAAGCGCTTTCAAAACAAACATCACGATGTCCATGAAGAACACATTGAAGAAGTTATCAAGAACGAACAACTTGATATCCTCAACAGAATGGAGCTTCAAGAGGGTATAGCCAAGAATGAGGCACTACGAGAGAATGTCTTTGTTGTACTTATTTCCATCCTGAACAGGATACCGGTGTTTTTGGTAGGAAAACCCGGTTGTAGCAAGTCACTCTCAATGCAGCTTATCCGCAGCAATCTAAGGGGACCTGATTCAAGGGATGCCTTCTTCAAGAAACTGCCTGCCGTCTATGTTGTTTCCTATCAAGGATCTGAATCATCAACATCTGAAGGCATCATAAAGGTCTTTGAAAAGGCAAAACGATACAAAGAGCATAATCCAGACATCATACCAGTTGTCCTTCTGGATGAAATTGGCCTGGCAGAAAAGTCATCCTTCAATCCACTCAAGGTCCTCCATAGCTTGCTGGAACCTAGTACAGGTGACTTTCCTGAGATGGCTGTAGTTGGTATATCTAACTGGGCCCTTGATGCTGCAAAAATGAACCGTGCTGTCCACCTGTCCCGGCCCGAACCAAACGAAAATGATCTATTCGAGACAGCAAAGTCGATTCGAGATGAAGGCGTGCAGCGTAGAGGCACCAAGACTGATAGTACGCATGTAGATAAAGATGACCAACAGTTGAAAAAGCTTGCCAAAGCATACCACGAGTACCAGAATTGTCAGTCGCATGCAAACTTTCATGGTTTGAGAGATTACTATTCTCTAATCAAAAGTGTGGCAATGCCGACAGGCACACAAGGAGTTCTAAGCTCATTAGAAAGTGGACTCCGTCGAAACTTTGGAGGCATTCGATCTGATATGGCAAGTATCATGAACAACTTCATGGAAGCACTGGGTGTAGGGCTTAATCCCGAGAGAAGTCCATCAGCTTTGGACCTTATCAGAGACAATCTTGAGGACAGACATGCTCGCCATCTCATGCTGATAACGAGTGGAGACTCTGCCTTGAGCATCATTGAAAGAGTTTTGTATGAGCTGAACAAAAAGCCTATCATTCTCCTTGGAAGCAGATTTGACGATGACATATCTGAAGAATACAACTACCGCATCCTGAGCAAGATCATCCTGTGCATGGAAGAAGGCTACATTCTTGTTCTCCGGGACTTGGAAAATGTGTACAGCAGCTTGTACGATATGCTGAATCAGAATTACACTCTTGTGGGGAAGAAACGACACTGCCGTGTGGCACTGGGGGCCCACAGCAATCCAATGTGCCAGGTGCACAAGAATTTTCGTTGCATTGTCATCATTGACCAACAGAATGTTGACTACTCAGATCCTCCTCTGTTGAACAGATTTGAGAAACAGGCACTCACATTTATGGATATAGTTGACGATACGCAGAAACGAGCGATCGACACTCTTCATAAGTGGGTTGAGGACATCTCCACAATTGAAGAAATGCAGTTTACTCCAGATCAAGCTTTCTTGGGTTATCACAGTGATACCCTTCCCTCTCTTGTAGCTTTTCGCTGCCAACAGATAAACACCGAGAACATGGACTTCAGAGACATTGCAGATATCTGCAAGCAGGATCTCCTGCAAATAGCGACAGCTGATGCCATTCTTAGAGCATCAAAGTCCCGCTTGGCACTTGAAGCACAAGATGAGGTACAATACATTCAAACGAATTATCTTGGGCTTCCTCTGAATGGTGGACTGAAGTATTTCCTTCAACATGCTCTCTTTGACAAAGGCCCTTTTGCATCAGTCGTGGATGGTGAGTTCCAAATGCGTCCATGTAAATTAATAGTGTATACCTACTGCACTATCCATGTTGACCTGGCCTCCTGTGTTGATGGACTCTTGAAGATGCACCCTGCAAAACTGAGCCAATTCAAATCGGAGAGGCAGTTAACAGAAGCACTTCAACGATTCAATGAAAGTGAAGATGAGATATTTGTTCTTCAGTGCAAAACATCTCTTGATGCACAACACATGCTTCTAGCCAAATGTCAAATCGACAAGAGTTTAGAGGAGTACACCAAAGCAAAGTCTCCTAATGGACCAAAGTACGCCTGCATGATTGTGCATGTAGAAAGGGATCAGAATGTCGGGGGAATGACCATCAACTTTCCGTGGCAGTTCAACTTCTTATGTGGTTGGCAACAAGTAACACTTGATTCACTCGAGCAACCAGAGCTTCAGATCAAGGAAGTCATCCGGATGTCCATCTCTGATATCTGTGCCAAGTTGGTTGACATTGAATCGGTCATAAAGGACAAACTTCTGTGGTGTTTCTCTTGCATCTCATACAATCATCAGTCTCGACCTGTAGATGAGATCCTCCAGTTAATTGGAAGGATTGTCAAATGTCCTGAGCTACTTCAATGCTTCTCCAGAAAAATCTTAAACGACATCAAGGAAAATGTTATTCATGAGTTCTGCATTGTCAAAACAAGCTGGCAGGTTGCTGTTGCATGTGAACATGAACTACTGTTTGAGTGCGCCAGTTTTATCCATGCTTTGATTGAGCACGTAAAAAGAAGAATCAGCAAGCCTCTCTTTAAGATCGTGTTCTTTCTCGAGGAAAACAATGCATGGAGCAGCTTCTTGGACCAAGAGGAGTGTCAAAGCATCTGGGAAACCATGATTATGAATCCGTCAGTTTGTGATGTCCAGTCAGCCTCTCTTCCAGATCCAAAAGGGGTTGAATCATGTAAGGTTGAGTCTCTGCCACCGGCTCTCTATTTCCCATTTTTCAATAAGCTGTACACCATTGTTGAGAATCACATGATGTGCCTCCGAACAGAAGCAGAGGCAAAACTTGTTGCAGAGCAATCTCGAAGTAATTCGAATGAGATGACTAGGAATCTCACAAACATTTTGAACAACAAACTTCCAGATGCTATAACGTATGATGTGTCACGGGTTGTTGACGATGAGTTCTTGCTACAGCACATCAACTTATATCTGGGTGACCTATGTAATGTCTTCTCTGGCATGTATGCCGGCCTCATGCCACAAGAGATGCGTATCAGTGTTACCAAGCTGCTTGTACAGTATCAAGTTTCCGGACTGGGTAAGGTTTCTTCAGCAAAGGAAGAGCTCTCGAAATGGCACATCGCACTATTCATGAATTCTGAGCTGTTGGCCTCTGAGCTCCAGCTTTTACACATTTACTATCAGGCTACTGGTAATGATGCCAAGGAGCTTCTTCAGACAGTAACTGATACCCATGACGAGGGGGATGGAGTTGACTTCGTGGGTCTCAAGAATGCCATGGTTTCTGATGGAGAGGGTGACACATCGGAGGAGTTTGTACATGCAAATGACGAAATTCCAGATGAACCTGAATCTGAAACTGAATCCTTTGTGTCAGCCCTTGAAAGTTACTATGGGGAATCAGACGACAGTGCATCTCTTCAAGAGGAGACCGATCAAGAAGGCACGTTAAAGTTTCAACTGGTCTCATCTATATGCAAATCTTTGCTCCCAAACAGAAGTCTTCTGGAAAAATTCAAAGGTCAGGAAGTATGGGTTCGATTTGTCAACAACATTTTATTAGCAGCAGCAAGTATTGAGGTCAGACCCAAGGAACTCCTTTACTTACACCTCTGCAAAGATTTTGTCAACTTGCTGGCCTTGCCAAGTGGTCTTCCTGATCAATATCTGGCCAGACTTGGTGAGCTGATTGCTGTCCCCGAGAACGAGAATGTTTTGGACCGCAAAACCATTCTAGATTTCGTATCAGAGACCATCAAATTCATCCGGCTCGGGGAAAGCAGCAGAAAGCTAGATACAACCAAACTGCACTTATTTATGTCCAAGTATTTTGGTCGTTGCATCAGTGCTAATGCTGGAACTCCCTTAATGGAGGACATCTGCAGATCTCTGGTCACTGATGATGAGCGTCTAATTGAAGGATCACGGTTGGTGATGTGGCGTATCATAGAAAGTGAAATTGATGATACAGAAGAAGATACTGTGTACAAGGAAGTTATTTGTGAGGGCCTGGATCAGCATAGACATTCGGCCAACCTCGTGATTTTAGACGAACTGCTCCGAACCCAACCAGATGGGTTCAGTTCTCATCTTGCAACCCTCTGTTGTGATTTGATTGGAGAACTGGGCTTCTGTAACCTAACTAGTCATACACTTATGGAAAATCTGACTGGGACCGTGGCCACATCTGTCACCGCAAGCCGAGTCGCTGATACCTCCAATGAATGTTCTCTCCAAGCTCTATGTGCATTGGCCTTTCTGAACAAGCTGTTTCATGTTTGTGCAGAGATTTTCACGGACAGCAGCCGCCCTGAGAACTTTCATCAAAGTGATGAGACCAAGCTTTCCCTTATTAGCGAACTCAGAAGTTTAACCAAGTTCTTAGACAGCAGTGAAAAGCCAATCGATGTTCAGAGATGGATTTTGAGATATATGTCACGCAAGGACCTCACACTGAGTAACTTGAGAGGAATTGTGTTTTCTCTCTCCAGTTCAGGGGTGTTCTTCCAAAGGATCAACTGCAAAAGTCTTTTTGACCCACTCACTGGTTATAGTCCAGTAAATTATTTGGAACTGTACACAGATGTGAGAAATGCCTTTGCAGTACTGAAAGATCAACGTAATAAAGGCCAGATGAAGACTGTGATCTGTAACCTACAGTCCTCCTCAAAACACCGCCTTGCACTTACGGCAGTCCTCATTGATTACTGCTTTCTGGTTGCAACAACAAGAGATCTCAGTGACTCAGAGAAGTCTGATGCTCAGTGGATTGTGAAACAAATTGAAGGCACAAGCCTTCATAAAACAGCATGGTATTACATCCTGAGAGGTATTTCAGGGGTGTCGGACTTCAACAGAAAACTACGTCTCTCCAAGAAATCAGAAATCCAGGACATCCAACTGACTTTGGTGCTGACGCATCTTGCCACTGTCATACTTGGTCAACTGCAGCCAGGTGATAAAGAGAGTGCCTTCCAACAGCTGTTTTCATCAGGAGCTGTATCCAACAAAGAGATGTTTTTCCCAGCTGCAGAGAAGCATCCAACTGAAACCGTATGCACCAGAACAGCAACATGCTATTGTGGTCTTTATTATGTACAGGATATGCAGCACCAACAGCAGCAGAAGTGTCCCACTTGTGGTGATGCAATATTTAGGACTGCCCTTGGTGATGAGAATGGGTCGAGGCAACAGACCCAAGTTCTAAGTGGATACAATTATTCTCCTGTGCGATCGTTGTGGAATAAGCTGATGGATACCAGGGAATTGTCAATCGCATCACAATTGGTCATTGACTTCATGGTTCATGGATGTCTCTACATTGCATCTGAAATCTTCCCTGATGAATTCCAAAAGGTCCCCTTTTGTCAGGGTAATAACGTGGAGGCCAGATTGGCAGAGCTGTGGTCCATTTTACCTGTGGTATTCAGAGCTAACATCCAAGATACATCTGTGTTACTTCACTGCATCGTGAAAGAGGCATCCCCGGTCCTGGTATCTAAAGAGTACACAGGTGCCTCACCTTCTGAAAGAGATCACCAAGAGATGCAGATACACAATGTAGTTGAGAAGGTGCTTCAAAATTCAACACGTGCCAAACGGCAATTTTTGGAAAATTCATACAAAGCATCTGATATTTCAGCTGAATCCATCTGTCCCATACTCAATGAACTGGACAACACCGACAGCAGCACAAGCAAGCTTATACAGAGATTGAGTCGTTATAAACGCGAGCCATCACTCGAAGACCTCCGAGCATGTTTCTGTGATCACAGTAGCCACAATTCAAGACATTTTCCCTTCCTCCATCTTGTGCTCTCTCGACACAGTTGTTTGAAGTATATTGTCTTCCTTCCAACCTTACTGAGTTGGAATTTGCTGGTTAGTAGTTACTTGAGCCAGAAGAGAGCTCCACGGAAATATGGTAACAAATCCATCAGGACCTTGATAGATGCTGAGCCAAAAATGTCAGAACCTTGGTCAACGTTTATGACTGCATTCAATGATGTCTGCGCTTCATGGACTGAACTCACTGGTGAAACCAATCATCCAGATGACATCACTCTGAATTCTCATATCAAGGAGTGTCTTATGCCTAAAACAACAGAGCAGAACACTTTGAAACGGATGATTAAGGCTTTACAGGAAGCTCAAAACTCATTCTTGCGGCGGGCACTTGAGATTGCTGCAACCACAGACTGTCCAGCTATCAGCTTCCTTGTCAAAGACAGCCATCTTGCTGCCGTTGCAACAAAACCTCTGAACCAGGTGAGAGAGAAGGACGTCATTCTTCTCCCATCTGACAGATGTCTGTGCTATCATGATGTCAATACAGAATACGGTCATGGAACAGAGATCTCCTATGACCTGAACCATATTGAGATGGATGTGGCTTTAAATACTGTCCTGAACAAAGTGGTTCTTACCGATGGGAATACTTATGATGGCTTTATTTTTGCTGATGATTTGTTCTGTTCTGCAGCAACCATTCTAAAAGATGTGGCATTCAAAGTCAGACAAGAATCTTTGCCAAAGGATACTGTAAATTTGGTCATTCAAGGAGATAGAAAAAGACATGGTACCTTTACAAATGACTTACTTCAAATGGTAGAAGTGCTGATGGGACTTCTCAAGAGAACCAGTGGAGATCCGGAAGCAACTTTGGAAGATTTTGTCAACAAATGGAAGTCAATCATTTCAACTGAATCTCTTGACTTGTTAGGATCTGTCAAACTGAAGCACATAGTTGCTCTCTACCAGCAGTTGGAGGTTCTCTTGGCAGCGGCTGTCATACAGACTCTTGGCAGACAACATCGTGCAAAGCTCCCTCTGAAATCTCAACATGAACTTGAAAAATTTTGTGCAGACAGTCCCCCAGATGTTGTCACACAATTCCGGGACATCCTCAAGAGGTTTGTTTATCGCTACCTCAGAGCAAGACAGGACTTTCATCCAAACTGCAATGATCGGCTTCCAGATATTCTGGGAGGAATGGTCGGATATGACAGCGTGATCCCTCATCTTCACAAAGAAACACAACTGTGTCACATTGTGAGTCTTCTAGAATTTCTCGACAAGACAATCAAGGTATGTCTTTTATATATTTAAGAGATTTAAATGCATGTATACACACCACTGATTCTATAAGAAAAAAAAGGAACTGGATGACTGACGTAAACGCACATATCAACATTTGAAAACTGCACTTGAACTAAAATAAAAAACCTACATGGTCTGTTCTTGCATTCACTGTAATAAATGATGTCTTATCGTGTCTCTTTCTGTTAAGCACAAAGAGGAAAAGGCAGTGAAGGGAAAACGTCGTGGAACGAAGAAAGCACACCTAACTGACTCATACTGAAGGCCAGGTTGCAAAGGTGTGTAACAAAAAGAATGTGACTTCTGTAAAAAAATATTAAAGCTTTTTAGTATATGCCGGTGTTTTTTGCATGTTCTTTTCTTCTTTGACATCATACCTTTTCTTCATTTTTTTTTTTACATTAAACAGATAATTATTCTCTCCAAACTCAGAAGAAACTACCATGCTACACACAGGTGCAGGCTGTGCAAGTGTACCACACCTTCACCTTGGATTCATAATGATACTGAAAACTGTGTAGTATGTTACTAAATGACGCTGCTTTAAATGATTTGGCCTTTTCATTGAAAAGCAGAAACAGTTCCATTCTGTTGATGGCTCACTTTAAGATAAATAGCATGGCAACGACATTTAAGCAGCCATGTTTTTGCCAAGCTTTCTGTGCTTTGTAGAGTAGTTCACTTTTTATTTTGTTTATTTGTTTGTAGCAACAACTTCATGTATTGATGGTTACAGATTTCTGTACCATAATAAGCTTATTTAGCTAAAGACTACTTTCGGTATCAGTAAGACATTTATTTCCTCTATAAATTTTGCCCTTTTTCCTGTATCATTCATGCGAAAAAGTAAACAATGTATTGTAGCAAGCTGCAGGGACATATACATATATATACTACACTAGAGAAAACCTAAGGTAAGAAACTTGCCGTCATCGTAAACATATGCAGTACTGTTGACCGCATATATACAGTATATAGAACTTCCGTGTGTAAAGTTTTGTGTGAGTATTTTTTTGACATACAGTTAATGGCAACAAAGATTGACTTTTGAATTGCTTAAGGGCCATGCAGATGATGGCACATTAAACATCCACAGAATTACATTTAGTCTTGATTTTAAGAATTGGCCATGACAAACGTCATGCGTGGCTGATATTTTTCGTACGTGTAACTTTCAGTGTAATTGTAGGAGATGATCACATTCAATATCATGATAACCACAGCATATAACCAAGAAGTCCAATGGATGGCTTATAGCTTGTGGAAGGCTCCACATTTTTAGCGGTTACTTGTAGTTTTTTGTTTTACAAATTAAGTATTGTTAGATACACCGTCTATTGGGAGTAATTTTTGTAGAGCCATGCAGATGATGGCTGGAAGGAACTGAGAATAATATGGCATTGTTAAGTACTTTTGGGAAAAAGGGGGGGTTCACACACTCCAAACATGCACCTAATATTCTTAAGTAAGTAAATAACAGATGAATTATGCTTTGAGCATTTAATTGCCTTGCGGACGATGGCTTTATCCATGTTGGCTTGAAGTTTCTTTTACGTTAATAAGGCTGTTTGTACATTACTGGCCTTCCTTTTTGTCAAGTTCTTTTCAAGCCATGCAAGTGATGGCTGCACACAACCCTAGGTGTACAGTATGTTTCTAAACGGTTTTTAAGCTACTCCATAAGTATGAAGCGAGTCATCCGTTCTACTGTAGATATTTAAAATTTGTGTATTTATAAAGTCACCTTCAGTGATGTTTCTAATTAGATGAATTCTGGGTGTTTTCTCAGCCATGTTATAGATGGCTTTACTCAAACTACCAGGCCTTAGGTGTTATACGAGACTTTCGAGAGCCATGCAGATGATGGATTTATTCTTTCAGTACATTGTTAACTCTTACATTGATAAAGCCATGTAAATTTATTTCAGTGACATGTTTCTGATTTCTTCATTGGCAATGCGATTGATGGGTATAATATATAGTGTAATGAGTATATGTACCAGCTCAAAGTTGCCGAATGAGAATTTCACGAGCCGTTTATATTCTGGTTTCATTCTTTTTGGATATATTTGTCAGCCATGCAGGTGATGGCTGTATTCAACTCTTAATGTAATGTTCTGTGAGCAGCTAAAAGCCCTTGGCTGTTTTATGAGAATTTTAAGAGCAATTGATACCATGGCTTAAACACCTTGGATATTTTTTGGGCCGTGCAGATGATTGCTACATACATGTATATTCAGCTCTTACTGTAATATTCTGAAACTAAAAACAGATCTTTGCAATGCTATTTCACGAGAATTTTAAGAGAAATGCATATTATGCGTAACATTCTTGATATTTTGTCAGCCATACCGACTATGGCTTATAAGTGATTAATTATTAACTAATCTTGTGCTCATAAAGGCATGCAGAGCATGGCTGTTTGAAATATCATGGATGCAGTCAGAGTTGTATTTTTGGGATTTTTTGGCAATGCAGTTGACTGCTAATTCATGAAATCTTAATTGGTGTCTTGACTTTCAGGTAAAGCACGTGGGAGGCCATGCAGTTGATGAGTCCTCTCTTTATAAAGTAACAGACATGTCAGAGAAAGTTGGATTGCAAAACATGTATTTTGTTTGGTGAAAATGGTGAGCCAAGTTGCAACAATCAAGTCATGAAGCCATGCAGTTGATGGCTTGTTTTTCAATTCTAAATTTGTGATTGTAGCTGTAGTTTGAGGAAAATATGAGGCCATACAGTTGATGAGCCTTCCCTTTACTTAACTGATGTACCAAAGAAATTGTATCACAAAATAAACATTAGTTGTAGCAATGAATACATGAAACAATTTTCAAGTTGGTAGAACTTTATGCATGTCAGTAAACAATAGACTGTTATATAAAAGGTACATGTATTCCTGAAATGGGATTTCGTAAGGCCACGCAGATAATGGCTTTATTCAGTGCGATGTGCATAATTATTTTACCTTTGTCAGGCCATACAAATGTACAATGGAAACTATTTTTCTGGATTTTTTTTCTTTAGCCAGGCAGATGATGGCCGTTTTTACTTAATAATTTATATTTGTGATTTAAACTTCAGTTTGAGGAAAATATGAGGCCAAGCAGTCGATGAGTCCTCCTTTTCTCAAGTAATAGACATGTGTCTGGAAGTTGCATCGCAAACATAACATATTATCTAAGATGCAAATTGTAAGCTTAGTTTGGAAACGAAATGTGTGACATGTATACACATGAAGCAGTTTTCATGCTGATCTATGCCTGCCATGACAGTTCAGAGATGTTGTCATCATAAAATGTATTTCACTTAATCAGATTTTGTAATCGCAAGGCCATGCAGTTGATGGCATTTGTGATTTGTGACTTCTCTTTAAAGCCATGCAGTTGATGGCATTTGTGATTTGTGACTTCTCTTTAAAGCCATGCAGTTGATGGCATTTGTGATTCATGACTTCTCTTTTTTAAAGCCATGCAGTTGATGGCGAGTTTAATTTTCGTTCTTGTGTTTCCTAAATATATTCCATTGACAGTTGCCTTTGTACGTTGGGAATTTAATTGCTTGTTGTAAGCCATGCAGTTGATATGGCTCGTGTGTCAAACCTTAAATTGTGATTGTAATTTTAATTTGGGAAAAACCTGGAGCATGCAGGTGATGCGTCCAACAAATTAATATGTGATGCAACAATATGTTTGGTTGATAATGGTTACAACTTAGTGATTGCTTAGTGAAAACAAGTGGTGATGTAATACATGTGGTTAACTTGTCAATACATGTAATGTGTTGCCTGGAAAAAAAGTGAATAACGGGGAAAGAGTAGAAGAAACTTCACCATGCGGCATGATGATAAACATCAAACGACAATAGACGATTTAACATGTAGATCATTCTTTCCCTATAAACATTTGAAAAAGCTGCCTTTGCAATGTACATGTACCGGTATGATAAACGTAGTGTTTCTTATTCTAACTGAGTCCACTCAAAATCTAGAGTTGTAGAGGCCTGAAAATGCATTTAGCTGATATTCTGGAGCAGTGCATTTTTAGTTTTTGCACTTCAGATAGCGTACCACGTTTTCGAGAGTTCGTTGTTCAGCACTGATATTTTTGGTTCAAGGACTACGCATTTAACGCAATGGAACTCAGTCAATTTACATGTATGTTATTTGAAGTTTGATTGGTACATGTACGTAACTCCTGATGATGTGATTTAGTGAAATGCAAATTTGTAATGAATGGAAACAAAACAGTTCAGTGGAAAATCAAAGAATAAAACACATGCTATGTTGAAAAGAGCTCAAACCAGTGAATTGTTTCACTAACTGTTGAAAAGCCGTGGGGACTGCAATGGGTAAGATGTAGAAGATATGCTCATTCACATTATCTGACACGATTTACGTGCAACTGTTCTGTTGAAACTGTTAGAAAATGGTGTAAAATTTAATATTGGATCAAATCACAGTAACTGCAATTACCCAGTTGTCGAAATTGTCATTTTTAAGGCACGTATGTAAAGTCAAACCTGCTGCAACATGTGTGGGTCCTTTTGCACGTCTGCATCTTAATTACTACGTTTTCATGATCACTGGTCGAAAAAAGCAATCCTTTGCGAGAAAAATGAATGAATATTTGGTGGACAACAACATGGGGGGGAATCAGTGCATGGAAGGCAGCTGACATGGGTTAGGGAGTGGGAAAAAATGAATATCAACAGGAACCACGTACACATCATGGGAGTCGAGCCTCCATGTTGAATGTCACTTGTAGAATGAGTCGCGAAATTTCACTTTTAGTCACTTGAAAGGAACGGGTGTTTTTCACTACTCACAAATTAAGTACTTGATGATATGTTATCACCTACATATCCTCCCTAAACGAAATTTCTTACCTCTTCATTTCTTGTCCTTTACCTTCGTTTGGGGCTGAACATTGATCGCACATCGCACTGCATTACTCCCTTACCAGCTGCGTGCACGTACCTGTCATGCATGGTACCCCCGGCCCACAGGTTGACTTTTTCCCGGCCCCAAATGGCAGACGACATTCACCACTTCAGTATTACTCCGCTGAACTTAATCCTGATTATTAAGCATTCCCAGGCAAGACGTACATGTGTGTACCTCAAGTAACATTTTGAAGATAAAGTCTACAAGAAATTCTCCACGAATTGGTTTAATAAACCGCCTTTGCATTAAAAGCAAGAGTATAGCTCGGGTTTTTCATTCTTTTACTGCCCTGGTTTAAGTAACAGAGGGCGCACTGCATTGTTTACGGGAAGATTGCATCACACACAGACATGAAATTTGCATACATTGTTATAAAGATCGGATCTTCAGCAGTGCAGTAGGCGTGCAGCGTTGCGGTCTGCGACCACTCTCCAGAAAACTTCTGACAAGGTTTGTGTTGTGGGGGGTGTGTTAATTTCTCCTTTGATAGATCCCACAAAATATCCTTTTCTGTGGAGAATCACCATTTTCAGTTATCTGATCTGAACATTTGTCAATTAAGTTGGTGATCATTCTCACCCAGCGGTACCAATGTCAAGATGGTCACCCCTGGAAGCCTTTTCTTAACAATTAGTTTGGGCCCTAGGTCTGCACGTTTTCTAACAATTGGACATGGTCTGGCAGACTAGTTAAAAAACAGAATTTTACATGATCAAAATTACCAGAATTCTGTTCTGCAGAAAAAGAATGGCTGGAATTTATGTTTTGTTAGCTATCAGTTTTGTGGAATTTAAAAACTCTTTCATTTTTACTTTGGAGTTTGGTCCACTTACCTCCATGCGCTTACCTATGCCAGAGATGACACGAGCAAAGCCGCTATCTGTACAATCATCAGTTATCTTCACCTGTAGGCCTGCCAGTAAAGAGCAGTCAATGAAACCAAAGATCACACTGTGCCATCTTTTTCCAGTCCCACTGCAGTGCTTGTTGGCAAATTATTAACTTGCACGTATAGTTGGTACATCATGATATAAAATCGCACATTGTCTTTGACATGGTGAAGGAAACTTACATGTACTCCCATTCCTAACACTGGTAGTTAACTTTTAGTGGCCCATACCAAGCTAACAGATTTTATTTGGGCTTGTCTTGCGTATGAACCACGCTTGGATGGTTTTCACTGAATGATTTCAAATCTGTTTACCCAGTACGAGCAAGGTTTGTTTGTAGACTTTAGAATTATTTGCTAGATTTAATGATTCAAAATGACAATAATGTACAGACTGATGTGAACAATTTCTGGGACACAAAGTGAAACCGATGCATTCACTCTCTACATTGATCATGCCAAATTTGAAATTTCTTGGAATAGATTTGAGGTTATCATGAATTTCATGGCACTTCTAGGGGGAAGGGGTCAGCCATGGTTCATTTTTTGCCTTCTTACCCTCCTGGTCAGCTTGAGATAATTCTTTTCTTCACTTTTTATCACTCGGAAGTGAAAATACCTGCAGATGAAGAGATTAGTCTTTTTCTCCAGATTCTTAAACTGTAGATCCCTGTGTTGTCTTCTGTGGTCTGAGCTTAGGTCAGCGAGGCTGGGCCACTGACTATGCTTCTTGCAGTACATTTTAGAAGATTAAATGCTATCCTCCCCCCTAGCCCCACCCCTTCCAACAAAACATAGGTTTAGTTGGTCCAAAGTTGAAATATTTTGCTCACTGGGTTTAGGCTCGTAGAGACTTGGCCATGTACAATGCAAATGACACGGACACCGATCCCTGGAAATGGTTCTGCAGTGATAATGCCTCCCTCTGGCAAAGCGATGAAGCTCTTCGGACAGTCTGCCTTGTGGATGCCGTCAAGTTCATTCTTCAGACTTCCTGTTTCACCCTGTTATCACTCACCCTGCTGGTCGTAGGATGTTGCTCGTGCCATAATGGCTGGGATACAAAACATCGGAAAAGGTAACATGCACCTCTCATTTCGCACATGTGAATCAGTTCAACAGAAATATTAACAGTACCTTAAATTTGAAGGTTTGAAATGTAAAGGATTGTCAATGCATTTGAGTCATAAAATTCCACTGAGAACAGTTTGGATGGGTGTAATCTTTAGCGATATTAGAATGCTTGTTTATCTTTGGTTAATGTCTTCTCACTGTAGGTATCCGTTACACACAGCTCAGTGGATCCTCATGTTACTCGTCTTCCTGCTCAATCTGTTGTCCACGGCAGAGGGACTCCTCACCGACTTGTCCTTCCGTTGGAACGATCTCCCTGGTGTGGCCTACCCCACCCAGCCACACCTCTATGTGCCACCCCTCTCTGGCCTGGCGTTGGCCTTCGTGGCCATGCTCTGCTACCACCACATGGAGGTATGGCGGCAGTGGCAGATGGCCTGGATCCTGCTAGTCAACTGGGGCCTGGCACTGGCCGGCGAGGTGCTTCACCTCCTAAGCCTCCTCAAGATGGAGCTGGCGTCGATCGAGGTGCTGAGATTTGACCTGTCAGTCCTCTTCATCGCTGCTTACTTTGGACTGGTTTCACTACAAGTCAACAACATCAGGCTAAAGGTAATTATCACATTTTACATTTTATGGACCTGCCAGAAGACCTTCTTTAAAGGTGTTCTTGAAAAATCGTCACTGCACAAGGTTTTCATTTTATTTGGAGAGATTTGTTGGTTCTTTCTGTATTTGAATGGTTGGTGATGTGAGTAATGATGCGTTTGTTGTGGAAAATACCCTTCTTGTTTTTTGTGTAAATTTTATTGGATGCCAAATTTTATAGGATGCCAAATTTTGTTGGATGCCAAATTTTTTAGGATGCCAAATTTTATAGGATGCCAAATTTTATTGATGCCAAATCAAGCGTAGGCATTGTTTCCCTAGTATTCAGTGATACACTTAAATGAAACTTGTATCAAAATCTCATCAGGCAACTCCTTTTTTGGAAATTTACATTAACTTCTTTAATCCTCTGCCAAAGATTTCCTGTTCCAAGGGAAATGTTCACAAGCCTGAAGAGCCTGCTCCACCAAAGACCATGAGGTTCACTGAAGAGTTCAGCAGCTTCATCTCCGAGGTGACCTTCTGGTGGCTGAACTGGGTATTTCGGCTGGGTTACAAACGGCCCCTGGAGATAGACGACCTCGGCCAACTCCCGGAGGTCCACTCTGCTGGTTACATCCACAAAGATTTCAAGGCGGCCTTCCAGAAGGAGCAAGTAAGGCCCCCCAAAATAAAGACATTTGCTTTACAACCGTGAAAAGGCAGTTCTACAAAGAGCTGATGAATAAATAACCCTCTTACAACCAATCGAAAAACATCTTTGGGCAGTTTTACTTTTGTTTTCTCAGTCATGCAAGATTTGAAAAAAAAATATGTCGAATCAATAAAGACATTTCAGAATGAAGAAACTTTGTGAGAAGGCTGATGAATTCATGAAGGCTACTAAATCCATTAAACAATCTTTTTTTTCCTTACAGGAGCGGGCAAGGTTCAAAGGTCACAAGCCATCCCTGTGGAGGGTCTACTGGTCTGTGCACGGATGGAGGATGGTGTTTGCCTTGGTCTTGAAGCTGTCAGGGGATATGTGTGGGTATGTGGGTCCCGTGGCCCTCAACGGTATCATCTTGTGGGTGGGGAGAGTCAAAGATGGATCACAGGTTTGTTGATAAATATTCAGATATTTTGGTGATTTCAACTTTTGCTGACTAATATCGGTTCCTATTAATGTCAGTTGATAGTGAATATAGCCATTTTTTGGGGGGGGGGTTGTTCTCGTTTTTGTGTGGCTTGGCTCAGCTTTTTTATCACTAAATTATCAATTTTGGGTTTATTTTCATTTATGGGAGGGGGTTTGTTACGCAGGATGGATTTGTTGATGAGTTAGTTCTATCCTGAGAGCTCTATCTAGGGTAAATGATTGTTGAACATCGCTGCAGTATGTAGCCGATGTTCAGGGATAATTATGGGATCTCGAGGGTTGTATCATCACCTTGCATGGTCAAAGATCCATTTTCAGTTATTTATTTCATCTCTGTAGGTGGCCAGCGAACCTCATTTCATCACTGTATCCGAGTTTTTCCAGCACGGTTTAGTGCTGGTGGGAATCACGTTTATCGTTGCCTGTATTCGCACACTGCTAATGCAGACATACGAATATTGGTGCGCTGTAGTGGGGATTCACTTTCGCTCTGCTGTCCAGGTAAGAAATGACCTGTTTGCACGTCCTTCAGAAAAATCCATTTGAGGGACTTATTTCGGGGAATTTTGCGAGATTTACTTTCATTTTTGGCAGAGATATTGCCTATTGATCTTATCAATCAGTGCTAATCCTAAGCCTCATCAGAAAAAAATCTTATTCAAATTTGAGGATTAATCAGGCCTTTTGGAGTTATCAAAAATTTAATGTTCACATAAGAATTTCATTGATTGCCCAAATTAATGTTTCTGTGATGAAATTTGGTTTCATTTTGCAGACGATGGTTTTTGAGAAGTCGCTTCGCATCTCGACCTTTGTCATCTCCAGCGGCGAGATGACCACTGGGCAGATTGCCAATCACATGTCGACAGACGCCGTGAACATCTTCACCATGATGATTTACATTTGCTGGATGGTAACGGTACCCGTACAGGTGTGCTGACCTACACGTATTTGGATTTTTCAATCTATTGGTATCTGCTTATCCAACAGCGCATTCAGTGCCAGTTTACAGGACGAAGTGATCATTACAAAGACAATGAAGAGATGTTCAGTTTTAGAGGTAGGAGGAAACCCCACAATGAATATTCCAGGGGAAACCCACAGAGTCAGGCAGGGACTGAAAACCCAATCCACATGCTGACCCAGGTGGGATTCGAACCCACTTTACAGAGGTGGAAGGTGAGGAAAGGGCCACTACACCAACCTGAGCTAGGAGCCTCAACCCCCTCGAACCCCACACCTTCCATTTCAACTCCCTCTCCCATCTATCATGCCCCCATCCCAACGCAACAAAGCTTCAAAACAAAATTGTCAGTATGAGGAGAGAACACTGTAAGCTTTAACACACTGACCGCTGGCTACGGGTATACTCGATGGAAATGAAAGGCTATCATAAATTGAATACACTGGCATCACCGCAGAACACAAAGTTCGCTGCTGGCAGTGTGGAGGGCATACATCTGTCAGATGCTCATGTTTGAATAGACACTTGAAAGGTACCTGTCACATGTGTGGGCGTGCATTCAGTGCTGGGCAAATGGGAACGCCCCTTTGAAATTATGCTTGGGGGTATTCATTAAATTGACACACTAAACAATTTCTGGCAATACTTTTTGAAAAAAAAACCAAACAGATGTTACTTTGGTATTGCATTTTTATTGAGGGGGCCTTGTAGATCAGAAATTTGGATAACTGGACCACACATAATGATCATTTAATTGGTGTGATGTTTGATGTCTAACAAGTGATTTGATTGGCTGGTTGGTTTCTAGGTTTTCGTTACCTTGGCACTGCTGCTCGGTCAGATTGGCTATTCTGCCGTTCTTGGCATGGTTGTGTTTGCAGTCTTTGTTCCCTTACAAGCTGTTATTGGGAAGTATATGGCGAAGCTGGAGGAACAAACACTGGTAAGACAAGCGGTGCCAGAGAATCTTTATCCTGAGGCTGCCATGTTTGTCTTGTCCCCTGTAGCCCCTTTGGCAATAGTAATACAACTCCTCATATCAGTGGAAGAGAACAGAGTATTTTTTCTTTCCAGCCTCACTTTGGTTACATTGCGTTGAATGGTAGGAAAGAAAGATGGCTGCCCCATGAGGTCCCTGGCAGTGTCTGAGTTCATGACGACTGCAGCTTGAAATCATGATTGTGCCCATGGCTTGCCACTGTAGCCACTCCCATAGGCAAATGCCACGACTAGCAAATAGCCAAGTCTTCCTGATATGGCCAGATACAGCCTTCTGAATCTTTCTTGCAAAGGGCAATTATTCAAGGGACCCACACAAAGACCTCTATCATGATGCAGCTACCTCGCTTTTTTACGATTCAAATCAATGTGATTAAGGAGGCCGGAAGGAGAACTAGTCAGTTCCCCTGTATCAACGTGTGGTCGTTAGTATGACTTGGTCTTCAGGAAACAACAAAAATGGCAACATCATGACAAACAGGTGACTGGGTTGAGAAGTGACGGAGCGTTTACGAGAGGCAAGTGTTACTTAACACCACCAGTGAGATTCTGAGGACGGCAGCCTTGCTGGTTTGTTTCAACAGTCTTGCACGTGCTCAGAACTACATGAAGCATATATGCCTGCATGTTCAAAAATATATGTGTATCCCCAGAATCAGCAAAAGTGAGTGGCCTACCTGCTGCCACCGGCCTAGAAGTAGAACTGAATTTGGGGGATCTGTTGACTCTCAACTCTTGCTTTGGCAGTAATGTGCAGATTTCGTTCCCCAAATTGAATGCCAACATACTGCTCTCTCTGCACTTTTAAGAGTTTTGCCGACGTTCGCCTGAAGCTGTCCAGCGAGGTTCTGCAGGGCATCAAGCTACTCAAGATGTACGGCTGGGAGGACCTGTTTGGCAGGGAGATCAAGAAGATAAGGCAGTGGGAGATCTGGACGATATGCAAGATGATGTTGTGCTATGGGGTTATAGGTAAGGCCGATGCTGAAGCAGTAACAACAGAGCGGCCGGGGCCAAGTTCAGAGCTGCTCAAGCACAGAATTTGCTTAAGCACGAAAAAACCTTGCTTAATAAACAAAGGGTACCAGTTCAAACTCTATGTGACTGTCAAGCTAACCAAAAGACAGGTAAATACCATTCCAAAATAATATACATCACAAGAAGTTTTGGCTGGTAACCTGATTTGTCAAGCAAGGATTTCTCACACATAAACAAATTGTTTGCTTAAGCAGTGCTATGAAATTGACCCCAGTAGTGACTAGCAGAAGTTCCCCCCTCATCATGCCGATAATGACAAAGACTGGCAGACATCTATGCTTGATGCTCAACCAATTAACAGCTATTTGAAGAAATTTTGAGGTTTGTGTGGTTTCAGGCAGCATAAGCCAGTAAACAAAATAGGAACTATAGAAATTGAAAAACACGCACTGTAACAGAGTCTTGCAAAGATTGGAATTTTCCCTTTTTTTGTCAAAGGCCAAGTTCATGCTTGATTACTTTGTTATCTGTGATTGACATAAGAAGTCGGTTTTGTTTTTCCAGGTTCACTGACAGAGGCAACACCACTCATAGCAACATTAGTGGTAAGATCTCGAGATTCAGTTTTCGGAATATTTTCCGTAAGGCTTGCAGACTGCTTAATTGGTCTTCATTCCTGGCCTCTGTGCCATTTATGAACACCATTAAAAAAAAAGAATGTCAATCAGTCATCTCTCCAGAAAGAAAAGTGTTTAAAGTTTTTGGCAAAAACCGATTTTGCAAAGATACTGCACAGAGTGCTGTGTTTTTCATTACCGTGTTTTTGTAAGAGTATGCCCATGATCGTGACTGCCCACATGAGGTAGAAATCATAAATGTGAGGCATTTTTGGCACAGCTTTGACGTCGGATGTCCCAATTTTCTGATCTCTGTTACCAGACTTTTAGCACCTTCACGGCCCTGATGGGCGAGGTCTTGACCCCCGATGTAGCCTTCTCCTCCCTCTCCTTCTTCATGCTCCTCCAAGACCCTTTCTTCCTCTTCCCCTTTGCCCTGTTCTCCACTATCAACGGTGGCATCAGCACGGGGCGTCTCGCGGCATTCCTAGCTGCGCCAGAGGTAGACATGAAGACACTCAGTGCTGTCAAAGTGAAGAGGCAAATGCACGAGGTGCGGGTGGGAAATGGAAATCACATGGTGAGTTGGCGCACCGGAGTGGACGGGAAAATTTTGTTTTCTGTCCAGTGTCCGATGCGAGGAGAATGTTTAACAGAATTTCATTCATTTCTCACGGTAAATGTTCCAAAACTGATGGTGGATCGAAATAAAGCTGAAAATTGAAACAGTGCAGAGATTTTCAAAAAGAGATCATTACTGTGCATGTTCATCTTTAAATCCAATGTTCTGATCTTAGAGTCAATACGGTGGCTTTCAAAACCTTCTGCGTCAATATTCCAAAGTGAAATCAAACTTAGCTGTTCCATTTTGCTATCCTCTTCTATTTTAGCCAAACTGTGACGATGATGATCAGGAAGATCACATCGAGGTGCCGCTGTTGAAGACAAAAGTGAAAAGATGTAAGGATTCCAGCGGATCGCTGGTTTCCTCAGTCAGCCAAGAGACCAACAGCTCCTACGGTTCCATGCTCATGAAGTCCTCCAGCCTGGACTCACTGATGGTCCTACCCAGTCACGTTGCAATCAAGGTTAAACCAATTTTTGTGTCCATGAAAGTGAAACGCATGAACACATCACATACGCAATGCACCCCAAAAATGTGCATATGGAAAGACACCTTTAGATTACAAAAACAGACTGTGTACTTCAACTTGAGAGAAAACCTTGTCATCTGACAAAAAAAAGTTCTTTGGGACAGATACATTGCATTTGCATACGTGCATATGATGTTGATAGGTCATTGATTTCATCTCGATGTGCACAACAGATATTGTAATTTTGGTGTGGCCAGGTGTGAGGGCATTATTATAATAAAGTAATAATAGTTGGTTCTTAGAAAGCGCATGTTAGGGAACGTCTCTACGTGCTTGTTATCATTATCCGTGCACATTGGGCTCACATCGCCTGAACATTCCTGAAACCATCTCAGGTCCCTAGGGAGTATACTAGCCTGGTGCTGCCGTTTCGGCACAAATGGCTAAACAACCGTGTCTGCCCTCTCAGGTACCCATTTACTCCTGGGTGGAGAGAGGCACATGGGGCTAAAGTGACTTGCCCAAGATCACAACATGCTGCCACCAGCTGGATTCGAACCCCCGACCGTATGATCAGAGGCTACAAACCCTAACCACTAGGCCACGTGCCCCACCTCATTACATTCAAGGGAGCAGCAGCTTATGTCAGGGGAACATTGCAGTCGTAATGATCGCATTCTCTCAAAGACATAGAAAGTCCCTAGTTGAACATACCCTCCAAGCAAACAATGTGGCTGCTAATGAATGTCACATCAAGCCAGGCCGAGAATAACCGAAATTCTCTTGAATTTTCAATCAGATTGAAAATGGCTGCTTTGCCTGGGATCCAGATAGAAATCAGCCGGTACTTCATGATCTGAACATCACTATTCCAGCAGGTACACTTTTTAGAGGAAAAGATGTCCCACCAAATCTGCTCGACATCATTAACGCCTCACTCTCACTGCTTAAATATATTGACTGTATCGGGGGAAAAACCTACAAAATCCACCTGTCCTTACGTTGACCATGTCGGCCAGAGTCCTACCCCCCACTCTTTGGGCAAACCAGTCGAGGTGTATTCTGTCATGCTCATACACTATCAATTTCAAGCTGTGGCCAAAATTCAAACCGATTTTCTTCACATTTACTTTCCAGGAAAGTTGACAATGGTTGTTGGAACAGTTGGAAGTGGCAAATCATCCCTTCTGTCGGCCATGTTGGAAGAAATGACACTGCAGAATGGGGCCATAGTGATAAACGGGTAACTTAATTCCCTACTTTTTTTGACAGCACAAATGCTCAACAGCTCTCATTGTATCCGTGAGTCAGTTATGGACATTTCAGTCCCAGAAAAGAGAATTCAGAGACTAAAAGAGCGTATGAATATACCCTTTTTATCTCAGAAGCAGAAACTCCATTGCCTACGCAGGGCAGAAAGCATGGCTGTTGAACATGTCTCTGAAGGAGAACATCCTATTTGGCCAACCCTTCAACCACAAAAGGTAAACGAATTTGCAAGAAGAGGTACTCTACCAGTTCTAGATCAGATTGTTCACATAGTAAAGGTATGCTTAGGAGGGGAGTATAATGCAAGATTTCAACCTGTTTTTAGTTCTTAGATTATAACTATGAATGACTCCTTTAGATATCAGAGCACAAACTCATAGACAGGTTCTTTCATACAAATGGTAATTGTCATTTTTATTTGCTTAAAGAAATAATATGCTCTAGCACTGATGATGCCATTCATTGTGTTTAATACATACGTGCGTTCCCATGGTAATCAACGGACCATGGGCCCCCAATGGCTCCATAGAAAAGTGCATGAGTAAACAACAGTTTTGTAGTTTAGACCGTCACAAGACCAGT
>NW_019091422.1:356056-433941 GCF_001949145.1 Acanthaster planci
AGTCACAAGACCAGTCACAAGTAACAGGGTGAACAACGACAAAGGAATGCTTTTGTTGCCGTTCTTTTGGATAGTTTGTGGCTTGAATTCAGACTGGAGTTCTTGTGTTGGCCTTGTGGCGGTCTCGTGTGGTCTTGTGAAGGTCTTAAGCGGTCTTACTACAACACTGGTAAACAAAGTGCGACGTCATCGGCAGATCCTATTGGTCATTCTGTCTCATGGCACTCGATGACACGCAATGGGGTCACATTCTATTGCCACCATGGCGTGTAAATACCGCAGGTATCGTCGGGTCATCTCTGCCTGTGCCCTGCAACCTGACATAGACATGCTGCCGGCCGGCGACCAGACAGAGATCGGAGAGAAAGGAATCAACATGAGTGGTGGACAGAAACAGCGCATCAGCGTGGCGCGGGCCATGTACTCCAGAAGAGATATTGTGCTACTGGTGAGAATATTCTGGTATATACTGTCACAGTATCAAGTACTTGACAAATAAATACTTGGCAAGCTAACTATGCGATATTAGAATCCTGTGTCATGAAGAAAAACAAGAACTGTTTTGGGTGCTTCAAATAAACCTTCTGAATTTCTAGTTGGATGCCTACAAGAACAGCTTTACGTAATGCTCTTTTAATTTTTAACATTGAATACGTGTTGAAAAGGATATGATTGGAAAAGTTTGTAAGTGATGGAAAATAATGGAAAAATAGAGGATTTCAAATACACAAAAGAAAGTATCGGGCAAATCAGGATTCAGAAACATACTGTGTACTCTTCAAGAGATAAAAAAATTAAATAGTTTCACCGAATTGTTGGAGTAACTGCTGTGGATACTCAATCTCAGGATGATCCGCTGTCTGCTCTTGATGTCCACGTTGGAAGCCACCTGTTCCAGCATGGTATTATGGGTAATCTACTGAAAAAGAAGAAAACGGTCATCTTGGTCACCCACCAACTGCAGTATCTGGCCCACGCTGACAAGGTAATAATGGGAATTCCTGTAGCAATTTTTGGCTTGAAAAAAATTCTGACGTAATGAAAGACGGGGAAACAAAGTATGAACATGTGTGACCTGTGATGACAAAATGAGAGTAACGTCGCATCTCGCTCTTTCCTATTTTGAGGGTTCAAAGTCATATTGAAACGGAGGTCAATTTTGAGGTTTTGTGATATCTGGAAAGAGTAACCTATCTCCTTTTTAATTCCAAGTATTTCACAAAATCATATATTTAAAACTGTTATTTCTTCAGCAGTTTTGACGATAGCATTATTCATGCCTGGTCTGAAATAGTGAAAATATGCCGGAACCAAAGACGCAAAGCTGCCAGAATAATGCCACATTGTCACCTTATACTTTACCCTAAGTGTTCCATGTACATGCCATTGGAGAGCTCTTTTCTGCTGAATTCAAAAATACCAATACCTCAATTTTTGAAAATTCCAACTTTCAGCTCATTTTGTGGTGACGGGTCACATTTCTCCTCACCAGAAACACAGCAAATTCTTTTGAAGTCACCTGTACTCTCAGATCCACATTGGAATGCGATTCACACACTGCTTCGATGCATGGATATCTCACTTTTTCCCATTTCTAGATTCTGTTAATGAAAGAGGGACGGGTAGCGCAGGAGGGAATGCTAGAGGACATCATGGCGGCTGAGCCAGACCTCTACAACGGCTACCAGAAAGCCGTCAAGGAGATGACGGACCTGGAGTCTGAGGCAGAGACAGACGGAGAGTCCAGGAAACAGGAGATGATGCAGATCAGGAAGCAGATCTCGCATCAAGAGTCGAGCATCAGAGACGAGGAGGTGGCAGAAACCGGCGGTAAGCTAAGGTTCGCTTGTTGTTTGCTTGCTGACGGCGAATATTGGCATTACTATCGACCCCAGCCTACACTGCATGAGCCGTTGGCTGATGGTAGCATGTTTTTGCTGAGCAGATATTTGCCCTGCATAGCAGAGTTTGAGGCTTTGCACACTTTTTGGCAAAGCAGTTCCCTGCGGTGGGCTCAAGCACAGATCCAGGTTTAACAGGATTTAGGAAGATACACAACTGTGATGTCCAAACTAGGAGTCCATAACAGAGTTTTGGTTAGAGTTTCTTGCCTTGCTTGCTTTCCACCTCTGCAGCCTCGGGATTGATTTCTGGCTCGATCCAGCGTGAATTGATTTTTTCAGCCTGCATGTGATTCTGAGTGTTCTACCGACACTGTTCCTCTGTGGTTTTCTTCCCATCTGAAAAAGTTAATAATAAAAATCAGAAAAACATTTTCAAAAAAGGCAAAATGATGCTGTGAGTGCATCAAGAATAAACGGAACAGGTTTCTCAAAATGATAATCCAACCCTCAGCTCCCCCAAAAAGTCATGTTGCTTTTCTTATTCCAGATGAGCGTGGTCGTCTGATGGTCAAGGAGGAGATGGAGCGAGGCTCCGTGTCTTGGAGTGTCTACTACTACTATGCCAAGGCCATTAGGCTTCCCATAGCCCTTCTGATACTGCTGGTATATCCCCTCCAAGCCGGCATCATCGCAGGGAATAACTACTGGCTGGCCAACTGGTCTGAGGCGGGACTGAGTCCGGGAAACGTAAGTCCCGTCACCTGAGGCTGAAACATGACCGAGGCGTGACTGTTTCACTTGCTGTACTGGAGAGGGTATCTATCGTTCGCACACACTGATATGCAGGCGGGAGAATATGGCACCAATCATATTGCCTGTTTTCAGCAGAATGTGCACAAATCCACTCCGATTTGATTTCTCTCTTTCCACCCAGGCAACAGACTCAGCCTACTACGTCGGGGTCTATGCAGCGATATCGGTAGCCGGTGTTTGTAATTCCTTCATCACCACGATGACCACAGTCATAGGTTTGCTCATTGCAGCAAGACACCTGTTCAACCTCATGCTGAGCAACATCATTCACATGCCCATGCGGTAGGTCTCTTTTGGTCATTTTCTCTTTCGGGAACTTAAAGTGACTTAATTTCGACATTTTCAAATTTTTATCGAAATATTTGGCATACGCAAATTGATCCTGAACGGGACTGACAAATGATAAAAATTAAACCCATATTCCATCTTAACCAATCCTTAATCCTTTCCCCATGCTCCAAGGAAAGACGTAAATGGGTAAAAATCAACAGAATTGTTGTTGTTATTGTTGTTGTTTTTATCTTTTGTGGATGTATAGATTTTTTGACACAACACCAATTGGTCGTATCATCAACAGATTTTCTGCAGACACACAGATCATAGATATGGTAAGAGAAAATCGAGGGGATACTTTTTGGGGTGGGGCTTGATATTAGTCCACAAGCAGGCTCAATATTGACAATATTGCTTATATTACTTGTGTGGCTATTCTTCAGTTTTATCACTGCAGTGTGTTATGTTATTCGACTTTCAAATATGTTCCTTGTTTGGCTATGGACTGCTGATGTTACCATCTTGTTCTTGAAGCTACTCCTGTTACTCAGGAAACCTTTGTCATAACAACAATAGTACTAATATAGGCATTTATAAAGTGCCTTTAACACGGATCAAAGTGCTGTACATCATTTATTACCCCTGTTCACTGGGCCCATGTAACATTCCATCTCAGCTCCCTGGGGAGTATACAGCTCAATGCAGCGACTATTTTGGTGCAAAGCGACTAAATCAACCAGAATAACCATCTCTGCCCTCACAGGGTACCCAATTAATTACTCCTGGGTGGAGAGAGAGGCAATGAGTGACAAAGTGCCTTGCCTAAAGGCACACACACCATGACCCCAGGCTGGATTCGAACCCACAACCTGCGGCTTTACCCACCGACTGTGAATCCGATACTCTTGACCACAAGGCCGTAGCACGCATTGAATGCATCCATCAGTTTTGTCTTTCTTTCCGTAAACAATTCATGCTTTATGTGTGTTACATTCGAAGCGTTCTCTGATACTAACTCATCATTTTCAGAAACTTACCATGTGCTACGATGCCATCTTTTTCTACCTGACATCTATCCTGGCAGCCTTGATTATCAACGCCTACATCAGTCCCATCTTCCTTGCCACAATTCTACCCTTCTGTGTCTTCTACTACCTGGTCCAGAAGGTCTTCGTCACAACCTCCAGGTAACCTCTAAAAGTGGGAACTTCATTTTCATCTCCCGAGAGAAAAAAATACAGATTTCCATGCTCTATATGCAGTTCGGGGTAGACCCTTTCCTTTTAGGTTGGAGTCATGTCGGGCCAAATTTAAGTTCTTGCAACCTTTCAGTAGCTTCTGCCTTGAGCATTTCTGCAACCAGCACTGATATTCGCTCCTTGCATGCTGCCTCCATTGACATGCAGAGCCTCGAACTGGCAGCTTATAAAATTGTGTCAGAATTGCGTCAACGGAGCACAATTTGAAATATTGACCAATGGCATAGTATAAGAATTAACGCAGCATGCACAAAACTACCAAGCAACATACATGTGAATCACTGAATCGGCTAAGTTTATTGTGTATTATTGGCGGCAGCGTGTAAAGAGCGAATTCTTTTCATATTTATGGGCAAGAATGCCATTTTTGACATCCATTTTGTTTCAGAGAGCTGCAGAGACTTGACAGCGTCACCAAATCACCCATTTTTGCTTTCTTTTCCGAAACTCTTGGCGGGCTTTCAACAATTAGAGCATACCGGTGAGTTTGATGTGAACACCCTCACAGACTAGGTTTACTTCCTTCATCTTGGAATCTATCACTAAAGTCAAAAGGCACTCAGAAAGCTGGAGCTTTTGTAATGTCAAGTATGTCAAAACTGTTTGGCAGAAACATTTATGTCAAAGGAATTCAGTGTCAAATATGACAAAATATCCTTCATGTCAAATTATATCCGACCATGTCAAAACAACTTGCCACCAAAGGAACTCATGAAAATTCTGGGTAGGATTTACACCAATTTTAATCTTTTTGAGTTTTTAGAATATGTTTGATATTTGTACTAATTTCGAAGAAAAGAATTTCTCTGAAATGGATGAATTTGAGCTTCCAAATTTTGACCGTTTGTGCAGCAAGCACCAAACCTTTTTTGACGGTATCATGGAGCGAGTGGCCACCAACAACACGGCTTACCTGTACCTGCAGGCAAGCATGAGGTGGCTGGCTGTCAGATTGGTAAGTCAACTCCTGCATGGAATTACCTACTAAATGCACCATGCAGTGCCTGGCTTGGAAGGAACTACTTTGGGTTGTGTTTTTGCCTTTCTTCTCACATCTATTGATCATTTAATTGATCTTCCAAGAAGAGGGAATAAAGAGAAATAAAGAAGGACAAGACTTTCAAGGGACGAGGATGCTGAGTGTAATGGAAACAAAACAATATTTCCTTAAAACTCCTGTGTAAGTTCTTAACTTATAACGTTGGTTTTTTTTTAAGACAAATGTTTGAAGAATAATTGAAACACAGTCATTTAATTAAAACAATTTTTTCTGTCCTCTAGATCTGCTTTAAAGATTGTCAAAGAACCAAGCTCAGGTTTGCACAGCTCGCTTTGCTCATTTTCTTGTGTGTTCTTGATTGACCCTGGCACAATTTCCTTCTTCGTCACTTTCCTCTCTTCTTCGTAGGATTTAGTGGGTGCCTTTGTTGTACTAATATCTGGACTAACAACGGTGCTAGGGTCCATCTATGGCTCTGTGGACTCCAGCCTTGTGGGTCTGGGAATAAGCTATGCTCTCATGGTCAGTAACAAGCAAGGGCCTCTTGTCAAACGACATGCAAAATATTCATGAGGGTTGGACCGATTGAATGAATTAATGTACCGTTTGTTGAGACGCTCCTATTTGGAGACTTGTATTCCGGCCAAGCATGAGGCATCTCAATCTCAGCAGCAAGGAACAGCAATGGAGCATGAACGCTTTTGTCCAAGTACAGTTGAATAACTGGATTAGATGACCTACGTTGGGTTTGGAAATCTATGCTTGAAAGTTTTACATTGACAAGTGGCCTTGCTCACTTTTTCCTTTCTTTAATGTCCTATGCTCCTGTTTTCTGCACCTTAAGTTTTGATAATAATAAATTCATAAAAAAAATTGCATTTACAAAGCACTTTAAACAGGCGTTTCCAAGCGCTACCAAGTTTTAAGTATGTGTGTCTTAAGCTGAGTCTTGAACCGATTCCAGAGAGTAGGTGCAGTGACAGCAAATGCCCGCTGACCCTAACAGGCGTTGGTGCGCGGGCCATGAGCAAGATGTAAATGTGAGGTGGAATGAGATCGGAGGCTGATGGATGAGGTTGAGACCTTGATGCAGAAAAAACGTCTGCTTTTGGGTCATTCCATGAGGCTGGGGCACAACTTGTGACGGTGTCCATTGTTACGTCAGTTTGCGTTCTGTCAAAATGAACAGCTATTTCCCTGCATGTGGATTGCAAGGCTGAATACAGAGGTGTGTGTTGTTTTTATAGAGTAAATGACCTACTCTACAGGTCATGACAGACGGTAAAAGTTACTCATGTAACAAGGACACCGTCACAAATTGTGCCCCAACCTCATGGAATGACCCTTCTGTCCGCAAAAATTTGCATGTGCTATGCTATGAAATTGGCCCTTTACAAAAGATTACTGCATAACTTATTCAGGTATGTGCAACTGATATCCACCTGTCTTGCTAACAATTGACCAATGGATGACCTCAATGCATTTAATGTTGTGACCCGATGCTTTTTATTCAGCCTTATAACTTTTCAGTCACTCATAATTAACTTCAGTCAGCTTCTTGTTAATTTCTGGTTAGCCCTATGACTTTTCATCAATCTTTTTTTTTTCAGTCCAGATGCTTTTGCTTTTCAATCAAACGTAAACCATTTTTGGTTTTGTTTTATTATTTTTGTTGCCTTTATTTTATCTGCGGCAGGTGTCGGTGTACCTACAGCAGTTGGTCCGGTATATGGCGGAGACTGAGATGCAGATGAATGCTGTTGAGAGGGTGAAGCACTACACGACACTCACAACAGAATCGTACGAAGGTACATGAAACTCACAATAGCCCGACCTGGGATGTTATTTGGCTGACTCAATAAGCCCGTAAAAAGGGCACTTCCTGTCTCTTATGACTGACTGGCTCACACACAACTCAGCATCCAAATCATAGCAACAAATTGCAACTGAATGTACACAAAATGTCACTCTTAAATGGCACTTTAAAACAAGGCTTGTTCTGAAAACCAGTCTACCAGTTCGAAGATTAGGCACCTGTATGTGAACTCGTTGATTTGCAGGGATGGAACCGCCATTTCATTGGCCAACAAGGGGAGCAGTCTCCATCGAAAACATCTCGGTGAGGTATGGCGAGGAACTGGATCCCGTTCTCAAGGATGTGACCGTCCACATACGGGCAGGGGAGAAGGTATGACTGACCACTGGGGTAGGGAGGCCAGTGGTGGCCCTTCCCCTCTGGGGGGCCAGGAATGGCCCGCCACTTTTGGCAGGTCCTATGAAGAGGGGGGGTGCTTAATGGATCGGCCTATCAAGAGCTGATGCCTGATGGGCTCACAACTGGCCCCGCCCCCACTTTGAATATTGTTCTGCCGTCATTGTGACCAACATTTCTGAAATGATAGCTTCAGTACTGGCCAGGAATTTTTTTTTAAATCCTGGGTTTTGTCTTCAATCTCAGGTCCATTATATCGGTTCAAATGTTGTTCCGAAGCATAGCAGGCTTGGTCACACTGAAAACATGATATCAATGTGTAGGATTTGATGTTCCCGTTGTGGGATAAAAATTGACTCAATCAAGCTGCAATTTATCCGAAAGGGTACTTCAGTCCTTAAACTGCTCTCCGAGGAGAAGAGAGACACGAGACACTGAACCCAAGATTTTGAAATGTCACGTTCTTGTGCTCTGACATCTGCTCTCTCCTGTTCTTCAGGTTGGAATTTGTGGCCGGACTGGAAGTGGCAAGTCATCCCTTACATTAGCTCTCCTTCGTATAATAGACACATACAGAGGTGAGCGGCAAACGGCAATGGTTGAGTTGATGATTCTGTGAAGTTTAGACGCCAATAGGAATATATGAGACAACGCTAAGAAAGTATTTAGTGAGCATTTATCGCCGTTGCTTCTGCCATGTTCTTATCAGTGCCTTCACTCTTGAATGTTTGATTCAGCAAGCAGTTCATAAATCCACGACATGCTGAAAAATCCCATTCTGAATATTCATGAAACAGGTCGTATATTAATTGATGATGTCGACATAGCCAGTGTGCCACTGACAACGTTGAGACGACGCGTTGCCATAATACCTCAAGACCCGGTGCTCTTTGATGGAACCATCAGGTGAGGTCAAAGGTTAAGTCCTTGCTTTTTTCAAACACCAGATTTACTGCACAGTTGGAAAAGTTACGAAACAAATTATACAAGGAAACTGATTTGGTTGATTACAAATGATTATAAAGATAAACAAAGAATTGGAAAAGTTGCGAAGGGTTTTTCAGAAGTTCAGGCCTAAACCAACTGTGAAATTTTCCGCTCTGTCTTTGCTCAAAATGTAAACTGTTTACACTCTATATTATGAAAGCTTTGATCTTTTCCATCAGATGTGATAACATTAGTGTTACTCCTACAACACAAAGTGCAGTTCGTAACAGTTGTAATGAAACCATCTATTTATCCATCGTTGGTTTCTTATTGTGTATTGTGTGTTAAAAGGATGAATCTGGATCCTGAGCACCAACGGACAGAGAAGGAATTGTGGAATGCTCTGGAGATAGCTCAGCTGAAGGAGCTTGTCATGCAAATGGAAGACGGTCTAGGTAGGGCTTGACGCACCTCGTCTAGATACGGGAATCCTCAACCAGGAACACATCTGTCTTCTTGTTTATCTTTTAAGTCCATTACAATTATTATAGACGTATAATTGATAAAATGAGCAATATGAGAACTCCACGCAACTCTGGAGTATGATTCAAAGGGGACTTGTACTTCCCCCACTGGACGGTGTTGTTTAGTTTCTTAAATTTTACTCTCCAAACTGGGTCATGCACAGAATATATGAGATTAAATTTCGCACTGTGGTTGTGTGCACAAACTTACCTTGTTGAAGGTTCCAGTGGTGTTTATTGGACTGTAAAGACGTTAATGAACCAGGAAAATCGTGACATGTCCTGTTGAAAAAGGGTGGTATGTTGCCCTTCTTTTAAGAGAAAGTTGATAATTTGGAAAAGGCCTCTTAAGTTGGTGCGACTTTGTTCTTATTCTAATAGATTCTCAGGTTTCAGAAGGCGGAGAGAATTTCAGCCTCGGGCAACGCCAACTCTTCTGCCTGGCCCGTGCCTTCCTTCGCAACACCCCTGTGTTAATAATGGACGAGGCCACAGCGTCCATGGACGTGGAAACTGTAGGGGCATTTAGTATTTGTTTGTTGGTCACTGTGTTTGTTTGTCAATACATTTCCTTGGCTGGTCTGCTGGTTGGTCATTTTGTCACCGATTGTTGTTCTCTGTCTGCTGGTTTTTTGTACAATAATAATTGTTTCTAAAATGCAAATTCTTCTTCAAAAAGGCCTCAAAATGTTGTGCATGAAAAGGCGACGCAACCAATTACAAATCTAACGGTTCATCAGACGGTTACAAAACTGAATTTAACAGGGTCATAAGTACAAGCTGTCTGTAGTTGGTTTGTCATCTCTGGTTTTGATGTTATCCATTGGAATTGACAGGATAGAATTCTCCAGCAAGTTGTTGCCTCTGCTTTTGCCAACAAAACTGTCTTGACTATTGCGGTAAGAATATATAACTCTATTCTGCCTGATTTGAGGGGGAACATTTTAACGTTCAATAGTTGGAGCGATTTTGAAGTCAATTGTCTCAGAAAATTGAAAACACTTTTACCGTCAGATATGAAATCTTAGTAATGATCTTATGTTTTTGGATCTGATTTTTGTTACTTACAGCACCGTGTGGCAACCATCTTAAACTCAGACACCATCTTGACCTTGAGCCAGGGCGAAGTGGTGGAGCATGACACACCCGACAACCTCCTTACGAATCCAGACAGCGTCTTTGCCTCTCTGGTGAACTCAGATCAATAAGAACTCAGCCGTCAGGCTCTGAATCAGTCACAGCAAGTCCAGGGGAACGGGGTTGCTGTGGGTGCTGAAGCACCCCTTTACTTTTTAGGAGCGGGATGCTGGTGAACAAAAGAGCACCCCCAACTTTGATCACGTCGAGCCACAAACATGATCATGTATGCCGGAATTTGTACTAACACACTCGCCTGTGAAACAATGTTTTCAAAATGCTCCCATTTCAACATGAACCACTCTCCTGGGCTGAAGTTTTCATCGAATGTCCCTTATACGAAACACTTTAATTTGCGACGGAGTCTTACACATTAAAAAATTCTCCTTTTTGAGCGATTTCCAAATATCAATTTCGTGAAATCCTTGAAATTCAACCCATTCTCCTGGGTCTCCACAAGGCACCATATGTCTGTCCAAACTCACCAATGTCAAGAGATCCACCGAAAAACCCTCAGTACATATGATTTTACAACCTCAGCACCCCCTAAAAAAAATATGTTCCCGTTGGCATGAGTCACAGAAACTGTCGAATTGTAGTTTTGGCTTGCCATGTGAGAGGCAATTTGTGTATGTGAGAAATGTGCCATGTAAGTGTGATATGTTGTATGTTGGTGTACAAAACAAGGAAGCAGCAACATGCTAAGTATGATTCTATTGTCAAAACCAGGGGATAAAATCTTCATATTACATGTAGTTAAAAAGAGTTCCATTTCTTTATTGGAAGTTTTTGAAACGTGTGTTTTCACACCAGGCATGACATGAATCATTCTCAAGAGGAATGTAAGAATTGCTTTTTTCAACCAAAGCCCGGTGGTGTAGGTACATGTGAGGGGGGGCATGGTCCCCATCCACCCCCCCCCAGCAGAAGTCATTGCCCCACCCCCAGGTCTTTCCCTCTTTGAAATTTTAAATATACCTAACTACGTCGTGCCTTAACTCATTGGTTTTCAGTTCTCCCTGGAAAAAAATCTGTGCCTGCTCCAATGCTTACTCAGAAAATTTGCCCCAGTTTGTCTCCTGCTAAAGTTCCTTTTCAACCACTCATTTTTTTGAAAATCAATTTTCTTCAAAAGTTTGTAAGGACTTTCTGACTTTCTGACAATTTCTATAACTTTTAAATACTTTCTGATTTTTATAACTTTCTGATTAATACTTTTAAGATATAAGCAGAGCATTTTGCAAAAATCGTCAACCTTCAAAAGGTTGTAAATACTTGTATGTTTATTTTTAATTGCCCTAGAAATATTTTTATCAGTGTGCATTGCGACTTCTGAAGTACCGCAATAAAATGATTGAAATTTTTTTGATTGTGAAAAAATTGCATGTAATGGTTTGATTTCCGGTAGCGTCTGTGGTTTCATTCAATGTATGACAGGTGCTTAAACGCATTTTCAAATTAGTTTGGTTTGAATTAAAGTTTTTATCGAAAAGATTGGAAAGGGCATATACAGTGAATACAGTCACTGATCGTTCGGAACTTCACGACCAGCGGTTAGAATTTTGCAGTCCAAGTCAAGTCACAAGTCATTTTTTGCAAGTCAAAGTCAAGTCACAAGTCAAAAACTGATAGTTGCAAGCCAAGTCACGAGTTACAAAATAGCAACTCGAGTCCAAGTTAAGTGACTCAGTCTGCAACTGCCATTTTGTAGCTCAATTTATGAAGTACATATGTGCACCTCGTGCACACCAATATCTGGCGCCAGCGGGAAAAAAGTTTATAGAACTTTTTTCCTGACAAAAGAGGGCGCTAGTGCAATCTGTTTTTGAAAAATCAAGAGGGTTCTTTTGCACTAGAAAAGCAATTAGATTAAGTGGTTTTATTTTTGAAGTGATAAGTGAGATAATGACTCCAATAATGCAGTAGCTGGACGGGTGTAATTTTAGCATTTTATTTTAAGAAGGGGATTTCTTTTCTGATGACCCAGTTTATATTGCTCCAAAGAAGCACAATTTTGCTCGTGAAATCGCCCAATCATGTGTAAGAGCTAATGGAGAATTGGGCGCCCTGTAAAGGTCAAAGTCTACTAGTGTACGACGGGTGGAACAGATTTTGTGCGCTGATTGCTAAAAATCTGATGTAAATTTCTTGCATTTTACAAGTCCTTTTCATGTCACTGAGAGTATGCACTTTGCACAGGTTTCGTTGAATCACGGAAGGTAACGTTACAACCCTTCGACTCGCCCAACATCAGAAGAGAAACTCCAAGAAAGTTCGGATGTGACTCTGATTGAGCGGCCATTTTCTTCTCGTATCCTGCCTGAGACCGCCTGTCATGCGTGTATGTGTGCTCAACTTCCGGAAGTAGTTGTGTAGAAAACCGCGCCAGTGGGATCGGTGAGAATTTGAATGGTTAATTAGGCCATAGAGCAAGGACACAACAGTGCAAAGTTAAAGCATAGAGCAAGGAACAGAATGACAGCTTCCGGATGCATGTCTTGTTTGTTTTTTAATTAAATCATGTTTGGAAATTGTTAACTTTAACTTTGCTCAGAATCCTCACTGTCAAATGAATTAACAAGAGGTTTTCATGGTTTTGGTCATTTTATTAATGTTGGGAGGAGCCACTGTGTGAGTTAAACATTGAGACTTGCACTAGGCCTACATGTAGGCTTTGATAAGAAGCGAATGGATTTAGGTGAACTGGGATGTAGAGCCTAACACGCCTAACGTCGATCAGTACTGCACACTGATACTTAGGTTTAGTGATCAGTGATACTGTCAGTGTCACGGACAGTGATCAGGGTGGTCCTGATTATAGGCACAGGTGTAAAGTTTGTCATGTTTGTACTGTGGTAGCCTTTATACTGTATGTGTACTAATCCTTTCCAACGGCTAATTTGGGTTTCTTTTTATACGCGATGCTGCAAGTTCCTTATCAAATGTTTTTACGCAATTACAACTTTCTCCCTGCTCTAAAAACACGCCTATTCTTTGCAGGAAACTTCAGTTTTGTCGCCAGGAACAAATGAAACAATAATGATGATGTAGTTGGAGAAACATTGTCAACATGGTTACATAAAATTAGTTTCGTATACTTGTAATTAGACCACATTTCTTTTATACACAAGCAGTGAAAAACCAAATGGAAGCTTACATGTACATGAATGTTGGCCAAAAGCAATTTTATTTGAATACATTTTTCATTGCTTCCTTAATTCCGACAGAGTTTACGGAATGGCAACAGTGATTGACATGAATTACATCGTGGAAGTATCACATCATTTACAGTAACGGTTGAAAAGCTGTCGTCAAGTTCCAAATTTTGGCCACTTACTTAGAGGGCCCGGGGGAGACAGGTCCCCACAAACAGCCATCATGACCACCCCAACCATGAACGAGTTCATGGCGGACTGGATCATTAAGCGTGTCAAGGCCCGCTATGACTTCAAAGGCGACGGGGATGACACACTCTCGTTCTCCAAGGGCGAGGTCATATCGGTGACGCAGATCGTGGACGGGGGCTGGTGGGAAGGCATGATCAACGGGCAGGTTGGTTGGTTCCCCAGCAACTTCGTCAAGGACATCAAACCAGTTGGTAAGTAAACCGAGCAGTATTCCTTCATCAGATGTTAGCATAGTTTTTGAGGGCGCTTTACGAGATGCGCATTTTGCACACACCTGATAAGGACATCCATCAACCAGTCTAAGCATGAAATGTGCGAACCTCATGGAATAACGTACCATGTATGACAGTGACACTGTGTCACAGTGCCTTTGTGACAGTGTCCATATGATACATGTACATGTATTGCCCATTGTTAGCTCATTCATATGTTGTACACTTGTTTACAGAGCCCTATTACGGACCATACCATGTGATTTTGGCCTTCAGCTGTTGTTGCAAAGTAGTCAGAGTTCAATAATGTCTTGTTTAGTAGACATTTTTTTTGTAAATCAAACGTCGTTTGAAACTTGTTCCTGACCAAAGTTGAAGTGGTTTACACGAATAATTTAGCTCTGCTTTGTGTTTGGGATGCTCAGAAGTGTAATCGGGAGAGCAGGTCATGTTCCAGTCACTGTGGCTAGTTCTTTGCCATTGATGGAACTTGGACTTCATTTGACCCACAAAGTTTTAAATAACCAAGACCTTGGCTTTAAGTAAGCTTCAGTTCCAATCCTTGAGCCATGCATGAAAATAAGAAAAGATGGATGCAGCAAACCGCAGACAATAATTCATTTTATGCACACAGTGAATGTTATTCTATCACTCTGCTTGTTTTGGAAGTCCAGAACTTGCCTGGGCCCCTCATAGGTCCTGCTGAGCTATGGGCTGTGTCCAAACTGCTTGGCTGCAGTTTGAAAGTACACGCAAAGCTATTAGTGTAGTTGTGGCCACAGCCTCTGCCCATAGAGTTGTGCATAATTTTAAGCCACAGCCCAGTGATTCAGACAAAGCCATACATGACGTGGCTTACCAAATTTTGTGGCAGATTCCAGTACCAGTTGCCGGCCAGATGTAAATGAATACAGATTTTAGCTGGTGTCCACACTTTTGCATAGCAAATGTGACCAGTGCTAAGAGACATCAGGATCCTTCATGAAATTCCTTGTACATGTAAACTCATTGACATCTGTAAGTCGTAAACATAACTTACATCGATTTAAGGATGTCCGATGAAATGTTTATCCAGTGTGCCGGTGACAGGTCAACTGTCTGGATCATTGTTGTTACATGGGAAACATATGGCGCTCGTGTGAAATTAATAATAAACAAAGCTGTTCGATCCGTTTGTCGCTCACAGTTCTTGTTCAGACAGCACCAACACCAGTTTTATCTCGAGTACATGTATAATAAAATCGAAAGGAAACGACGCTTTTTCCTCTTTTAAATGATTAGTAATCCACATGATATTTCTAACATATCTTCATCTCACTAACCCAGCAATATTCGTACCCCAGACTGCCATTTTTTTTTGTCTTGGCGTAAATCAAATCACATACATGTACCTTTTGTTCGACCTGTGGAATAGTCTCTTGTTTGCCCAGGCTGGATTCGTTTTGTTTGAATCTACCGGTATTGGATTCATAGGCCTCAGCCACCATATTGTGGCATTTGACTTTCGTGGGGTTTAGTAAGCTTAGTTGCTTTTAGTAAGCTTAGTTGCTTTCGGTTGTAGAAACGTAGCATGGGTGGGTTCATGTGCATACATACAGGCACATGTACGCTAGTACCGGTATAAACAAAAATATAATATATAATCAGCGTCCAGAGTTATGTAATTGCCGTAACTGGGTACCTTTTTCAGGGCAAGCAGAACTGCAAAATACAGTTGCGCTTCTGGTTTGCTGATCTACAGGGTACATGTACCCTATTTTCATGGCTCGACCATAAAGTTATTTGCGGGAGATTTTAAGAGAATGTGAAATTGATTGTTTTTGCCAGGACTGAATCTGCTTGCCCTGACGAAGGTACTTGTACGGTACGGCAATTACATAACTCTGAGCACTAATTATGTTTTTGTCTATATTCTGATCATGGTGCTACGCCGCCCTTTCATATTACGGTACGTGTACCGGTACATAGAGTTTTGTATTCATCCATCAGAGAGACTTTCCTGTACATGATTACTTCCTGTCCAGTCCGCCTATGTAAGGTGCTTTAGACTGGACTGAAAGCCAGGGCTTGCTTTTAGGCATGAAGCTGCTGCCATTACCGTGTGGTCAAATACATGTTGTCCGTGCACAGGGTAGTATTTTGTAAGGGACATGGTAGAGTACGCTAGTCTCTCATCTGTGGCCTTGGATTGGTGAATTAATATCGCAGAGCCTGCATCATCTGGTTTCTGCATTCGAATTTGATTTAACCCATCTAATTTATTTTTGGAACATGTCCCATGGGCATGGTACAAGTCACAAAGTCAAGTTGTAAGCTACACGTACGGTAAATGACTATTTGACATGGGGACCTTGCCTGATGACATGGATGCACCTTCTGCATACCATACATGTACCTGTACTGTAGAAATGCTTGGATTCTCCCATAGAGCAAGGACGCTCTCTGATTCTCCTCAAGGAAAGAAGAAATAGGAAAAGAAAATTCAGTTTGGAGTAGGTATTTGTGAGGGAAGGGGGCTTTTTGAATGGCTACATTTGGTTCCTTGTCGCAAAATTCAATCAACTACATGTAACTCTCTCAGCACACTGTATACAGTTTGATAGAACAGGTTTTCATGTCAAACAAACAGTGGCTGTAATAACGAACAAGGTAGATGAAAACCCATGTCTTGTTTATATTCATTCGCTTGTGACCTGTATACACACAGGTATTTACTGCAGGGCTTGAGTGTAGTACAGAATTTATAATAATGTGTTTAACACTTTCACATTGTTTTTGTCTTGTGCAGTGTGTTTAGGGCTGTATAGAAAGGAATTGTCCTGCATGATGTCGTTTGCAAACAACATAAGCGCGGCCCCGGCAAAGCTAAACAATGTCATATCTTTTCCACACAGTGTAAATTCACTGTACATGTACACTTGTACTCAGTGCATGAACACTGGATGTAATCAACGGCATTATTTACACTGCATTGTAGACGTCAGTTTAGATACAAACAATGTGTAGTGTGTACATGTACGTATTCATCCTACACGGTGGAACACCTGAGTTTATTTTGGGCCGAATACACTTCCTTGTTTGGGCATTTATTGCTATGACACATGGACGCCTGGTTGAGTCTACTAGTACACAGAGCCTGTCAATCAACCAATCAGTGGGATGTAATAAAATCTGCATCTTGCATCCTCCTGGCATTTCTTAAGTGAACATGTGCCCAGAACCAGTGCATCTGAACCCAAGGCAGAACCACTGGTATGCCACTTGGGCATTTTGAACAGGAAGTAACATGCATGTGCCTAGTATGTACTGTACTGATATGATTTGCATATCTGGGACATGCACAGTAAAAAAACTCAGCCTCGAGGGGTACAGAAGGCAGGCTCATTTTTCTGCATTTCCGTTAGTACATGTGGGGCTATACATGTAACAAGCATTCAAAAAAAAAAAACGGTGTCTGCAAAAGTGGCCTTGATTGGAACAACTGGGCACCCACATTGCTGAGATGTTAACTATACAGGAAACTTGGAGTGTCCAAAATGGCTCTTGCGGTGACCCTCTCCTATGCTACAGTCTACGCCAGAATAAAACATGACACCTGTCACACCCCTTCACTTAAATAACTTTGATTTGTTGTGGAATACCGCAAGCATACATGTACACTTGTCAGTATGTGTTGTATTGGTATTCTGCCTTCAGATACATGTACATGTAAATATTCCTGTGCCTCAGATATTAAGAGAACGCCGCCGACAAGAAGACCATGTACACCTCACACTGGTCCAGTTTATTGCCATTTTAAAAAATGAATTTTGACATCCTTAAAAAGAGCAATGCCACATACATGTACATACGTGTACATGTAGCACAGATTCACATTAGAAACTTTTTCTACGGGAAACCACTCTTTTTTTTTCTCGATTAAGTCCGTTTTCACAGCGTTACAAAAATAGTCCTTGTTATTATTTGATGAGGAAATTCCTTGAGAACATTGATATATGAAAACATCTGGATGTTTTGCAAGCTGTGTCCAGTTCTGTGGATACAATTGGGTCTGTTTAAACAAAGAATATAAACTTACTAATTGAAGAAGACCGGGTACATGGGTTTTGTTACATACATGTAGGGCCCTACATGTATGTGTTCCTACAAAAATGCTAGACACAGACGTACATGGACATGTCCACTGTACTATCAAAGTACCTCAGTAATGTTGAGATGGGTCATTCTATAAATTCGGGGTCCAAAAGTGTGACATTTTGTGTCCCTCTTACATATACATCTGGCCTTTGTTATTTGACATGGAAATATCACTAGAATTGATTTCAAACCACATGTATTACTCCTTGTGTGGCAGGTAATTTGCATTAAATCATCACTCTTGGAAATTAGAAAATGTGTTCTGAACTTGGAAGAATTCATACTTGTACATGTAAGATGTGACAGGGACACACAAAAAATTGGACCCCCAATTTATAGAATCACCCATGTACCAACACACCATGGGTTTCAGAAATGCTTTCAAGTGCCTTTTCAAAGAAGACTTTCAAGGACTGGTACATGTACATGTGCTCATACCACATGTATACATGTACATTGTATGTCACTGTTTATTTGCTGCTTGGTCTTCTGGCCTTGGCCGTCCTTCATTTGACTTTGTAGGGACTTTGTTCTGTGTGCATACTGGTATTATGTTCAACCAGACCCCACAAAGATAGTATCTTTATTCATGAGAAAACTGCAAAAATTCTTTATTTTGATACCATGTGTCAAGTACCGAGTTTGTCTTGACTCTGAATTGGTGAAAAAATGTGAATGGTTACTGTACAGATTTACTGCTGCTATGCAGTCAATCCCAGCTCATTTCATCAGGTTTCGTTGTTTATTTTTTAATCTGTTTTTTTTTAACCTGTGCGGCTGCAACTTTCTATTTCACTACAAGACAAATTTAAGGAATCTTACCATTGATAGAGATGGCTAAAGTTGGAATGCAAGCATGCTTCTGTTTGCAGTCATATTTATAAAATAAATCTCTGTACATGTAATGCCTCATTAAGCGTAGATCAAGTGCCTCAGCATCTAGATAACAAGATAGCAAGCTGACAGGCAGTGTGGCACTAGACAGTAATATCTGTGTGAATGGTGAATCATATGCAATGGAATGTTACGTTACCAACGTGTTCATGGACAAATTGTTGGGCTGTACATGAACATACATATTCAATATGATATGACGCTCATGTAAATTATACGTACTGCACATGCATGTACTGTGCCCTGTACATGTACCGATACGTGTACATGTACATGGACAACACTTAAAGCACGTCACTGCTGGCACCCTACATGTACGGTAGTTGTGGGGACTGCATGTACATCATGAACACATTTTAAATTTTGTAATCTGATGCGCAAGTACACGGACATGTACCGTGTATGCGTATTACTTATAAAAGCAATGATTTGTTAAAAGGCGAGAACGGATGATCACATGTGTGACATGTTGGGTGTAATAAGACAACCAGCGCAATCGACCCTGCATGAAATTTCCGACGCACATGTACCCCCGTAACTTCTCTCTTCCGGGACTGTCTTCCCCAACTGTGAATTGGAAAGCAAGTGTATTTTGTCTGATGGACAGTTTTCGGCTGGTCATACACCGTAGCGAGATCGAGTGATCGTGCAGAGGTTATCTACAATCGTGCAGATCAAAGTGATCGTTCCCAACCCAACAGTTTTACAGAGTGTATGTGCTGGCAGGCCCTCATCACATTTAGGGAACAATTTCTTCTGTTTGGGTAAATTAAGGCCAAGTTCGGGGTAGGGGGACATTTTTCTGCCCTCACAAAGTTTTTGATCCCCACAATATAGATGTAATGATGAGTGTTTATCCCTCCCAACCACAGCATACAGTAAGTACACGAACATACTTCCTATGTGTCATACATTCATATGAACATGAACCATTCTGGATGATGTTGATAACAAATTCATAATGCGTCATCTATTTGCATCATTTGTCATAATTAACCACTAAGCTCGGAGTGCCATACGCTCCATGGTCACATCAGCCATTCCTGCAGAGATGGAGTTTGCTGTACATGTTATGTGCATTATTTCAAGGACATACATGTACATGTACAGGTTGGTTGCCTGAAACCTGAAACCTACCGGCAAATAGAGCTTCCTTTTTTCTACATGGAATGTAACTTGATCTGCACACACTCTTGTGAGGGAGCCCTCTATAGACAGGATTTGTTCACTTGTATCCCATTATTAACAGTATGTACACCCATACTCATAGTGTGCACATGTACATGTAGATAAGCCTCACTAGTTCACTGAACTGAGCCTTACATGTATATTAACATCATGCAAACCAGACATAACTTCTCGTGCTGTGCCCCATGTAGCATTGTTCATTATCCCTTAAGCTTCGAGGACCCTCACTGAGGTTGAGATGACTGAAGCAGGAGTGATGTCTTCACTGAGAGTTTCTGCCCTCATTTCTTGATGATGCGTCGATAAATGGACTTTCCTTTGACACCCTGTGAATCACCAAGTGATGGTTCTATAAATAACACCCATGGTGCCATAACCCCCATTGCCGTACTAATTCGTGCATTGTACATTGACATATGACATTTTGTCCACGGAGCAATACACCATTGCAAGTAGATTTGCTTACAATGTCACATCATTTACGCAGTCTTACTCCGGTACAGTGTGTGATCTTCACAAGAATCTGTTTCTATCCAGCTTACAGAACCAAGCATAAACATGCACAGTACACATACTCTTGCCGCAAATGTTATTATTGCTTTGTGTATATTCAGCCGTAACCTACTATTATCGCTCAAAAGTTTGCAGCATGCAACACGCACAGGAAAGGAATGAGACATTATTTACATGTATACTTTGACAAAACAGTGGGGTTGTGACAAGACACAGATTGCTGAATTTATCAGGTGGTGAACTTGAATACCGTCATTTGACATTTTCAGTCTTGGTACTAATACCGTTCACAAACATGCAAGAACACTCATGTATACTGCGGACTCCTTTGTCGTGGGAATGACACATGTGTTGAATAATACCGTACATGTACATGTAGTTACAATGTACTATGGTGACAAACTCGTTATGAGTTTTGTTCCCATAACTTAGGCCCCAATTTCTCCCCCCAAAAATTGTTTTATCAACACAGCTGGCCAGGGCACAAAGTTTGCGCTGTAGACTCTATGAGGCCGGTTCTGTTCCTGCGAAGAGGCACGATGTATACCAATAATTATTCCCCAAGTTGCATTTCTGTTTTTAATTAAGTTTCAAGAGGAAAAACTTGAATTTTTTACCGCCATGATACACGGAAGCTTAACACGCAAGAAGCGCACCACACACCGTCGTACTGTACATGTACACAGCTGCACCAGGCAAAATGACACTAGACCTGTAATCCCCATATCTACTGGTACCATAACCTACAGGCCTATGCCCTGATCCCCCCAGAGATTTATAATCTCAGTCACCCCTTCCCTACGGTAGTGGTGTCTTACATTACGGTACATGGTGTGAAAGGGGTCATCATCATCCTCAGTGAATCACAAGCCTAAATGTACCCGGAATACTCCTCTTTAAAACTGTTTAAAGTGTTGATGCCTGCAGTGTGTTGGCATCTAGACTGTAAGTTATGTACATGTACATGTAAGCGCACACTAGCACTTAACTCATCCTTGCCCGTGGTCTGGTACATTTATTGCAGTGTCTGTCCTTGTACAGTGTACATGTAGGTGCAGGTACCAGACCAAGGTTTCACATTGAAGGTCAAAATGTCACGAGACCTTTTTTTTTTACCACTATGGGAAACTTGGGTTGGTCTTGAGGTGTTACTGGGACTTTCCATTCATGAGTGCAGCTTCTGTTGCCCTGTTCATGTTATATTAATATTTAATGTAAGAATTAAGAGAGCTTGTCAAGGGAAGCGACGTCTCCTGGAACCTCCAAGACTCAACTGCAATCTGTCGTGCCAGTTGTCCAGTTTAACCAAACAATTAGATTTCTATCAAAATCAAAAAGTGTGGTTATGGGCTGCCACAGGCTGTCTTAAATTTTCCTTTACGTAGTTTATGTGTGGAGTATACAAATGTCCGTTAACCAAATTAATCATCTCTCTGACGTTTGCCTGTACCGCCATGGAAGATTTTTTTCTAAATTGGACAAGTTTCGTAGAGGGAGTTCTTAACGTGATGCTGGCCCTGCATGTGGACACCCTCCCTACTGAAAGTTGACCGAGTTTTATTGCACAAAGATACCATGAAATTTAGTACTTTTTTTGTTGTCTGGTGTGGAAAATTCTGCATTGATTGTAATGTGCATTGTTTAAGGTGGCCGTGAATATGTACACACTATTGAAATTTTGCACGGTTTGAATCTACATGTACTGTACGCAGTAAACATCTGATTAAATCTTAGGAATTCACACACGTACTTGTGGTAATGGGAAAGAGTAAATTCATGAAAACATTATTTTAAAATGGCCTTAGCATATATTAGAATTTTATCTACATCTGTGCCCCAAAGGTGCGGTTATATTTTCTAAAGTTTGTAGGATTACTTGTACCGGTACATACATGTACACAAGTTCATGTACATATCATGCATTATTTATGAGAATTTGATAATGTGGTAAGCCACAACTCATGAATAGTCATTAGCCTCCAAGGTGGACATTCTGGGGTCACAGGAAACCACCCAAAAGCTGGTGGAGCCACTGTTGGCTGAAGGTGACCCCATGTTTTCACCCTGACATCATCACCTGTGTTGTCTGCCTTCCATCCTGCCTTCTGGCACCCTTACCTAGCCCTGGTATTTTGTCTACGGCTCTGTTGGTGGTGGTGGCGGTGTGCGGTAGTCACAGTGGTTGTGGTAGCTGCTCCTGAATGACTCCCTGAGTGTTTGAAGTCGGTGGCCTAGAAAATGAAATTCCCGAATTCTCGGAGCGCATACATGAGTGGCGACATTGTGAAGGGGAGGCATGTATTCAGCTGAGATCACTCAGCTGGTCTGTTGGATGGCATTGAAAGAGGATCTGTGGTGTGCTTCGCTTGCCTTCACCCTGAGTCCGCATTATAAGAAAGAACCAGCAAACAAATTCAATTTGTCCAGCTTTGTTATTTAATCCCTTGCCCTGCTGGTTGTGGCCTGCATACATGTAGATGAATACTTATGCATGCTTGTCAGTGTGCAAGAGATAAGGTCGTAATTGTAGGACTTTTCACCGTGGTGGTGGTCGTGCACAGGAGTTGGCCACTCTTCAGTCGGGTTTGTTTCTTCAAGTTGTTGAAAACATTGTGCGCAGGCACAAGCACCCTAACGTAAAGTACAGGTGTTGCCAGCATGAGTAGCAGCAGGCACTCACTGAACAAGTTGCCAGCTGTATGCAGAGGATTTCGTTGAGCCGCCGCCCCACCTGTTTTCATGTGCGTGTATTCCCCCCAAATCTGGACTCCCTTTTATGTCAGTGTGGCATCGGTCTTGTGCTGCTGAGTCGAGAATCCGGACAAGCAGAAAGGTGCCCTGGATGAGGGGGAGATGTTTCTCACTTCTTTGTGTTAAGAGGCTTGACTTGAGGGGTGAATAGAGCTTGTGAAAGGGAGAGTTCTCCTCATTCAGATATTCCAAGAATCGGGTCTCAGCACGTGATGCATCAATTGCCTTGGACATAAACACGCCGGACGAACAGGACCGGAGAGGGAGGTACACCCAGTCACTTGCTCCCTTCATGCAAGAAGCCTTTCATTTGAGGAACGATTCGACCAAGATTGTCAAGAGACACTGTGTGTTGTTCTCCTGTCTACAACCAGCCAGTACACGTTTGATGTATTTGTATGAGGCCTGTCTAGCCACCAGTATGTAATTCAGTCATGGATGGAATTCAGTCATCTACAGGTCATGTATACAAGTACACATTTTCTCCTTTTAGACTCAGATCATGGAGCTGTTAAACAGATCCACCTGTGGATATACAAGTAGAGAACACCTGTGCATCATATAGAAGGACCACAGTGACAGAGAGAGGACTACATGTATGGTACATGCGTATATGTACATGTACATGGTTATGAGCTCACTGTTTAAAGTACAGTACAGTAAGGTGGTTCTCCGTGAACATATACAGTACATGTACTGCCAGCTTTGTGTCACAAGGGCAGTGAAAAGTTTCATTACTACGGGCCTGCTTATCCTCAGCAAACAGGGCGCACAAAAAACCTCAGGAATTCCTGCAGCATTGTTGTGGGGAGTCGCCATCCCTTCCCCCAAAACACAGCGGGCGATACCCCTTTGCCCTTCACCCATGAGGAAACTCCTCCGTCTGCATGACTCACTCCAGGGTAATGCCGCCATGAAGTGCTGCCTCTGTTCTTGTTCCACCAGCCCCCTTGACCTCGGGCCAGGGAAGAAAACTTCATTTTTCTTTGCTCGTAAGTTTCACTCTCTGCAGCCGCTGCTCTGCTGCAGAGAAAATGTACACAGTTATGCATCACTTTTCGTTGTACCTTTATTTACATGGGGATGTGCAGTAGTTCCTGTGTGCATGTCTGTCTGCCGTCGTCGGCAGTATCAGAAGGACGTTTGTTTTCTTTGCAACAGAAGATTGTTGAGGTTATTAAGAATCATTTCTATCTTTCTTTACATCCTTCTTAAATTGTATTTTGCTATTTTTAACGTGTACAATGTATGATGTTGGCCTTTCTTTGTGGGTAATTCCGAAATTAGGGTCCATTTTTTGTGTGTCCCTGTCACATCTGACATGATTTTGTGAGTTCAGAACACATTTTCTAATTTCCAAAAGTGATGAATTCATTCAAATTACCTGCCAAACAAATAGTAATAGTTTGAAATCAATTCTGTCGATATTTCCATGTAAAATACATGTAACAAACGTCAGATGTAACACAAAAAAGTCACTTTTCTAAACCCCTAATTTCTGGAGTTACACCTGTACTGTGGATTAGGGATATTGGTTTTGGCACCGGGACATGTACATGTTTGAGTACGATAATTGTTTCTCGGGAGGAGACGTGTCCATATGGAACAAGTTGTCTTCCTAATCCTTGGTCTGCTGACATTGCTGGATCCACTGTCCATCAACACTCAAGCCAGTGCCTTTGTTCAACCTGAAATTAAAGATCGGTTTAATCCTGTTGATTAGGGTGAAAACAGCTTCAGAAAGATGAATCCTGTTTAGAATTCTGTCAGATTCTCTCAGAATGTAAGTCTTACATGTACGTGTACGTGCTGTTCAGTGCCGTCTGTTTGGGGTTGGATTTTGCTGGTGCTGTAATATTTGTAGCCCCTGGGGTGATTTATTTGAACCATCTGTGGGTGTGTCCCCTTTCTTTGGGTATCCCATTTTCAAAGAACCAGACATTAAATCATTGCAGGAATCATGCACGGATACATAATGTGACACAGGACACGTGTGAGTACTTTATGCATGCATCAAACATTTCATTATGGTGACTGTACATACAAAACCGTGAAACCCGATCTTTTGTAGATGGTGCATAATGTGCATACTGTACATGTACATGTACAGTATGCACTACATGATCATGTTCATGTATGGACTTGTGTCTTGATACGGTTTACATGTACGTGTATGGTATGATTTATAATGTGCGTTACATGTACACGCTACATGTATATTATGATTTACGTGCCACATTACGTAAATTCATAGTGCTCATGTACGTGTTGTTTGGTCATTTGTTATACCCGGTACATGAAAACCATTCCTGAGCTTTGAAGCTTTTCATGGTGAAGGAGGCAAGTGACGTGCAGGTAAAGAGGTCTTCGATAGCACCATACACCGAGTGGTTCTGATAAGAAACGGAGGGTACTCAACGTTTAGGACAGTATCACTGTCCATCGTCAGCCTTGGGTACTTATGAGAACCATCCATACTCAAAAAGAGAAATCCTCGCATGGTGCTACCGCAAGCCTTTTTTTTACTGAAACCATGGCTGTCACACATTCTAAACAAGGTAACAGATGTTGTAACTTGTGAGGAGATTTGAAAGTCCACAATATAGGAAGGTATAGCCTGACGTGACATCAATTTTTTCAGTTTCAAGTAAATTTTGTTGTTGTTGAAATGGTTATCTGTGCACTAAAATATGTACGCTGTTGTACACAAGTAAAAGTTTGAGAAAAGTTTTGAGAGTTTTATTGATGTTTCTATTTTTTTGTAGGTGCTCCAGCCAAGACCAATGACGAAACATTGGAAGAGAAGGAGAAATTGAAGTACTATGAGCAGGTGCGTGGAGATGTTTAGGAATGACTCGTTAGACCGAGCCATTTCATCGAAACGTTTCAATCAAAGTGAAAATTGGATGAAAATTCAAGTTCAGATTGTACCTATAACAGCCTTTGCTATTTGTTTTTACAAATACATTGTACCTGTATCTTGTTACATTTAGTAGTGAACATTGTCCAGTTGAAAGACAACTTAGACGAGTGTATTAAATACCCCTGAAAGCTAAGTGACACCAGTTTGATTCCCTCCACAGGTTGTACAATCATTGCTAGAGGCAGAGAGGAAACACGAACAGGAATTGAGATCACTATTAACAACGTATTTAAGGCCGTTAGAATCCGCCAATGTGTAAGTCCATCAAAATTCTTAGCACTCCCCCCCCGTGCTTCGTTTCCTTGCCTGTCTCCTCACCAACCTTTCCTTCTCCCTCTGTCATAAAAAAAAAATGAACTCAGACGTATTTTTGGTCCTTAATTTTGTTGGTTGTTAAAATCTTTTCATGTATTCTGTTTCTGCCTGTGCCATCATTGTTTTCACTGTTTTCACCGCTGTTGCTTACAACCAAAGTTGTATTTCTGTCTCATTTTCAGTAAAATATTCTGTTTTTTAAAATTGCTGGCTGTTGACTTTCATTGCTGGCCTAGACTTTGCCATCTCTAGTATCACTGCTTTTGGTGTATTCACCTGGTTTTTAATTCCTTTGTTGTTGTTATTGCTTTTGTTGCGACAGTTTTGGTTCAAGGTATTTTAGTTCTTTGTACCTGTGCCGAACTTTCAAGTTTGGATTCCATAGAAGTGCACTCACTGTGACCCCAGGGCACACAGAGTACAGTAATTTGGGAATCAGTTGTGGGTTTTGTGTGGGAGATCGTTTCAACATGTGGCACACAGTGCACCTGTGTTTGGCCTAACACTTAACACTGGCCTTGTCCAGGAATATCACTTTTTGCATTCTCAATTTGTATATCTGACCCCTGAACCTTGACCCTTAGGTCGTATAGTTAATGATGACAGGGGTGCGTAAAAACACAACGTGTCATATCCAGGGGGTAAAAGCCAGATATGGAAAGAGTGGACAAATAAACACCTTGAAAGTTATCAATGTCAAATTTCTTTTTTGTCATGAATCTTGAAAGAAAAAAAAAATTCCTAAACGGTCTCAAGGAAAGCTTAATGTTATTGTTCTGTGGAGTGCAATCGCAAGCAGGGAACCTTGAACAAAGAACTTGTGTTGATTCACCTGGGGCTCAGAGAAGAGACTTGGGTTGAATTTGTGTTATTCTTTGTCTCTTGTATTCAGTGCTTCTTTGTTCCTTGGGTTTTTCTATCCATTCTTGGCGAGGCGCTACACGTATTTAATCATCAAACACGTTTATTGGTTCAGGTGGAAATGTTGAGAGTTGTTCATTTAGACAAATCATCAAAGGACCTGTGTGGTTTTTCCTTTTTTATTTTGGGGAGAAAACCATTTTTATACTTAAAGTGGTTGGAAGTGATTTCGTCTGTGACCATTAAAGGTGTGCGGTTAAATGAACAACTGTATGCACTTCACATGCTGCAAAATCCTCCCGGATTCCTCACTGTGCAGGAAAGCCATGGCAGTTTCTTGTACTCTAACTTGCAGGGGCATCATGTCCCGTGTGAAATGGCAGATGAGGGGCTGTTCTGTCCTTAAACCTGAGAAACCCCTCAAGATCTTCAGTTGGATTGTGAAAGATCTGGAAGGGTTAAATGATCAGTTAGCAAATAAGGTGAAGCTCACTCTCAAGGGGAAGAATTTTGGAGTCCCATGTCCATCTCTTTAAAGCAAGGGCTGGTCACCAGTTCGCTTGGAGGTCACTCTCCTGGACCCTGTTCTCAAAACAGTATCTGTTTGATGGTTTGTTGACGTTTCAGCTTGTCAGCGAGCGACTTCGCCTTGCTCTGTGGCAACATCGAAGAGTTGTTAAGCTTTCAGCAATCCCTCCTGGCGTCGTTAGAAGAGACTGCCAAGTGAGTACAGACTAATTAGTCCAGAATTCGGATTCCGAAAATAAGCACGGTTGCCAATAAGTATTGTTAATTAATGTCAACTGTAATTGTACAAGTGTGCACATTTGTAATTGTCCTGCCTTCATCATTTTAGACATGAAGGCCTACAACGTAAGCGTATCTGTCATCTTCTACATGTAGCTGCAGGTCTGCTTAAAAAAGGCAAAAAAACAAACAAATAGCATAAACTCTTTCCATAGTTATAGTTTCTGGTTTTAATTACGGTATGATTGGAACGTGTTGGTTGTAATCATTACGTTTGCTGTAATCTACAGGCTACAATGTTCTTGGTATGACCTGAAAAAACTTGGCTAAAACTGAAAGTCATGCTTCCATAAGATCAACAGCACGTAAACTTCCAAGAAGAAAATAGAGCATTGTCATCGTATGTGTAAGGTACCTAGTGCACAGGAAAGATGCACCGGTAGGTATGCCACACACAGAGTGTAGGAAGCTAAGACATTGGCTAGGTGCCAGACCAGTGAGTAAGATCTTGTATATTGAGCGGAACCAGTCTAATCAGGGTCTGTTGTGGTACATTGCAGTATGTAGTTGGCATAATTCCACACCGGTTCGTTGTTGCAACCCCCGGAGGACAAGATACCAATCTAGAACAGGGCTCTGCCAAAATGGCGAGGTTTTTGCCTATACTGAACTTTGGAAATCTCCAGAGCACAAAACGTTCTTAGACCAGAAAAATGAGTCTTGACTAAGTTCTTGTTACTCTGAAGGAAATTGACTTTTTGGATTAGAAGGTCCAGTGTATTTTAGTTGTGTCGTACCTTTCAAGGCTGTCTGCTGAAAAGCTAAAATAATGTTGATGTTGTGTTAAATGTACACACCTGTTCAGTTCAACGAACTCATTGATAAATAGCAGTTTTTATTGTCAGCGATTAGTCATCCAAGTCTGGTTGCCACATCCTTAAGATCACGTTTACCCGTTACATTTCATTGGGAAGTGCAGTCACCACATCAGTGGTCGTGTTTATACCACAGGACTGGTGTACTTGTAGTTACCTTCTCCCTCTTCCTGAAAAAAAAAAAATGCTGCCGGAAACCTCAAAACGCCCACACCTAAAAGTTCCCCGCTTTGCAGATCGGGATAATTTATAGGCCCATGTACACGTACCGTACTTACACAGGCCCTCTCTGTTAGGAATGTGTACACTGTGATGTTGGGAAGTTTCGATAAATTGAACAGGGAGATTTAGGACCTTTGACCTATTGAAACGGTCGGTAGACTTTACACTTTACACACATGGATGTACATGTACATACTACAAAATACATGTTCAGTATCATGTGCGCATTGTATGTAAGTGTAACTTTTGTGTCAGACTTTACAAAATTCTAAAATGGAATTTAGTATTGAAAGGCAAACATTGTCTCATTTTGCTGTTTAAACAGCAGTGGTACGTGCCGTTTTTAGAAAGTGCAACTTCTATCCCGAGGGCATTTAGGGGTACAAACAGAGAATGTACATAGATCCACTTTTAAAGGCAGTTCTGCAGAATTGGATGGACTCAACGAGATCACGAGGGATAGCAGCGTTGTGCATTGTATTTAATAAAAAATGAGGTTATACCAGTATGTGGGTGATTCTATAAATTAGAGGTCCAACTTGGGGACATTATGGTGTTCTGTTACGGGTGAAACCATTCAGCTTTTCTGGATGGAACTAATATTAGTACTGTTCACATTCTGTAGATCAAACAGGATTACATTGTTTATGACCTGTACAATATAAAGTTCAATCTGCACAATGTTTGATAATGTGGTTACAATTTTACATGAAGAAAAGTTGGATGGCTTCACGTGTAACAGGACACCAAACTGTCCCCAAGTTGGACCCCTAATTTCTAGATTCCCCCGTGTACACATGTGCAAATACTATTCCAAAGGATCAAAGGTCAGGCATTTTCACCCTCGCTTCCTTCTCTGCAGAGTCCAAACCCAGTCTTTCTTGGTTTTAATTAATGGGGTACCGTACTTTAAAACCGCGTTTCCATTTTTTTTTCACATGTTTTATTTTGGCCAGCACAATGCTTCACAGGGATCACTTCTTAAAAGCAACTTGTCATGTACTGTACGCTTTCAGTGCACAAATGTTAAAGGGAATCTGCTTTTGTGCTTCCGTAAATTGAATACTTCCACTGGTACGGTATGGGGAACAATCAAACAATATGGATCATTCACAATACAGTGCACCACCAAGTGGTTGCCGGGGAACGGCCATTTTCTTCCCAGTGCATTGTGGGAAATGGCCGACATTCTATTAGCTGCCTGTGTGCAGGGGGCTTGAATTTTTCCTGATGTGCATCCAGGTAGATTAGTAAATGTGTTTCAAGTATCGGTTCTGATTGATTCTTTTTTCTGTCCCCTGCATAGAATGCAATGATCTATCAAAAAAATTCCTTCGGTTGTCTGCTGATGTGCACTCGAGTACAAATTACTGCAAGTCGGTCATGTTTTTAGTCCATTGTGAACTTGACAAATTGCCTCTCCTTGGCCACCTCTTGGTGGCGCTCTTAATTGTGAATGTCCTGTATTCCCCGTCACGTACCGGAACAGTGATGATATATTAATGCAGCATGCACCATGAGCAAGGATCACACTGGCTGCTAGCCGTCTTTAGTCTGCTGGATCCCGAGAGCGCCCGCGTCGCGGAGCCCCTTTAAGCCTTGTTATCTGCCCAGCACATGTCCAGGAAGCACATCCAAGCACCCCTGCTTCCTCCGGCCTTCCTGAGCATGGTGCACCCCCGCTGCTCACTCACCCTGTACATCGTCCACATCCTGTTCCCTTTTAGGGTCATGCCACTCTCCCCCCCTCCCCCACCAGAGTTTGATTTATTTTTTGTCAAAATGTTGTACCTGTTAGTCGTGTTTCACTTAAGGTATTAAGGGGGCAGGCCATTTGTGGGTTTATTGGCTGTATGATTCCTCGAATTGACAGAATCCTCTGGACCCTGCATAATCCTCCACAATGCATTGCTACTACTGACACATTGGTGACCAGATCCTACAAAATGAGTGTTAAGGCCATGTTTTTGGTAGTTCTACTTTAGTTTGCATGCAAATAAAGCAAATTGAGTTCTTTGTTTGGATGTGTCTTCCATGTTGGCATCCTGATGAAAAATGGACAATATGACAATGACAGCCGTGTGGAATAGACTGATCCATTAAGCCCTGTACCCGGACATGCGTGCATAAAAGTCTGACATGCGTAATGCACGTACGATGCGTGTGGCTGAAACATGTAGTGTGGAACTGAAAAAGACCAGGTGCTGAATGCCCATGTGCGAAGTGGGCTGAACTTTCTGGATTATTCTATTGGGCCTTAGCTCTGATTTTTAGACTGTTTTGTATATCAAGGATTAAAAACAAAAAAAGTTTGTAAAAAAATTGTAGGCTAAATAATACATGTCTTTTTGTAGTATCTTTGTTAAAACATGGTTTACTCAGCATCCAGTTTAGTTACGCACTGCCTAGGACATGTTTATGTGTGCGTCTAGAACAGTTGGACTCATGTAAGAGGAACTTCTTGAGTTTTATTGTTTTGGGAAGGATATGACAGTTTAGAAAATGAATTGTGACAAAGTGAAATTACAAATTCATTTGAACTAAATATGAACAGTGCATGTCACGTGCCTACAACAAAATAAAATCGTGAAGCTTTGTGCCAATGAAACAGACCTTGTTGATATCAGGGGCATTTTTTATGTATATATTTATTTATTTCTATTAAATTTTTTTCAATTGGGTTTGAACATCCAGCGTAGGTAGGGCCGGGAAGCTCAGTTGGTAGAGCACCGGTATGATATTCCGTAGGTCGCAGGTTCTGATCCCCCTCCAGTCAATTTCTTTGTCCATCTGTATATTCAGGTTAGAACATCGGCAGAAGAGAGTTGGTGCTTGTCTCATGAGGGCAGCAACGCAGTACAAATCACTCTACTCGGCCTACTGTGCCAACCACCCCAAGGCTGTCCATGTATTACAAGAGCACGGGTAAGTCACATATATACAGAGGTTCTGCAGTACACTCTGGGATGTCATTACAGGTCACTATGGGCTTGTGTCCATGAGCAAGACAGTTGACCACAATTGTCTCACTTATCCAAGGACCAAATGGGTCTTCACAAAGGTAGTATTGGTCTTCTATTTGTCAGATCTGGTTGTAAATAAATATGAAACCTGCAAAACCTAAGCTTTCTACTTGTTCCTTTTTCTGCAGTGAAGAACTGGGAAAATTTATGGAGAGTAAAGGAGCCCCCAGCCCTGGAATCATGTTGTTAACAGTCAGTCTGAGCAATCCCTTCAGAAGGTTAGACAACTTCATCACCTCTTTCCAGGAGCTGGAGAGACACATATTAGTAAGTGACCACTCGGTAGAACCCTTGATTTCCTTTTGTCCCCACTTACTTACAAGTGGATGGCTGCAGTTTGAGTGACTTTTCTAGTGTCTGCACAAGACAGTCCTAGACTGAAGGTCATCAAACATTTCACTTTCCTTTTTGGGTCTTGTTTGGCTCTGTCCAAATCAAGTGGCTGTGACTATGAGTAACACACATCAGTGTTGTAATAGTTGATTCCTTTTTCCATACTGGTACTTGTACTCATACTCATGGGAAAATACTCATACTCGGTGAAATATTTGCCTCGTACTCCTACTCGCCCTCATGGCATACATGTATTACTTATACTCATACTAATGGAAAATACTCATTTTGGTGAAATATTTGCCTCGTACTCCTACTCGCCCTCATGGCATACATGTATTACTTGTACTCATACTGATGGAAAATACTCATACTCAAACTCATGGCAAAATACTCATACTCAGTGAAATATTTGCCTAGCACTCCTACTCATCCTCATGGCATACACGTAGTACTTGTACTCATACTCACGGAGAATACTCGTGCTCATGGAAGTGATCTATCTGATGTGCCTCATCACAGCCTTGGTTCAGCTAAGCTTCAGTGCCCACAATTCACAGTGCTTCCTAGCGAGATTCTTGTACAGAAGGTGGGACAGCCTGTTTCACCCTTCTTGTTGGGGTGGTTAGCATTTTAAATCCGTCTCTGTCTAGCTCTGTGAAGACATTAGTATCACGTCACTGACCTGTGGTCACCTAGGGAGGATGTGTCAATCAAGGTCATTGTGTGGAATCTAATCGGATGATCTGTTAATTTAGTATTAACAGTGCGTTGAATAGTGACAGGTGGGACCTGGTCCTTCAAATCCAACCAAGGTCAGCAGGTCATAGATTTTTCTGAGCCAGCACTTTTAAATAAAGTTAACTCTGTATGAGGGAAGCAGAGGTATTGCAACTTACGTTTTGAAACTGCGTCTTTTTTTCTTATTATGAACAGAATACACATCCAGACAGAATAGAGATTCAGACCTGTGTGTCGGTGTACAGAGATATTAAGGTGAGCGAAACATGCCAGTTTACCTAGTAGAAATAAATCAACAGCTCGGCCACTCCGAAGTTCCTCCCAATTCCCTGATTGAACTTAACACAGAAAGGATTTCCTAAGCAAAAACAGGTTCCCACAAAATGTCATGTGGTTCATATTGCTTTTGACTGGTTCCCTTCTAACATCTGCTTAGATCGTGAATCTGCTTAGCAGTATATTTTGTTGTGCAGCTCGATGGAATGGAGCCAATGTGAGAACCAGGCCCAAGTAATGACATCACTGAGTAAAACCTTCCACTGTAAAAAAAAAAAAAGAGGTCATGTTGAAATGTGTCGTCTTAATTGCCATAGTGAATGATGCCTCCGGCTTTCTCCGCAGACTTAGTCACCAAGTGCTCGGATGACAAAGTTCTTTTGTCGTTTTGCCCCCCCTCCCTATTCTCTCTTGCAGAACCATTGTTTAAGAGTCAGGAAATTAAAGGAGGCAGAGTTCGAGATCATGACGGGCACAATACAAGGCTGGGAGGGAGATGTGAGTCAACCCGTTAAAGCTGTGGTTATTTCTAGACGACTGACCTGCCCCATAAATAGACCGACTATTGTTAGACTGCCCCGATTCTCTTTTCTTCTTTTTTTTTCCTGTCTGATGTGGACGGATATCCAAAGCTACGTTTCCACTGAAAAGGGGAAAGTTTGAGACCGAATCATATCTGATGGGTCATTTACTCATCGAGATTGAAAATTGACCAAATCTTAGAGATTTATGGAGTTGACATATTGGAGAAGTCTGGCGCATATATGTTCAAATCTGTAGCCATGCTTGAAGAGGAAATGAGGTGTTTCAGTGAAGCCCGAAATAAAAATTCAGCTCTCTCAAGTACATGCTGGTATCATTTGTTGGTAAAGGAAACATCCAAAAAACCTGTCTATCTTGATATCAGTTTATTCATAAATTGATGTATCACCAAGAGTGCCTATTTCTGTGATTCACCTTATGGGACTAAGCAGTAAGAAATGTTGTGTCTGTAACAGCTGCAGTATGTAGTGAAATATTTTGCAGGAATCCACTCTTGAAAAGCATGTTGGTCTTAAATTGTACACAGTATATGGGATGTGGTGTAAAGCTTCATATGATGCGGTGATATTTGCCTTAACCCTAACACCAAAGTGTCATTTACTACCGGTAGGCTTGGGACCAAATCCGTCAAAATCCAACACTCCCTGTGCAGTCCACATTGCTGTTGTAACGTCTACCACTGATGTGGTGGTCTTTGTTCGTGGACCTATAGAGGTTTTGCATGGCAGCCATCTTTCTGGTAACTGCTTTTGTTGCAGAGGGATAGCACAAAAGGTCTCCTCGTGTATCTCTTTGGAATAAAAGCTCTTTCCAGAAAAATGGCTGCCATGCAGGACCTCTATTATGCATGGCTTACATGATGTCATCAGTACTGTTGCCATGGAGAAATGTACCTGAATGTCCTTGCAGTGCTTCGGGCCTCCTGGGGCCAATTTCATAGAGCTGCTTAAGCAAAAAATTTGTTTTGAGCATAAAAACCTTGCTTGACAAATCAGGTTACCAGCTAAAACGCCTTGTGATGTATATTTTGGAATGTATTTACCTGTCTTTTGGTTAGCTTGACAGTCACATAGAGTTTGAGCTGGTACCCTTTGTTTATTAAGCAAGGTTTTTTCATGCTTAAGCAAATTCTGCGCTTAAGCAGCTCTATGAAATGGGCCCCAGCTAGACTAAGTCCAACAAAATCTCCCTATAATAGGAAATGGACTTTGATGGATTGAGGGTGGTGGAAGTTGATTGGTTGTTTTTTTAATACTTCCATTTCTGATGATCGCGTAGGCTATTGATACGTACGGGGAGGTCATCAAATTCATCAACGCTGCTATCATGGTCGACGGCATCAAGAAGGAACGCTTCCTCCTCCTGTTCCCCTCCTGCCTGTTGGTATTGTCTGCTACGACTGCTATGAGTGGCTACATCTTCCAGGTAAGTGGAATATTCCATTAGTTGTAGGGTTAACCTGTTGCAGACAGTATCATTTCTTGTTTGACAAAAAAAAAAAAGAATTTTGGAAGAGGCAAGATACAGTGGTTCACTTTCAAAAAAATACAGGAAATCGACACAAATATTGCTTCTTTAGAGCTATTTGAGTAAAGTTTGGAACACTCTGTCAAGGTGGCACCACAGAATTAGATCTCTGGAATATGCTGCGAGCAGCAGTCAAGTTCAACACCTAGTCTACCGGCACAGCCATCCTAGACACATTGTCTGTCTGTGCACAATGAATTAGGGATTCAGCGTGTACATGTCAGCTGGCAAGACTCAGGACACCGAATGGTTCAACCCATCAGCTGTCCCAACTAACAAAGTTTGTCAGATCTGGTGTACATATCCTCTGGCGCCAACTGGATTTAGGGGTTGAGACGCTTTAACAGTGAATGGGTGACTGCAAAATCAAACAGACATTCAGAGTGAAACACTTGACAGTGGAAACGTTTGTTTCCCGTCTGCTTCTAGTATAAGATTCCACTCGCTGGCATCAAGACAAGTCGGCAGCCAGACACCAACCCCAACTACGTGGCCTTTGACCTGAGCGGTGGATCGGCTGAGAAGCAGACCATCGTCTGTGGGAGTCTGATGGATCGGGAGGACCTGTTGGACACGATAGACGAGCTGCAGAACAAGGATAGACCACCCACCACGCCCCTCACCCCTCTCCCTCCGATATCGCCCGCGATGCTACCGCAGTCGCCCACGATGGCAACTCAAGGAAAGAATGAGGTAAGCAAGAGATTGGAGTGAGACGTTCTGATGTTGGTGAAACTCCACCAGAATCAAATGTCAGGCCCTCAAACTTTTTTGTTTTTATATTTCAAGTCTTCTTGTCTGTAACCAGTTTACAGTTTAAACAGCATTTTTTGCATTGGACTTGGAAAGTTGTGAAAGTATTAGAAACTTGGTGGAGACGATTCAGAAAAACAAAAAGAACCGACCGCATGGGACTTGAACCTCCAACATCTCGACTACTGCACAAAGTGCTTTGTTTAGTTAACATAGCTGTAGTGTACAGCGTCCAGTCTGGCCATATTGTTCAGGGAATTCTTTTCAGTTTCCTCTCGCGTGCTGTTCACTTAGCGAAGTTCATCAAAGAATGGGGCAGTGGTTTGCTGCGTCATGTAGGTTTTACTCAGATTCTTGAATCCAGAAATACCTAGGACGATCCACGTCTCTTCCCCAGCCCATGTCCAGGAGAGAGAGGAACAGCTCCTCCACCAGCCCGACGCGGACCAACCCCTCGGCCACCGCGGCCTTCACCAAGCACAAGCCCAAGTCCATCAGTTGCTTGCGGCCCGGCGCCCCGGTCAGTCCTATCACCGTCTGGGCCCTGAAGGAGGGGCAGGCCAAGAGCCCCAAGAACAAGAAAAAAGTGCTGCACGGCAGCCGCAAGAAAGGTCAGACCTCAGGTTTATTCAGTTCCCTCATGGCATAGGCTCCTGGATTCCAGGATAGTTAGTCCCCAAAATGGTCCTTCGTTCTTGCATTTTGACTGTCATAGGTCAGCTGATGCAGATACAGTCTAATGTGTGACCCTAGTGGTTCAACGATTTCACTGGTTTTGACACGATTTCATGCCAAGGAACCAATGCTAAATGATCCAGTTTTTAGGTCCAGGCCCATCATTCAATGAACACTGTTTAAATCTGATACTCGGGAGCTTTGGGTTCTGCTAGTGCCACGCCTGTGCCTCCATCATTAGCTTTAACGCCATTTGGCACAAAGTTGGCACACGCAGATGCTGATTATAAATGCGATAACCCCTGACCGTTGCGGCTTCTTTCAGCAGCCGAGAAGAGCAAGACCCTCCCCATGGACAGCTCGTCCCTGAAAGGGATGGACAGCCAGGCGCTGGAGGAGGACAGTCGCATCTTGAAGGTGATCGAGGCGTATTGCACCAGCGTGGGCTCCCGCAACACCATCAACTCAGGTAAGGGCCAGAGAGGGGAAGGGGGAAGGGTCTACCATTTGGACGTAAGGAGGGGGGGCGGGAAAGTGTCCGTCTTGTTTTGTCATTCAGAAGATAATCCTTAATCATGCCCTGGATTCTAGACTCTCTGCATGTATTCATCGATGGTCAGGTAAGGTGGAGGGGATGTGGTCTTGTAGTCATCTAGCCAGCGTTCTAGCGTGCTGTCAAATTTCGCCGAGGACGGAGGCATGTATTCGTGATTCTTGCTCAGTAAACTGGTTCGTAAGCTGCACATTGGCAGTAGGTCTTTCCGATCAGTGGCGTTGGATCTCAGGAAGCTGCTTGATTGATGCAACAAACCCTGCAGCAGTCTGAATCTTCATCTCGTATCATTACACCGACCTTGGCAATAAGAGCATTCCTTCAGAGTTTGATACGAGACGGGCGGGGACATTTCCAAGATGGCCTGAAGTGAAGTCAAGTTATTCACAGCATGCATATCTCTTCAGTAGCAGCCAGTAGGATCTACAAAACCGGCTTTTTTAACAACATTCATTTTTGTCGCAGCCTGAGCGATCGGCAGCGTCTGTTATATTTTATCACTAAATTTGCTAAAACAAAATGCTGTTTTCAAGATATAACGATTTCTGTTAGACTGCCAGAGCAGTCAGGCTTTCACCCTAAAAATAGAGATTAGTAGCACTGCCTTCAAATAAAGCATTCTGTTCAAAGATGCAAACCTGCAGTTTTGTCAACCGAAGTGAGCAGTGTTACATCAGCTAGCGTCAAAACATGGTGTAGTCTTTGACCTAATTGTGCAATGTGAGAGAGTTGTGTGGAGAGAAATGTGCACAGCTTGCCATGAAAGAAGGTTAAACATGAGGTTACGTCGTGTGGCAATAGGTCCTCAGACGGGTGTGTTTATCTGAGGTGCGACCGAGGATAGGGGTCACATCAAATCATATGTATGTGTCAAACTTGCACAGTATAAGCCCGTGTAATAAATAGCTTGCTTCCGCACATGATGTTTCAGATTGAAGTGAATCCGCAACAGTAAGAGGGAGAATTACAATAGGCCGTGTCATCATATTGAAATCCCTTGTTCGTTTAGTAAAAAAATAGTTGAAGTGTGAACCCACTTTGAAAAAACAGGTAACGGTATTATTAAAACTCCAGAAGTGGTGTGTAACAAGTTGGCCATATCTGCCCGTACATCAGTGATGTTATTTCAAGCAAATCTTTAATCCCTTTAAGAAGCAAGATGTGTAGTCCGTTTGCCAACTGCTAAAAGTCAATTTGTTCATCTCTGGGCACTTTGAATTTTGGGATTCTTTCAAATCGGATACCTATGGATATAGCTGATGGGCGTAATTGTGTGAAGGTGCAGTTAAGTTTGGACAAGTTGTTTAATTGTATTACATTCATTCCAGATATGCATGTAGAATCAGTGATTTTTTAAAAATAAATTACATACAGCCGTAGAAGGGTCATGATTGGTAAGGAAATCCTACTTGTCTCCTTTTTCTTTACGCTTAAATACCGTATGTATGTATCATGTCATGCAGAAATCTGCTTTGTTTTGTTTCATTTTCTTTTCGTTTTCACTTGTTATTATTTTCCTTTTTTTTTTTTTTTGGTGGCGCATACTTGCACTACGAATCTCTCTCCATACTGACAGCAGAAACAGTTCATTAAACTTCTTGGCTTGGCTAATAGCAAAGAAAAATGCTCTGCCCTGCTGAAATTGTATCTCGCTTGGTTTTCCATTTTGTACCGTAGTCCAAAGCTTTCCTTTCTTGCATTTTTTTCCTTTTTGTGTTTTGGTTTCGTTTGGGGGTTTTAGTTTGCTCTTGTTTTGAAAATCTCGTGGAAAAAAAGGAAACAGTGAACAGCGTGTAGTGATGATGGGCTTGGTTGGTTTGGTTTTAACCAATCAGTGAACACATATCTATGCATTCCTACGTGATTTTTTAACTGTTAGCCTTGTGCTATGGCGGTTAATACTTTCTTATTCCTTTTATCAGTGAAGGCTCATACCTAGATTTGTATTTCAAAGATGATTTCGTACCAAAAGGTTTTGACTGATTAGTGTGACAGGATCGGCTCTTTTAATCTTCAGACATGGTGTTAAAGCTTTCTTGCAAAATGAAATTCTTCAAGTGAGCAGTTTGTAATTGCATTTTGCCATATTCAGAGTACTGTTCAAAGTAAAAGGTTTTTTTGCTATTTTGCTTCAAAATTCAGGGCCTGTCCTCAATTTTAAAGGTATTATACAGCCAGGGTATAGAATTGGTGAGTGGTCTCCTTTCAAAATGGTAAACAAGAAATTATGTCTGCTTGTTGGAAGTGCTTCCAAATAACCCATATCTTGGCTTCTATTGAAAAAGGTTCCATCGATGTTCCCATCCTGTCCTTGGGTTAGACTGAAAAGCCATTGTGACGTTAAACTTCAGAGAAGGGAAAAAAATCCCAAAAGTTGTCCAATCCTCTACCCTGCCATATTTACTTCTCCACTTTCAAATCTCCCCCCTCTCCCTGTTTTTTTTTGCCCCCTCCCCCAATTTTTGAAGCAATTGCTGACCTGTTCCTTGGTCTTGAATCCTGTCTTCTCTTGACTTGCTGCAGTGCCGGTAGAACCCGCGCCCCACGTCTTTTTGGCCGAGGAAGAGAAGATAATTCACGAGGAGACCAAAGGAAACGAGACTATAGTCGAAGAAAAGTGAGTGCTTTCAAGACCTCATCCAAAAAAAAAAACACAAAACCAAAGTTCCCGTCCAGAGTCCAGCCATTCAGTTTCCTATATCCTCCAAATTTGGCTTTTTCAGTTTGTAGATGTTCCAACAAGCGTTTCCGTGTTTGGAAGAATTCTTGGCGACAAGCATTGCATTTTCTGAGCTTTTGCTATTAACTTTCTTCTTCTTTTTTTTCCTCTCTGTTAAACAATAAAATGGTGGATTGCCGTGTGCCCACATCATCGGTGTATGAAGTAACCATTTTTGCGTGCATCTGTTGTCATGGGGTTGATGCAGTTGTTGCTATCTCGCTCTTTTGCACTGTAGGTTGTATTCATAATTCTCTGTGAGTCAGTCATTTTGTTTGTCTTGATGCCACATCAAATTTGTAACAATTTGGCTTTTTGGCTTGAGCTCTGACAATTGCCATTGAAGGGCTGTTGTGAGTGACCATCCGCAACCATAGCCTAAAATGACCAGTCTGGACACAGCCTAAAGTACAGATTTATGCCAGGCACAATGAAACAATTGTCAGTATAGTCTGATGCCGTTACGTTCGTGCCCACTGCCTCATCATCTCTTTTTTAAGTCTTCTGGAAACCAAACAAAGATGGCTACTGTTTGAATGTTCCAGCTGTGAACGTACATTTCTCTGTGCATGGTCAAAGTCTCTCTTGACTATTTCTACTTCAGAACCTGAAAGAAAACGTTTTGGCTCAGTCCGTAGAGAAGGCAAAATGTATCGATCTTTTTTCAGGTAGTTCAGTTCCATTTACAGTGGTCCAACTGTCCAATACTCATCAAATCTAATCAACCAGTCTGCTGTGCTTTTTAGCTACTAACATCTGAAAATATAAAATTATTCCGAAGAGCACCTCTTCTCTTAGGGATGTTATGATGATTGCAAGTCCCCAACCTGCAAGTTAATTGAGGCCTACTGATGCTAGGAAGTTGATTGGTGTAAAATACACTCTTCAGTTTTTGTACTTCTGAGCCAGTTAACGTTAAAAATCAGTGGAATCAAAGGACAAACGAAGCACATTCTCTTGATTTTGAGATTACTCAATACAGTACATGTAGCTTAAAGAATAAATGTAATTGTTTTTTTATTTCAAAGTACGGAGTACTCTGTCAGCTGACCCTTTCACCATTTAGTCTTGAAGTATCTCTTTTAACAGATAAGTGACTTTTAAGAGAGAAACCCCAAGAATCTGTCCTTCCATCCAGCTGCCTCATGTCTCAGCATCTTTCTCCTTGCCTGGTGCCCGGTTCCCCCGTTTTTCCTTTTTTTTTCAGCATCCCTCCACCCTCTTCGCTCTCTCCCCACAGCGTCTGGGACGTCTTCATGCGCACCTTCAATCGCGCATGTCGCTCACCCCCATTCCAGGTAACGCCGGCATGACGTACACGCACTGCATCCATCTCCCCTGCTCGTGTCTTGGATTTCTTTTTCTTTTCTTTCTTCTGTTCATTTTGATTATGGACAATGCGATTGAAGTTTTAGTTGAGACGGTTGCTAAATTTTTATTACTAACGTAGCTGACTTTTTAAAATTGTTAATATTAAAATTTTAAAGTAATAAGGGATTTCTATTCACATTAATTTGAGAAGAACAACGTCCGGTCATTTCCGGAATAAGTGCCCTGTGACAGTTGACTGTTGGCTCTAGAACTTAAGGGTTTAGGTTTTGCATCATGTACAAATAAGGGATAGTTAAGAAGGATGATTAGTTTTGTGAGCCGTATTACCCAATCAACTGGCGTTCTGTAAGCATTTTTATCTTCTTACATGGCTGTTATGAAACCAACAAGTCTTGACAAGATTTGGGAATGTTGAAATGAATTCCAATGTAAATTTTCAACAGTTATTTCTGTACATAAAACTTGTAGAAGTGTTTTTGACAATCCCCAGTTGAATTTATGAGAGCATTACATTAGAATTATGTGGATTCACAAGTATTGCCAAGAGAGCTTGGGCTTTGATACTTTAAAGACGTTTTGTAAGGCAAGTTGAAGCCAGTCAAAGCATCATGGCATCAGCATCTTCGCATGTTGGATTGTGTGCTTGAATTGCAAGCTGTCTTTGACCAGAAGAACATTGCACGAAGCTAAAAGCATTACAACTGCCCGGGTCACGCCTTGGTGGCTAGAGGTAACCTTCCCCCACAATCCTAAGCACTTCCTGTTTGTGCCAAATCCATGTATAGGCTTGCAAGAACATACTGAGGAACGTCAAACGACGTCACCAGGTACGTAGAGTTGACCGCTGAGACTTGAGGAAACGTGAAAGGGGCTGCCGCTAGCAGTTATGTCTGGCCCGCTTTAGCGTGCTTGAGCTGTCGTGGATTGCTCGCTGGCTTGCATAGATCTAACTTAAAGCAGTGCTGACTCTTTTGACAGCATGCAATGAAATGAAAAGCATGACAATATGAGGTACTGGAATCAATGTCTTTATCGGGATGTCATATTAGTGAGAAAAATCAGGGAAGAATGTTGCAGGTTTATCCTAACATTGGATTGGACAAAGACAACGACTGCTTTATTTGATGAAGTAGTCTTCAGCCGAAAGGGTATTGCTCAGGTGCCATTGAAACAATTTCCCCTTTGAATATTCAACAGATACATACAGTATGTAGTTTGTAATGTAAATTCACAAACCAAAAAAATCTGCATATACATATTCAGTGACGAATATTGCAGAGTCCCTTTCATACATTCAAATATTCCTTGTAATTATTTGTGCAGACAAAATAATTTTAGCCTTTAAGAATTCCAAGAAATCATTACATTTGCATTCTGTTTGTATTTGTGTAGTGAGTTTGTTTTATGGTTTAGTGACCCATAGCAAAATAAAAGTATCCTTTCCATTACAACCAGGCAAACATTTGACCTTTCGAACAGTTTTCCACCAAGTCAATCAGTTTTCATACATGTTCCTGTAAATTTTTGAAACAATAGTAAAGCATCTATCCTTTTCAAAATGGTTCTTTGCTGGATCGAGTGATATTAGTCAGAAATGTTGACATTTAAAAATGCTGTTTTAAAAGTATCAACACAATTCAGGGCATCATTAGCAGGTAATATTTCTCTCAGAAGTTCAAAGTGGGCCGTGAATGTTCAGATAGTTATTTTTGTTTGTTCTTACGTCCATAAGGGGGGGTACGTGTGTTTTTAGTCGCAGTAAGTGAAAGAAAATTGCTAGTGACTTCACACGATATCTTTCATATTTCCAAGTGTGTGAAGTATTTTAGCAAGCAGTTAGATTTTTATCACACCTTCATGCAACTTACCTTCAATATCCACCAAATTTCTTTTCTTCCCCCCCCCATCTCTTTGTCTTCCCCACCCCCAACTCCCTCCCACGTCACAGGAGTCTGATTGATACCGTCTACGCCCTCCGCGACCAAGTCAAAGACCTCGTCGACGAGACCAAACGCCTCAAGCGCGACCTGGACGATGAGCGAAGAGCGCGGAAGAAGTTGGAATCCACAGTCCGCAAATCCATGAAAAGCGGAGACATCAAGCTGAGCGACGGGAGCTTATGACGACCAAAGTGCGGGCAGAACTAACCCATTAGAATTTCTGCACGGCGAGCAAGGAAAAAAAATGTAAACAGCTATATATGTATATAGATATTAAGTTCTGAGGCAAATTTAAAATGAATAAAAATCCTAAACTCAGATTAATGTGTTTGTTTATAGTCAAACTATTTTGTCATTTCTTTTTTTTTTAGTTTTGTTGTAAAAATGCAGCGTCCTTTCTGTAAAGACCAGTTGTGGTCTTTTTGTGCCTAATGTTCAGGATCTGTCCAGCAGTGGCTTGTGTTCATTCTTGGGATTTTGTGTTGGGTTTTTTGGTCATCTGGTGACTTGATTTTGTGGATGAGACTTACCGTGCTCTCGCAGTCTTCACAGCTGCAGCTTGTGAATACAAGTTATGATGACGCATCAATCCTTGTCACAGCTGGGCAAATCTTGAACGGGGGAACGAGAGAAAGAGGCATCGCCAGAAAGTCAATACGATACATAAGGATCAGCTTGTGTGGGAGTCAGCATTACAAAAACTCAATCGTCTTAAGAAGTCCCTGCATTGATGGTGACCACTCATCTAAAATGTGAAGTGTACATTTGTGTTTTCTAGGAATATAAAAACCATCAGATCCCATGGAGATTGGTTGTCAGTTTTTTCCTGATGAAGATTCAGTTCAGTTTTCCTTCAAATAGTTTCTGAAGTTTAACTTTAAAGCTAGGATTAGTTACACGTATATGTCTTATATTTTATTCTTTTTTTTATCTTTTGATAATCAGCAGGGTATTTTGCTAAAAATCTCCAATCCATCGTATCTGTTTTTGGTTGCTTTGAGTATCAACTATTGTAGGTTTGTTTTCTACACATGTAATAAATGCTAAGCTTTTTTATCACTCTCAAAACTTGGACTTGCAAACCACACTGGATCCAGATTACAATCAGTGATCTGTCATTGGCGTACCGACACCAGAACCCGCCTAATGGATAGTTGTTGATGTTTAATAGCCACTCTGGGTCACATGACTTTGCTGACGCAGTTGGTCTATTATTTCCAAGTGCCTGAAAAGCAGGAGTCATCCCAATCTAACTGTACCCCCTACTGTCAAAAAAGGAAGTGATCTTCCAGTGGCTGTTTGTATTTGTTTAAGTTCTGGTTTCACTTTCCTTTGGGGAAATTGTCAGTTTCAATATTTGTTCAAAAGAAGTTCCTTTTTTCAGCCTTTTCTTCCGAGGATGTGCCCAAACAACTGTAAATTTTATTAATTTCATTTTCATATAGACATGTTGATGCATTTTTATTTTGGTCAGAGCTAAATTTGCAGGTGTCGTTTGTTGGGAAAAATTGTTGAATTTGATTATGTAGGTGATTTCAACCCACTGGTGAATTTGTAGAAAAAAAGAACTAAAAAAGACTAGGTATCAAAATTGAGAAGTTTTCAGGGTCTGTGCACAGAATAAAATTCAGAGTTGAAGAAGGCACTTGTATTTTTTTTCCCTTAAGAAAGAAATGTCATTTTTGTTTAATGATCTTTGTACACTTCAGAAATTGTAGAGGGATTGTTATTTTCTAAGTCAAATTGAATTGAAATTATAATAATTTAACTTGCTGGAAGTTCCTTGTTAAAAAGTACACTTAGTGTAAATAACCTGTATAAAAATTAACCAAAAATATTTAACCTCTGTATTTTGTCACTATTTTCACTCTAGTTTCCATGGTAATGTAATGCCCGAATTGGGTTAGTCTGAACTGAAAAAAAAAGCACGGCAAAACTGTCATTTGCTTCATTTACTACTTCAGTGGGTATTATAGACGACACCCCGACATGAATATTAATTATGAAAACTTATTTACATTAATAACCACGCCCTGTTCCTCATGCATAATGCAGTTTGTGCTGTGAACTTTTTAGTCTGTTTACTTTTTCTCCTAAGGATATTCCATCTTGTTTAGTCAATTTATCCTTAAACAGTTTATAAAAACAGTAAAAAAAAATATAGACTGAAATAGTGGGAAAAGTACAAAGTTTCCATTTTGGAAGATGAATAATTTTAAACAGTTACACTATACACATACAGTAGATGTGTTGCCGAATGTTTCTAGTAATTATTTGGTAGTCGGATACCTTGCTGAGCATTGCTTGGTATATTGAGCATCTTGGGCGGGAATTAAGGCCAGCGTATTAATATCAAGTATTTTCAACGTTGAAGGCATGGGCTACATAAGCCCTAGCTGTTGTACTTTGTGTTAAGTATTACAAAAAAAAGAACATTGTTTTTCAGTTATCCCACCTTAGGACCATTTTCACACAAAGAGTTATTTTACAAGCCACAGCATCAGGTTCAGTCTTCCCGATATTCGGGTTTGCGTCGGTGAATCTCTTGGCAACTCAGCTTTGGTTCGGCTTCCTATCTCATTTACACACACGCCATTTGCAGGGAATTATTTACTACAAGGTAAGTTACAGCTTACAGTTCAAGCTGCCGTCAAACTGAAGCCAATATTTCAAATTGGGCCAAACGACCAGCTTTGTTTTGCGAAGTTGCAAAAATGTCTGGTTTTGCCCCTCGGTTTTAAAGAACCATTAGTTATTCCTCCATGGGTAAAGCAATGCAGTTTTGAGCTAAGTCACTAGACTGCTTTTGAGAAAAGTTGTCGAAAGGGAATGTAAGCTGTTACAATTGGTCAAATCACTGAGGGAAAGAGTTCCGTATACAGACGCCTTGAGACTGGTCTGGAAAATTCTAAGTGTTTTCTTGGTAAACGACTTCATATTTTCCCTCCTAAATTGAATTTTTCTGGACATGTTTTTGCTTTCTTGTGGCTATGAAGTCACTGTAGGGAAGAATTACTGGCATCTGTATATGGAACTCGTCCCATCACGGAGAAACTGCAGTTGAAAAACTGCAATCTCATTGGGCTTGTCACATTTTTGGCAAAGATTGGTTGTCACCTAGCTCTACCGAGTGGAGCGTTCGTACTCCTTTTTTTTTTCTAAAGAGTAGCAACACTTTATTGTGTGCAGCTAATTGTCCCCAATATCTGCATCTGATAAGCCATTTTTTAATCAGGCGTTACCAGCATTATATCTAATTACATTTATGTTTTGAAGGTCATTGCTAATGACGCCTTCAAATTTATGGGAATAAAAGGAAGACGAAGTAAAAAAAGAGATAACCTGATGAATAAGGATTATTAGCTGGAAAATAGGTTGAGGTGTTCATCCAATCAGACTTGCTGATGCCAAGATTTTATCCAGGTAGAATTCAGATGACGGGATCGCAACCAATCCGAAGCAGCAACTATTTTTTTTTTCATTTGAACATGTGGCAAAATAAAACTCGACTGAAAAAAAGGAGAAACGTAATTTGTACATTGTACATGTAGATAGAAAATTGAAACTTAATAAAAATTGTCTCTGTTGGTTATGAGACACCTATCATAACCGTACTCAAATGGTTGCTCTTTTGTGGAATGATCTCATGCTTCTTGAAAGTTGACCCCTTTTTAAGTATTACAACCTGATCATGACAGGCGAGTAAACGTTTGTCTTGAAAAATGTCACCTGAATTTTTTTGGTTGTTTTTTAGGCAGGATTTTGGAAGTAACATTTTTCTTCAGAGAATTTTTCCTTTCTTCTGCATTCTTAATTGGCATCTGGTGCAGTCGCTGTCTTTACACCAGATATTAGAAATTTCTTAAATTTAGTTTGACAAAGCAAAAAAAAAAAAAAAATGAGACATCAATTTCCAACATTTATTTCATCACATTCCTTCTCAAAGTCATCGGGTCTGTGTAACATCAAACAAAGTTCTTACCCGATGAACAAGATGTATGAATGTTTAACTTGGGCCCTGCAAAAATCTATTATCTTGAGACAGCAGTTTTGTTCCCAACACTGAAATTATATAGAGACACGGCAGTCAAATCGAATCGTGTGAAAATACTCATAAAAATAATACAATGAATTACATATTTGAAGGATATAAACCAACTCGACACCAGAGAGTAACGCTACAGATCTGTGCATTGAGAGTGTCCTCCACATACTGCCACTGTCATATATCGATATATGTTATAATTAACTGCACTTTATCATGACAAAGATGAAACTCCTTTTTTTCCCAACACGCTTTCAGTTTTCACATCAGAGATCTGTGATCCTTGAAGATTTCTCAGACATGCACTGGGTTTCTCTTGGGACATTCCTGGCCCACCAAATGGGTACAGAACAAAAAAACATGCAATCTATATTCTTGTTTGAAAGATGCTATTCTACAACTACATTTTGGAGCACTTGCATTGAAATGGCATTGCCGTTTCGAGTAAACAACCATAGAAATGATTTTTACTGCTTGTACTGATATAACCTACAATCCGTTCCATTCTACACTACCTCTATCAACTATAAATACTAAATAAAGACATTTTAGAATTCGGACACAAATTGGTATGACTTGCTTTTTCAAACTTATCTTCTCAACCTAAAGGATTTTAATAACTACAATCAACTAACTGACACAATTCTCTCTTTTACCTGGACAGACACCTGCTCTAACAATAACTCGTCAAAGTTAATGTCACGAATAACTAGGTAGAATAAGTGCTAGGTCGTTTTTAATATCATCAAAACACATTTAATTCTACTCTTTATCCAAAAATCCCAAACCTTTTACCATACTGCTGCATCCATACATCCTTAAAAACCCAGTAAACTCAAGAAGAAGGAACATATACGCACTCAAATACATGTATTTGTTAAAATAAACAGAATGGTGCCAACTTAAATCGACCCAAGACTTCAGTTTGGCCATTCAAAATTTCAGCATTTAATTGGTTTATTAAAGTAACTAGCTACCAGAGAGAACACTTCTGACAATACCAACATATACATGCGCCTAAGATGTGAATGCAGCAGGTCTTTTCTGCAAGCCATGATAGGACCACAATAAATACACCTGTTGAAGACCATAGATGCACCTGTTGAAGACCATAGATGCACCTGTTGAATGCCTTACAAGAAACATGATGACAGCTATTTTCTATATATCTACATTAGCTTTCAAATACTAAAATAATTGCAATTCAATCCCATTTCCAACCTTACTGACCAAAAAAAAATCGCTTCAGCAACTTTTAGAATGCCAAACAAAAAATAGATGACTAAACTTTTCAAAAACAGCTGCTTCTAAATGTTCCAGTTAATATAAGTTGGTTGCTGTACATTATTCCTATTTTATTATGCAAATTTTTCACTTTTCCAGCCCCAATGATTTCAAACATGAATGTTGTACAAACTTCTACTAACAATGACATTAATGTCAACAATAAAATCAGTCAGTGTCATCCCTAAATGATGTACATGTCTCATGCAATTCTTTACAATTCAGAGAAGTGATATAAGACATCTCCAAGTTCCATGCATAATTTTCAGCATAACTTATTTACATATGAACATGGAATTTAACACCTTCGTTAGTTTTTAAACTAGACTACGGCAGTTCAACCCATACGGTTGCATTAGAAAATATTTCGTTCACAAAAGCTTGATGATGCCCAGTTCTCTATATGTTAAGTGTCCTGAAATTAATTTTATGTCTGTTTCTCAATTTGAACATGTTTTTCCAAGCACCATTCCAACCCATGAATATTCACTGTTACGTGTACAATGCACAATTTTAAAAGCTAGAATATTACGTTAAGATTTCAGCAAGTATATGTATTGAACTCGTCAAACCTAGGACATTTGTGTTAATCCTTTGAAATCGACCATTAGAATTCAACAAAAAGACATGATTCAGCGTGAGGCCTATTGTTGGAAAATTGTCTGGTCACAATGATATAATCACAGTCTTCATAATAAATGTATTGTTCTTAAGGAAACAGACAAAGTGTGCCAAATGCTCTTTTTGCTGATTATTTTGAGCAACATAACAGGTAAATCCTTTTCTTGTCGAGTACCAGAGATTGGGTAGTGCCTATTATTGTCTTCTTGTTTTGATTGGAACGGTGCTTCAATGTCTGAATTACTTAGAAGCCGAGAGGGTGCTCAGCCAGCAGCCCTCCCGTCTGTACCATGGCCTTGGAGATCTTGGGGATGGCGTCAAAGTTCTCCTTTGTCTGCTTGCTCTTCAGGGCCTTGAGGTTGTCCTCCACGCGTACCGAGGCCTCATTGCAGAAGAACTTGCACATGGTCTGCTCATGCTCGGCTGAGGGCACCTTGTTGCTCAGGGAACGCGAGGCTCTGAAAGAGAGATGGGAAGCATTTTTCAACAGGGTTCCAACAGAAATCTGAAAACCAAATTCAAATGTCAAAAAAAAGGATGTCAGAAACATTGGTCTGTCAAAAAGATGTATGTCAAAAACCCAGATGTCAAAAAGCCAAGTGCGACAATACCAAATCTGTCAAAAACCGATAGGCGTGTCAAAAATTGGGTATGGCAAAAACATGCAATGGGACAAGGGATGTGATGTCGACAGACGTACCTGGACAGAGTGGCAACCATGGCGTAGATGTCAATAGCTGCATCAGCCAGCCGCCACAGCTCCAGCTGTCGGTGCACCACATTCTTGCCGTGGCTGATCAGCATGTCCTCCACGGCAGCCGAGAAGTCACTGATGGCCTTGGAGGCCTGATCAGCCGAGGTCTGCAGGCCGGGGTGGCAGTGCTCGGCCAGCAAGGGACCCGAGCTGATGCCCACCATCCGCTTGGCTCGCTTGTTGGCTTCCTCCATGATCACGCCCAGGTTCATGGCCGGGTTCTTCAGGGCCTTCTGCAGCTCCTTCAGGCGTTGGCCAGCATTCTGGATTTATCCACAGGAAATCACATAAACAGGAGTCCAACCTGCACTCTACAAAATATTATCAGTGCTCTACAAAGCCGGGATATTCTGCATGCAATGAAGCAAGCCAGCTCCTATCAAGGGTCTAGTCAATAAGATATGGTATTTACAACATTTGAATTTAAAACAACTTGGTACATTTTCCAATTTAATACCATATTATTTTACTGCTGGTAAGTCTGTCAGATATGACAACAAACTTTTAACCCTCTCACACATTCTTTTTTGACAAGTGACTGGATTTTGTGAAGCAATTTGATTGCAGGAGGGTTAAGCACGGTTGGATTAGTTAAGTGTCAAGACAGGCCAAGTGTCAAGATATTACTGAAGATTTTGTAAATGTTATGACAACGGCCATTCAACGAGTGTAAGATGACAAGCTCTGCTCTCACCATGAGTCCAGTCAGCGAAATGAAGAGACGGAGGATGTCATTGGTTCCTTCAAAGATGCGGAAGATGCGGAGGTCTCTCATCACCCGCTCCAAACCAGCTTCCTGCAAGAAAATGGCCAAACCACCAAATTATTTTGTGAAACAGGTTTAATTCTTAGAACGCTAAAATTTGTTGGCATGAAACAGCTAATGCTTGGCATTTCTTCTCTTTTCATATTGTTCAAATCAGAGGACACAAAGTTCACAGTTCAAAAGACACAAAGATCACAAATCAACTGACAGGTTTTTTTACCTTCATGAAGCCCATGCCACCATAAACCTGAATGGCCTCGTCTGCAATCTGCCAAGCCGATTCCTAAAGGCATAAGAGAAAAATATATACACACTGAACAGCAGCTACGTTGATTAAATTCAATCTGAGCTACCATGATTAAATTCAATCTAAGCCAAAAAATAATGTACCGCTCAAATTGGACTCTGACCAAATTGAGAAATATAACTCAGTTAGGGATTTCAAAAGAGCAAGACCAGATTAACCATTCAACACCGGGTTACTCGATTAAGAATGGAACTCCTGACTCACCGAGGCAAAGATTTTCCCGATGGCAGCCTCGATCTGGAACTCGGTTGATCCAGCATCCATGTTGGCGCAGATCATGTAGGCAATGGATTCGTTCACGTACTGCTTGACGGCCATGCGAGCTAGCTTCTCCTGGATCGCGCCGAAGGAGTCCAGCTTCTCTCCAAACTGGGTGCGGTTGGCTGCGTGATCCACCTGCAGAAATGCCACAATATTTTAAGAAAGAGTTGTGAACGTTGGCGGGTCACATGGCAAAAAATGGTTGAAGCACAACTGAAAGGAGTTTTGAAGTGGTTGAGGACTGTCTGAGGCAAAGAATGTGACTTACAGCTTTCTTGATCAGTCCTTTCATGGTTCCAGACAAGGCAGCAGCCATGCCAAAACGACCATTGTTCAAGATCTTCATGGCAACCTTGAAGCCTTCACCAAGTTCTGCAGAAAGAAATGAGACAGTGATTAGAGAATGGTTGCTTTCCTCCCATGTTCATTCTTGAGTCTGATAAGTTCTTTCTAACAACATCAAAGTGGTACTTTGTGCGTCAATTCGACAAGCTCTACTTGCAAAAACACAGCCAGATTTGGACATGGAATTCAAACGTAGAAACATTGAAAGCGTAACGGAACTGCAATCAAGGCAGCACTAAAACCAGAATAAACATTCCGCGTACCTCCAAGCATGTTTTCCACAGGCACCTTGACATCTTCGAAGTTCACCTCAGCCGTGTTGGAGGCCTTGATGCCCATTTTCGTCTCTGGGGGACCACTGCAAATGATCATGTTGGATTGCAAAAACATCAAAACTGACTCCCTCAACGAAATGCACATTCAAAGAATTCAGGTTCAATTCACTTTAGCCGGATCTATGACAAAGATGGATGGTTATGGTCCATTCAGACAAGAGTGTTATGTACCAGAAGTGTGTCTTTACCTTGTGACACCCCCGAAGCCTCGCTCCACGATGAATGCAGTAATCTTGTCCCTTGTGATGCCCTCAGCGTTCGTTACTGGTGTCTGAGCAAACACTGTGAAGACATCCGCCAGTCCACCATTGCTGATCCTGAGGGAAGGAACATTAGACTCTTCTAATTCTGTTACTTTGAAAACCACATCATGTGACATTACAAAACTATCTTTCACTGATAAAAAACATCTGGCTATTAAAAAGCAAGTAAAAAAGTAACCACGGCCAACTTGACATCTGACATTAAAAAAAAAAGACATCCGACATTAAAATAACTATTGAAACTGGACACAACTATTTGACATTTTATGAAATGCCAATGGCAAATAACCTGGAAAAACCTTTGACATTTGAAAAGACCTCTTGACAATGAGATACAATCTTTAACACTCAACAATTCACTCATGGTTTAACCTTTGATGGGTGGCATACAACATTTGCCATGCCACTCACCACAGCTTGCTCCCGTTCATGATAAAGTGTTTCCCGTCGTCGCTCAGCACAGCTCTCGTTCGGATGGATGCTGCATCGGAGCCGCTGGATGGCTCCGTCAGGCAGAAGGCGGCCATCCTCTCTCCCTTGGCCAGTGGTGGCAGGTACTTCTTCTTCTGCTCCGGCGTGCCAAACAGTGTGATGCCCTTGAAGCCGATGGACTGGTGGGCGCCCAGAACGATCCCCACGGCCAAGTCGTATTCACCCACCACCTCAACCATTCTGGCATACTGACAAAAAGGAATAGAAAAGGTGGGTGCAAACCTGACGGCTCTTTCTCTTATGTCCAAGGGAACCAGGAAAAATTGTAAAAAGCCCCTACCTGGGTGTTGGTCAGACCCAGTCCACTCAGTTCCGTGGGTACCTGCAAGCCAAATGCACCCATCTCCCTCAGACCCTGCATGGTGTGATCTTCCACCTTCTCCAAAGCATCGTTCTTGGCCGCATCGTTCACTTCCTACAACATCCAAACCAAGGCACATTACTCGTCACTGTACACATCTCTTTGGTCATTTTATACAATGCCTGTAAAAAAGCATCTCTACTTTGACAGCAAAGGACACAGGGTCAACAATGATTGTCACTGATGATCGCAATTCCAAAACTTGACGGAGTAGTCACTAGCGAAGAGCGATGAGAAGTATGTTTTGACATTCCGTTGGAACTGTTCATCAGATGTCACAGCTGCAAAAGTGTGGCCAGTTTTGCCAAGATATGAAGTTGGTAACATGTACAAATCTTGCAATGGTGCATATAAAACTACGCTAGTAAGACCCACTTGATAATCTGGGAATGAAAACCTGGTGATATTAACATACCTGGAAGAATTTGTGAGTTGGTTCCACAAACATCGCTGTCTCATCGGCCATTTCCGGAGTCAACACTAAAGAAAGGTAACAATTGTTTTCTCTGTGTTCAAATCAATTACATCCAAATGATTTCCTACTGAATTTACATGTAATTTCAACCCAGTTCATAAGTGACTTCGTCACAAAGGCAGATGTGCCACGATTTGCAAGCTCCCACTGGACAATCACTGAAGTTGCGCGCTAACTTACGGTTCCATGCAAACGGTGATCAGTGCATGTAACCCTATGTGCTCTGCATGTGCAGTGGGCATGGTTTCAACTCAAGCGACGTCACACTTACGAACCGGACAGTGTGCACATGTTTGGAACATTAAAAGATATTCAGATATATGCGCATTTGTCAATATAAAAAAAAACAGCCGAACTTAATTGATTGTCTATAAAACTAGTTCACAGCCAGAAGTTTACATTGGTGAAACACACTGCTGATTATTATCGTAGTAGTTTTCTTTTACTGAGGCAAACAGCCTTTTTATTTGCTTGGTAGATAACTGTACAAATCACTGCATGGAGAGAGTCACCACAGAGACTTGCTACAAAGACTTCAACCTCAATCAAAAAGGCTAGCCAAGGTACGATTTGATTTTGGTGTGCATTCAATTTGCATATTCATTATGTTTTACTTCGATACGTGCAAAACTAAACACGCCTTCTTGGTGCTATTTCTCCAGTGAAAAAGGACTTCATTATTCTCAAATGTACATGGGACTAGGAACATGTACATGTAATTAAGTACTGCACATTTTGTGCATGTATTCAAGTACAATGAGCAGATATCAACCTGAAATGATAACCCTGGCAGTACAGCCTGGCAAAGTCCAGCATTTACACAAAGCATCATTCCACCAGGTGCGCAATGACTCATCACCTGCGACGTGATGACAACCACCTCTACAAGTTCACCTAGATATCTGGTGAATCAATGGCTTGAGTTACATGCATATACTGACCAAGGTTATGGGCCATCCAAATTCAGCGGATACGGCTAGGGGAAACAGATGTAGCTATGGTAGCTACCAGCCAGCGGCTTGGTACATTTCCCACAGACTCGCATGTTATTTCCAGCCGTAGGCATTTAAGTGGGATGCAAGCTTACCTTCAGGGAAAGGGAACACTTCCTGCAGGTTGATCTCGCCTTTAAACAAACCCATTCCAAAGGACTGCGTCTCCTGTATCCAAAAACAGAACACCGTTGGCGGAATGGGCAAGCATTCTTAATGACTAAAGATGCTGCAATGGCATTCTTTCCAAAATATGAAACAATTATAGGCAAATGTATGCATCTTTTCAAACCAGAGTTTGTTATGCAACTTCACAAGTTGCAAGAACAAAACACATAATTCGAATTGCCAAATTCTAATTTTTGTTTGTGTGTTTGTTTGTTTGTTTGTTTTTTTAAGAATTCTATAAAGACACCACTGATTTTCCCCTCCGGTGACCTATTTGCAATCTGAATGCAATAAAATGTTCTATAAAGTCAAATTTAACAATGACGTATTCACTTAGCAAATATTTTTGTTAGAATTTTTCTGATCGATCTAATAGGGGTTTGTGCACAGGGTGTCAAGCAGCATCGCCTATGGAATTCTTCCCTCTTTTATTGTCTCTTTAATTTTGTACGCTGAGATAAGGTTGTTGCAAACTGAGCCCAGAGACTGGGGTAAGGGTAAATCAGAAACTGGGACTGACTCTCGCTTTGGACGGAGTCTGCTCCGACGATGCATCATGCTTCTTGGGTTCTGCCATGCTGGCCTTATATCGCTTCTGCACACTCCATGGTATAGCACTCGGCCTGCAAAACAAAAGAATGAATTTCCAGGTCGCATCTGCTAAACAAGAGGCAGGGAATTTATTGTGGTGGGCTGGGTTGGCAAGTGCATGCAACGGAAATACAGAGTGCCTGCAAAATTGCATAAAAATCTTTGATGTACGAATGAGTGTTCACTTCTAGATACACATGCAGGTACGTACATGTACCCAAGATATGAAGGAACTGCACAATAAGTTCCATAATTCCATTTTTTTTAAATGAAAATATCAACTTAAATAAAAAAGTGCTAAACAGAATGCAAACCATCCAGAGTACAACTACGTGTAGCAAACATTAATTTTGTTTATGGTTGGCTGGAATAATACTGAGAGCGCAAACCTGATTTTTCCCGATTTTCTTTAGTTACCCGGCTTTTCCTTTTACTTACACAACTAACAAAATTTGTCAAATACTGCAATACTCGGTGCTGCTAAATATCTTGCAGGAAACAAGCGTTTCTGTCCCCATCATTCTCCAACAAGACCGAGCATGCTACAGATATTGGTATTAGTAGGCACTTGTGAAAGACATTTGAGCGGCCTCCATAAAGCTCCACCAGGTAGGCCTAAAGATGTGAGAAAAAAAAATTCGCTACGGCAGGAGGACTTTATACCCGGATGTTAGTTGCACTGCAATGTAGATGACGTCCACTGGGCTAAGCCTTAAGGCCTTACTTACATCATCTGAAAATCAAAATGTTTGAAATTAAAAATGGGGTTTGAGAATGCAGCTCGCCATGCTCAGATGCTCGCGGCAGGTTTATGGCAGTAGGCATATGCAAATTATCTATCGATAATTATATGAGACATGTGAAACACTCTCCACTACAAACATCCTTGGATATTTTTCATAACGTACTTTGACAGGATTAGGAATAGGAGGCAAACTGTGAGTGGAGCGACTATATTGGGGAATGGGGGCGAATATACAAGGGCTTTGGAACACAAATGCCGTGGGGCGAGTCGACCATAGCCGCCGATGATTACGTCTCTGGATTACAACAATGTCCTTCTATTTTACATGTACTTTTAAAACAACAAAGACAAGTAACTCTACCTTACTACCGTGGATCGTAAACTTCCACTTATGCTTTCACGCAGTACTGGAAGTAATCTGGCCGATCGCATCATATTGAAAGGTAAAATGGTCAGTTCTAAGACCGAGTCTCAAGAAAGTTTCTCAACGCTGTCGGCCGGTAAAGCCGTGTGTGTTGTTTATTATTATTCATGTCTCGTCACGTGCCATTCAACTATGACGTAATTACTCTTACATAAAATGACATTATTTATACGTTTCATTATAAAGTTATTGATGCTTTTTTTTAAATTCAAAAGAAAAACGTGATACGTATACATTTAATTATTTGATCGCTACCGTTGCCACGAAAATGGTTTTGGAAAAATTATTTCCAATGACAAAATTTTCTTAATTGGCTGTATATAATCACGCGTATTCTCGTTATATAGCGCGTGAATTAAATGCGGAAGTGTGGCGGTAGTTGCGAAGACATTTAATTCCGGAAGTATGGTCGCAGCACGAGAGTGATCTGTCAGTGTCATGTCGTTTCGGAATCTGTGGCTTGGAATTCGGAAAATTTCCTAGAGATTTCCCGTGTTTGAGTAATCAGGTAGGCTGCCAAAGTTTCTGTGATTTCTTGTAACTTGCGCTGTTAAAACAACCATGTATGCATGCACGGTCATGGTATTGGTAAGATTCAACGTGGACAAGAAATGTTCAGCCATCGTGATGAGGCTTGAGCCGAGTCCTTGGGCATTTTCGAAACAGATGGATTTGGCTTCGATTTTGCTTTCGCTGGTTCCAGCCATTTTGAAGCAACTTTCGAAACCAAGTCTAAGCTGAATCTACTCATTTCAGAACGTCCCAGACATGCCAGATGTACACGTAAGCCTCAGACCTCATTTTCTGTTTTTTTATGTGTGGACATGTAGTTTGCTTGTTAATCAATAGACACTGCAAGGCACAGTCCTGCAGTGCACCAACTACATGTTCACCCGTACTGTATGTGTGTACATGTATGTACATTGAAATTAGACATCTGTGGGTTGTTTTCCATATTGAAAGATGGTAATTCAGTTGCAGTATCGCCAGAGTTGCATCCAAAATGGCGTTTCTTTTTGTTGAAGTGAAGTCTTTTATTTGCAAGTGATTCGTTGGCTTCCTGAATGTCTTGAGACTTTACTGCAAGCTACATGTACGTGCAATGCATGCCCTATTTGTGAATCCCTTTTTATGTTCCCCACATGTAGGGAAATGACATTTTGCGGGCTGCTTGCAGTTTGCAAAAGTCACTTTGTGGGAGTGTGGCACAAACCACATGTTACCAATGTTTTTTTATTGACTGGTTGCGTTGGACTCTCTGCCTAGTCAGCTACTTGTTCATATAGCAGACTGTGGGGGGGGTAGGGATACTAGATCGTTTCTCACACCTCAAGTGGCTGTCTTCCATCTTTGCCTTCTGAATGAACTTCGTCCCTCTCTGCCGTTGGAGTTTTTCCTAATGACCAGATTCTTGCTCATAGAGCAGACAATCTTGGCTAGGGACATTATCGGTAGGCATTTTCTTAAACCCGAGTGGTTTTCTTCGGTCTTTGGCTTCTGACATGAACTTCATACTTCTCTGCCGTTGGAGATTTTGGCTCAGTACAGTTTAAGTGTTCGACTCAAGAATGTCATTTGATTATTCCTGTAAAGTGTCTAACATATAGTCACCAAAAATTTAGCTATTCGTCCTACGTTTGGAAAAAAAATGGCTGTTTGTTTTGTTTGACCGTTCAGATACACCAGTACCACGCACTAACCATGTCAATCCCAGCTCCTGGTGCCCCGCTCGCATATCCCTGGTACCACGGCAGCATCACCCGGCTACAGACAGAGGAGTGTCTGATGCGAGCCAATAGGACGGGGTCCTTCCTGGTCCGAGACAGCGAGTCCTTCAAAGGAGCCTACGTCCTGTCTGTCTTGTAAGTTGAAACTTTGAGCGGCAGGATTCTTGTAGTTGAGAAAATGTGACAGCTGGGTCATTTCAAACCAACTCAACCAACTGTACGCATGTAAATTTCAGAGTCGATGTGACGGACTCTCTCAGAGATGAATTAAATTGAAATGTTTACATGTAAGTGTCTTTACAGCTTCTTAACAGCGCAAATTTGAGCTCCTAATTTCTAGTCATTTCCTACATGCAGTCCTTACTTCTGTCTTCTGGTTTATTTAAAGCGTCACCAACTCTCTGTGTGGAATATCATATTGATATTCAGAATGATTGCACATAGATCATTCCATGAAATTGGATAGCAAAGTGTTACAGAGTCCAAGTTCACTTGTGTCATTTTTCCCCAAGTTTTGACAGATCATTAACGGTGTTTCTCATAACTAGTAATACTTTTGTAATAACTTATGCAGACAAGGGATTATGCAACATGCAGCGGGTTGTGGATGTAACACAGAAACCCCATAGAGTTTCAGCATGCAACGATAATTTCTCCAAGTTACAATATATGTTATGAAGATTCTTTTGTTACAATGTATGTTCTAAATATTGGCAAGTATCCCAACAAAAATAAAGAAGGGAGTAAACCACAAGAATAAATGTCAGGATAGGTACATGTACTCATTTTGGGAGAATTTTCCAGATCAGGTACCATGTGGTCAGGTTGAGCGTTTTCCCGTATTCGGTTGGCATGGTCAGGTTCAAAGGAAATGCAATCTTTGTGGCAACATACGGCCGCATTGATGGAAATATTTGTGTCAATCTTTACTACATTGTCCATGATTATATTCAAAATACACTGAAAATATCATGTCAGATTTCACAGAAAACAGTACAAAAAATTTGGCACCGTTATTTAAGATTTCCTCGCCGGAATGTTGCCAAAACCCTGTCCCTGCGCAGGGCGCAAATGGGGAAAACCACAGCCTGCCGGCCTGCACACACCACGTTTTGTTCGCTAGCATGGTTCTGCGCAAATGTGGAATTGCTCTACCGTTAATCCTTGAGGGATATGTAAAACTAGACGTATTAGCAACGAGACTGTACCATTTTGGACCTGTGGGGGCATGTACCATATTTTCTTTTTTTATGTATAGATAATAATAATATCACAGAAGTATGCAAACTGGAGTGATTGCTTAACTATAGATGGTCGACATTTCAGTTTGAAAATGTGTTCAACACCTGTTAATGTATGAGTTGAAGGTATGGCTCCTCCCAGGGGATTGTGGTACCCCCCTATTATTACATAATGGTAACAGTCATTGCAATGACAAGATATGGGTGTAACTTGGAAAACGTCCAAGTTTTTCCAATCAGTTGTAAATTGTAAATAATCAAAATTTACCGAGCATGAGCACACTACACCTGTTGTAAATTTTAAGGATTCATTCTTTCTATGATGAAGTCAATCATACTGGTCTCTAATGGATGAATTCACTTCTGACAAACTTAGAGTGTCGTAACTGCGTCATAAACGTAACGTATGGAAACTCCATGTTTGGCAAGCGGGAAAAAGCATGCCTGATAACGACAAAAACATGTTTTGTTTTCTGAATTGTAAGAAACAGCTGTTGAAGAATGGAAGAATCCATTTCCAAGGAGGGGACATACACTTCCGTGTTACGGAACACCAAGGGTAGTGGATACAATTAACAGAATGGCCGTGGAAACCACTCTCGGCATTCTGGCAAGAACAAATTATTTCTTTTGAACTGAAATACAGCAGTGAATGCCAAGTCGAGAAAAAGTTCATCTTGGTTGTAGTTTTCAAACTGTGATGATGTAGTTAGCAATCATTTTTCCTGGTCCAAAAAATGAACTCCTGTTTCGGACGTAATGTGACCATTTGTGTATGGAAACCACACATTACATCCATACCCTCGAACAAAAGAGGGGCTCACTTATGACGGAGGGGTCGTTAACATAAAATTACATGTATATAGTGAACTATCAAGGGTTGATATAGATGCGAACATGTAAAAAATATGACAGTGTTTACAATTACTTACAACCTACTCTCTTCGTAATAAATGCTCATTTATTTTGTCACAAAAACCCTGGTTTTACATAACCGGAAACCACTTTTTCATGCTTTATGGTGCATAAAATGTTTCCACAAACATGAACAAAATGGTTCAACAATATACCTCTCTATGTGTTCTTTTTTATGATGTAAATCAAACCGGCAAGTTATTTGAGAATTAAGCACTGTGATTTACTCCCAAGGTCTTCAGACCATAGGCAAATAACCAGGTGTTGCCCAACTTCATGGAATGACCCACATGTACATGTACATGTATGTATCTGTAATCCATAGAAACTGCCCATTTTTACTGAAACCTCCATGTACATTTACGTGTACATGTACATATGTAGGCCTACTGCACGTATGTTGCATCAAAAGTCTTCGCTCAGTTTCCCTTTCAAGGCACGAGGAGATGTATGATTTGATTGATTTTCTTCTTTTTTGAGCTCACATATTGTTGAATTCTACTTGTGTACTGTATCATTGAGAGGATGCACCTTACGAAATGAAAAAAATGTGATATGCATTGTCATGGAGGTACCGTTGATTCAGTCAGGAAAAATACAATGGGGGAAAGTGCAGCACTATGTGCATTCTGACATTTCAACCAGTTCGGTTTGGCCCAAAGGTTTATACTTGTTGGTTTAATCCTGCAAGGTAAAGACATGCAAATTGAAAATAAATTCAGGGTAAGAGGAGTTTTTATGAAGCTGCATATTCTTTATCATTTATTGATCTGTTGGAACTGTAGTTTTATTGGTTAAAAGAGAGAGAGAATTGATTTTTTTTTCTTTTTTTTTCCCTATTGATTTCCTGTTTTCCTGAAAACTTCACCAACTGAAGTTTCTGGGGGAAAAGGCTTGAAAAGTAGTTTCGTTTTAAAAGGAAACAGATTTTTTCAACCCCTTTTTTCAAGAGAATCATGCCACACCTGTCATTGTGTAGACACAAGTTCCTATTGTTTTTTCAATAATAAAGACATGTATTAAATCTCATGAAACTGTCAAAAGGATATTTGTACCTTTTGCCATTGCCCAAAGCCAAGCATTCCAGTACTGTACATGTATGTACATAAAGGATTTATACTATTATGCATGTTTAGTCAGTGTGCTGGTGAAAATCATGCAAGCAGAACAAGCCAAGGGAGTAACCATCATGACCATGTACACGTACAGTACATGTACACGTACTTGTAGTGTACATGTACATGTATTCATTTCCTTGTTCGAGATGTCCTATTTTTATACTGACAAAACTCGTGTATTGTTGATACCCATGAAGTGTAATAATATTTCTTCTCTGATAACAAGTGACCTACATTTTGTGAAAGCTGTACCTTTGCGGCTCGAGCTTCCTTGATCTTCCAACCTTGAGCCTCATTAAAAAATCTGTGTCTTACAGATCTTTTGGTTGTACATGTACATGTTTTATTCTTTCTTCAGATGTTATTCAGAGAAAAGGTGTGTGTTGCTAAATACATGAACTAGTATTGTGCAGGGATTTCTTTTGGAAGTCCCTGGAGCCTGTGGGCAGTTAAAAAACTTTGTTAGGTTACCTGCCAGTGAAATTAGTTTAACGGACGGTGCACTGGTTGTGATGTGTTTGCCTAAATTTCCTGAATTGTAACTCGTGCCAGAATTGTCATTTCACTAATATAAAGCAAAGCAAAAAACCTTCCAAAAGCAAAACTCTAAAATTTTCAGGGTTTTTAGAGGAAAGCATGGATGGCACGAACAAGACCAGATCATGCGGGAAAAGTTCAAACGTCAGAATTCAGTATCACGGTGTATGGTCTGCCGTGAGAAAAATGTTCAGCTTGGGTAAACGTCTTTAACAGCTGCATACAGCTCGCATATCTTCAGCAAAATGACTTTTCCAGCGCAACTTCATGTACATGTCATCAAAGTAGGCAGGTTCTGCAAAGAGACCTGTCTTGGCGTGCGTGTTTTAGGCCATTAGCAAATACATGTACTGTACATGTAGTTTGGCCAGCGTTCTTAAAGTACTTGATGAACAAAGAGTGAACATTCCTGCATTACGAATCATTCCACATAAATTGTCTGTGCTGTCGTCCTTTGAGTAAAAAGCCTGTTAAATTTACGCAAATTTTATGTCTCTCTGTATCCTGCCATGCATGCATGTACATTGTACCCTCCCAGTGGAATATGCATGTACATGGTGGTTTCTGATAAACTCCGATATAAACATTGTTTTCACGTTGCATTGCAGGTGCGAGGGTCGTATCTACCAGTATCGTATATTACCCGATGGGAATGGGTATCTCATTAAGGTGAGGTCAGAGGTCAAAACCCTCACATGTCTGTCTCATCCGTGAATTCTTGTTCCCATGCGGTGCATCATCACCAGTCATTGAAATCCCACAGGTACATGTATATCCTACCCTTTGACCAGAAAAATTGTCAAGGAATTGACTCTACACTCGCACTACAAAATCTGACTCTACTTGCAGTCCCAAAAAAGTACTGTTCAATTTGACAGGCACAACCATTATAAAAAACATATACTTTTTGGCCAAAAAGAAAGGAAAACCTGTGAATTTTTGCAATAACATAAAATGTTCTTGCTCGAGGTATTCATTGCATGTTTTGTTTGAAGAGTTAATTTTTTTTCCAAAGTGCAAGAGCTAAGTACCACTTTTGTACCTGATACAATTCCAACCTCTCCTGTCAGTTCCAAAGAAACCTTTGAAAAGGTTTATACACCTTAGTTAAATATTAAATACATGTAGATCAGTTTAGTGAAAAATGAAGTTTAGGGTTATCCTTTATCCTTTTTTAAAAACTATTTTGTAATTATGGGAAAATGGGTACTGGTGTCTTTGAAATAACTCCCTCATTTATGTATGTACCGCTTTGTACCACTTTTGTGATGGCATTTCCTTGTGGGCAGTATGGTTTTGCTGACTTTTTTAAAGAAATTTTTTCCTGTTTCCTGCATTCCAGGCTTGTTTCCCGGTCTGCATTAGGTCACTGTTGTGTTGAACTGAATAAATGTGTGTGCCAATAGGCTCCGGCCTGTGAAAGTTGGTTGAATTTTGCTGCCACATCCTGCTTTCTGTTTTGGTTCGGATAAAAATCTGATATTGTGATTGTTCTGAATGGAGGCTGGCCAATCTTCTGTTTGTATTACTCGGACCTCCCTCGGAATGTGACAATCGAATCGATGAATTGAATTGGAAACAGACCTGGGAAGAAAAAGATGACTGTTTCAATTAAAGGGACGGAAACAGTTCGTGAAAAAAAAGGTCATTTTGCTGATTTTTGAAGAATTCCTGATAACTCTTATGTTAAAGGACTCGTTGAGGGTTTTTTTTTTTTCTGACTTCAACCTTTCCTTCAAGGTTACTGTAGAATTGCCTAGAATCTTTGAATGAGGAGTTTGATGCAATTTGGTTCAAAACGATTTTCTCAGGTTTAGAAACCTAATGCAGTACATTTGAAAGCGGGAACCTGCTGGATGCAACAAAATGCAAGGAAAGCATGACGTGAACAGTGTGTTGTAACTGGACACACAGTTGAAACCCTGGTTCGGGCAGCTATGTTGAACTGTGCCCTGTACTCTGCCAGTTGTATTGACTGCTACGTGCAAATGCAACAAAATGTAGCAGCTTTTTTTCTGCTTGTGTTGCAGTACATTGAGGGTTTAGAAGTCCTTTTTTAACCTTTGTTATAAAAGATAAGGAAGGGAAGTTGACAGAAACGAAATTCAGTTTTCACTGCTTCTACATCAGGACCCAAACTGATCACTGAGAGCTGTCAGGTAGTGAGATGATTTATACTCGATGAGATACTTTGAGAGTGAAAGCTTAGATTTGAGTCGTGTCGGAAATGAAATCTTTTTCCATCCATGTTATTTTGCACCATCCCCCCTTCTTGAAGTCGTCAGATGCCACTAAACAGCATACGTTCAGTAACGTGCCAGAGCTCATTCAGAGCTACAGCATCACCAACAATGGTCTGTGCTGCCCACTACGCTACCCCACCGAGGCACCAAAAGTTGAAACGGAAGAGGAGCAAGACTCGGGTATGGATGGGTTGAACCCAACACAGGCTCCATGTCCCAAGTCAGTTGGCTGTGGCTGGAGAAATACCTGAAGCCACTGTCTTGTGGCTTCCATAGGCATGCATGTTTTCTCCAGCCACAGCCAGATAAATTGGACATAGCCTGAAGATGAAAAATCTTTAAAATTGGGCCATTTTTCAAGCCTTGATTATGTCCCTATTAGGGGCCATGCCCTCCCTCACACTCTCCCCCCACCCCCCCCCAAAAAAAGGGAGCCAAAATGTGTTGCTTTGTAAATGATTAAAGGCAATTTTGTTGTTTATTCCAAAAGCATGTAAGCAGCCCCCAGAATGTTGCCTCAACCCCCAGAAAGGCCACAAAAGGTAACAGGAAAAGTTCTGCATTGTTTGGCCCCCTCCTCAAAATAAGTCTGGCCCCTCAAAAAAATGTGGTTTTGGATGCAACTTTTTACCTAGCCCCAATTCACATGGGGGCATCAGGACCCTTTGTTGTATAATCATGGCTGACATAAATGCCATAGGACTAGTAAAACATATAAGCTCTAAGAGTCTGTAATTTCACCCTCTGCATTTGGCTTAAAGGTCTGATTCAAAAAGTTGTTTTTTACAAACTACTCTCTTGCGAAAATTGTTTCGGTGAAGATGACGAGCCCACAGAGGAGGAAGAATCGGACTCGTTCTCGATGGCCTCGCCTACTGACATTGCCCTGCACACGCTGCGGTCCCGCCTGGAGTATCTGGACCAGACGGCCCTGGACGGCCAGTTCTTGGAGAAGCTGCGGGATTACATGAGCTCCAAGGCTAAGCAGGACTACGAGGATGTCAAGGCGGGGGCCACCACAGCCGGTCACCTGCGACAGCTGGTCCTGTCTTCAGCAAGGGAACTGACAAAGTAGGCGTTTTGGGATATTAGGTGGGGAATAAGTGTAGAAATGACCAGGATGGTGTCATTGATGAGAATGACAGTGACAGCATGTCATAGGGAATGAACAAGATTGCATTGTTAACAGGTTGACCGTAACAGTTTTGGTGACAGTGGCATCCATCGTTGAAAGCCATGAAAAGATGGTCATGCTGTTCAGGCAGTTCATTTGAATTTCATTTCAGGTTAGCCACTGAAAGAAAACCCTTGATCCATTCCCACCCGACAAGTTGAAACGATCACCCTCCTTTGCTTCCAACATAAAAACCCACCTGCCTAGCGGCCCCCCAAACTTCGTTGCTAAGGAGATTTCCCAATCAGTGCTTCATTTCCCGAAGCAATTTCCCCTTCAGGTTCGGTTCCCAAGTTGTTCCCCTGTCACCTCCCTTTAGGTTCCTGTTGCCCTTGGCCTTGCCTCTTACCCCCAAAGGAATGCGCAGCAGGATGGGCAGTAATTAGCGTGTTGGTTCTTCAATGCTGATTTTATTTTTGGCCGTCAGTGAAAAGCAAAAAGGACAGATACACTTTTAAGCCAGGGCAGTATACCAGTAGCCGGAGCATTTTTTGCATGCCGATAAAACAACTTTGTACGTGTAACGTAAAAAACATTTTGTAAAATGTAATTACTGTCCCCTTATATCTGTCACATTTCACATTAATTTTTGGCAGTGTATTCTAGATTCCCAAAGCCCCAACCCTTTGCATGGGATTTATGCCCCCAAACTTATGTATGAGGCATGTTTCATTTGGTTCTCTTCCCAGGGACATAAACAAAATGACAAAAGTTTGTCCATCTCCTCCATTTATTACCCTGTAGAATGTCTGTCTTCTATTAAGATCAAACCATTTCAAATTGAACAACACCTTTGAAAGTTGTCAAGTTATCTGATACTTTTTCCCGACAAGTGCCTGGATCTCATTTGCTCCTGATTATCCATGTCAGTTTTCTGTCTTTTTTGTCACATCTGCAGGCAACTGGATTTGTTCTTAGCCAAAATGAAAGCATTACAGCAACTCTTTGAACTGTCATCAGTCCCAAGCAAGACAAGCTCAGCCAACGAGGTAAAACAAATTTGCCTTTTAATATCCACAACATTCTGGTGAAAAAAAATTACATCTACATTGTAAGTTTAATTTATCTAAGTAATTTTGTTACCAGCTTTTGAAATGCTTATCCTGTGTTGTCAGTGGCTTTAATGGAAGCTTTAATATAAAAATTCTTGAATTGAAGAGGTATTTCAGCTATCCGGCTCTAGATAATGCCAAGAAATCACTTCCTCATGGGACAGAGAAAGCTTGAATAAGTGGTAACACTGGTTGATCGTGGTACTGGATGTGCAGTGTGTCCTGACTGTATACATGGAATCTTCTTGACATGCACTCCAACTCGATTTCTACCATGCCTTGAAAACAACTTGCCCAAAAAGTTCACTGCCGTTTGGCCGCAGCCCTAATAGAAGCTCTGATGCAATTGGCCGGTTCGTCCAGTTAACCCCTCAGTTGCGCTTTTGCTGCATGCGTGAAAGCCAGCAAGTCAAAACGTTGAGGTTGAAATTGTACTGTAAGCTTCGCTTGCCACATCTGATTCACCTCACACTGCATGTGACGTGATACTTTGGGTTTTTGTTTTTTTTTCATAGCATGCCGGACCTACAATGTCACAGAGGTCACTCTGGTCATTTGGTCATTTTTGTAGTTGTAGCCACTCCGGCCAGCTGCACCTCAACATATTTTGTTTTTCTGATGAATGTGACTTCGTCACCAGTAGTGAAATAATTAGTATCATATTCAGCATGACTTCTATAAGTAGATAATCTCTCCTTCAGGCTGTGTGTGGGTAGATTTTCTGTATCCTTGGCTGTGCGTTGTGATTATTTCCACTTAAGCTGCTACACAAATTGAAAGAGTGGTCTCAAAAGCTTGATTAATTTGGCCAAACTGAAGTTACAGCGGACATAAACAAGACTCAACACTAACTCGGTGCAGACCTACTCTGAATTCCTGAATGAAGTTGTGCCTTTTCACCTGCCCGATACTAAAAAAAAAATTAAAAGAGCAACTGCATCATTGTGGAGATGGAGATCTAATCCTACTCAAGACAGTAGAGAGTCTCTTAAACTGTGTACGGAGATACTACCTGCTCAGAGGCCACTTCAGATTTCTGGGCTGTCCACAAATGTTACCTACCTGTACCACCAATGGACCTTTCCCATGAAATATGCAAATTGGAGGGGTGCATGCGCGCTACTACCACTGGTTGGCAAGCGCTGCCGTCAACGCTGTCGGTAGCGTAGGCGAGCTGCTAGTAACCATAACCTGGAGCGTTGACAGTCAATCAAAAACCATATTACAGCATTTGCCCAATACTTGAGCACACTTTCCTTGAAACTAATAGAGTTTTCAGTGTCCTGAGGTTGGAAAGTAACAGTTCCTTGTCTTTAAGTTTGGCACTCATGTCAAACTATACTAGCACAGAAACAGCGATAGTGACGCTCGCATGGAGATTTGTATTGTTAAGTCAAAGATTTAAGCAACTTTGCCAACCCGTGTTAGTAATACGCATGCGCCTGCCTTATTTGCATATTTCATGGGAAAGGTCCGTTGACCAAAATGCATCTACTGCCACAGTTAACAGCAAGGGAAAAATAAAATATGTTCAGATACAGCCAAGTTCCTCCTTAAAAACATTGTAATTTTCAAAATTCCTTATTTAACGCTGACAGTGTACATGTAGCAGTCCTTGCATGGATATCCTGTACCAACGGCCATGTTCACCAAACCTCCAACCAACCTGCATGTCTTTTTGATTGTTTACTATTCTACGCCCAGGAAGTGGGAAAGACCCACCATGACACACTCGTTCCCGCTTGTAGCCAGCACTTGCCAGATTTGACCAGTTGGCCTTTTTAACAAGAATCTTAATAACACCTAGCCTTAATATCCTTGTGTTTCGTACCCTACTGAATCAAGACGGGAAATGATTTGAAACAACTCTTCAGCCGGCTAGGAGAATGCCAGGCCAGGGTTACTTCCCTTGAAAACAAGGTGAGATACCTGTGACCCTTGACTTCAGCGTTAACTCTTGACCCTTGAGTGCTGACCAGTACTTTAAAATTAACCTTTAAAATGACCCATGACATTGTTCTGACATAGAAAATGCATGTACATGTACATCTAATAAAGAGCTTTGGAGCTTAAACCTTCAAACAAAACAGAATGACAGAAGTGTCCAGTTATTTGTCCAGTTTGCTGCTTCTTTCCATTTCTAACTTTTCACTTCATCGTCGAAGTTTGGCACTACACAGCAAGCAGTGTGTGTTTTTTTCTAAAACAAAAGCTCAACGCTGCCCATTCAGCAAGTCATTCCACAAGTTACAGAAGTCATTTCGTAAATTTTGTCAAGGCTGCGAAATACTAAAGATGCACATTTTCTCAAAACGTGCATCTGCACCTACACCGCAATATCATAGTCTCGCCAATCTTTTTTCCTAAGGAGCAGTTGTCTTATGAAATGTTACCTTTATGGCCAGGAAAAAAAACAGACTTCAAGAATTTCAATGCTGCCTACAGCTGTTGAGCTTTAAAATGTCCATAGGTAGCCAAAGCTTGCAGAGATATCTTCCTTGCTTGGTGGAAGGTTTTTCTTCAAAATATACACATACATTTGCGTCATTATTTCTTAAAGAAGGGCATATGTTAATGTCATGTCTAGTTGTAGCATTTATTTGTTGATGTTTTGGTACTATCATTGCATGAGATCTTTTTAATTCTTTTATCAACAATTCATTTGCTTTTTGTGCTGATGCTTTGCCGTACTTTACTAGGCCCCGATGGGCAAAAGATTTAACTGGTGTGAAAAGACAGAGGTCTTTTCAGTTTTATACAAATTGTGAAATCTTCAAGGTAATTTGTTAAAATTCAAAACAAGGAGATGCTATTTTCCCATTATTGCTTCTTGAAGTATCGGTTGTGAAACACCTGTTTTCAATTTTGTTTTTTGTCCCATCTTCCAACTAAACCAAACCAGGCCGTGGCAACTTACCTGGAGCTCAGCAAGGGAGAGGTTCGAATCCCTGTAACCCCTGCCAAGCCACAGCAAGCTTCAACAGAGGCTCCTGAAAAGGAGCCGGAACTCCCCGAAATGGAGCCGGACCCCTTGATCGGGGGTGCTGACAACACCTACACAGGGGGCTTGACCACGAGCGATGGGATATCTGGGGGGGACACCCTCAAGGTGCACACCCTCCCCAATCTGACTATGTCGGTCACGCCCTTTGAGGTGAGTCCACTTTCCTTGTAGAATAACCAGAAAAAAAATTGTTTTACATTGATGAAATTCTTTGTTATCTAGAGTACGTGTACCTAGATTTAATGAATGAGACTCACATGGCAGAATTGAAAATTATGGATTTTTAAACACGACGTAAAGTTTATAAATTGAGTGCTGAAATTTTTCCAATGTGGTGGTGTTGCCTGGGAATGACATAACAAGGTCTTCCAAAAGTTGACACTTGTTTGGAAAAAAAGTATTTGGTTGCCTATTCATGTTGTTTAAAACAACATTTTTGCATTATTCATAAGATGTATTATTCATGAAGCGACTTTTGAATATATGTACATTGTATATCTTTGGTATTGTATGCACATCTTAATCTTCAACTTTATTTCCGCATAAAAAGTAGAGTACACTTGGAAGGTAACGTAAACAAAATATGTGGTTAGGGATCACAAAAAAGCAACGCTTGTCGAGTAGCGATCCCCATAGTCAACAGCAAAGATCGTATAGCACCGCGTAGCGGCGCAAGGTGGGGAACTTCACCGTGAATACGCGTAAAACGTTGGTATCACATGGGCGCCATTCTGGTTGGACTACGCTGCGCAGTGCCAGTTAATGTACAGGCGCAGGCGCCGCGACAGGCACGCACACACATGAACGTTCACACTCGAATGGCGCCCATGGTGATAACAACACCTTTAAGGCCGAATTACCCATCTTGCGGCGCTATATAATCTTTGGTCAACAGTAAATGATTTATGTATACTAAGGAATTAACGCACAAACGCAGAACATTAGTAAGAGCATGGGAATGACATGATTAGAACCCACCCTGCAGCTGCAACCCTGTGAAAAAGAAACACTTAATTACTTTGCAAATAACTGTCCAACATCGTATTTTTGTATTTACGCATAAAGAGCGAAAGACTAGAGATATTTTCGAGAGGAGAATCCACCGAGTTCCACAAGTGTATCATTATGCTAAAAAGTGCTGGATACTACAGTTAAGTACAATTGGTGATTTGTAGCTCCGTGTGTGGTCACAGTTTAACTCATTTGTTCTCTTAGGTCAAAGTTGAAGGTCTGACCGTGGGTGCCCTGAAGAACACTAAAGTCAAACTGACTGTTGACGTTGCCCATGGTACCCTGTCCATCCTGAAGCATTTTGGGAAAGACATGAAAGAAGAGATGACATCTTACACACATGACAAAAGTAAGTTGACCTCTGCCCCCTGTCAACCTGATTAAGTAGGCTCAAGTTAGTCTCTTTAGTTCGAGAGCTTGTCAGATAATAGTTGCAGATTCGCTCAGATTCAACTCAAACCTACAACTTCCCGTTTAACTGTGGCAGATCGACGTTTAACCTCTTAACCACCAACCACTGAGCTTACCTGGGTCAGGCTTGAATGTTCTCATAAAGCAACAGATATCCATCATCCTCTTGAACTCCAGAAATTTGAAAATTTTGATTGCGGCTGGACTTTTTCCGAAATTTGTTGGAACTGTCTCTCTCTTTTTTTTTCAGTTGTGCAGCTCATCAAATCAAGAGGCACAAACACAAAACTCCAAATCCGATTTTCCAACGGCAAGAAGAAAGAGTACAGTTTTGAGGATGCCAAGGTTTGTTGATGACATTTCTATGTAAGTTGGATATCTCTCAATGAACCGAGAAATGAAGCCATCTTCTGGAATTTGATAAACTGATGGTCTTGGTATGGTAGACATATCTGATAATAAGTGAGCACTTTATGGTTAATTCACCATTTTAAATCAGGTTTCAAGGCAAAACAAGTATTCACCATTCTTGGGAATTGTTGTTGATGTAAAAGAATCTCCAGTGTCGATTACAAAAGTTTGTCTTGGTTGTTTCATGTGGACAGAAGAGAGAGACATTTTGCCAGCTTATCCAGTACATGAAGATGAGCCATTCCTACAGCAAGGAGGTGGACCAGATCTCGGTCTTTATCGGCACGTGGAACATGGGTGTGTTTTCCCTCTTCTCCAGAGCCAGATTTTTCCCTGGAAATGCTCAACCACAAAATTGGCAATGTCCAATTAGTGGCTCTCTGGATTTAGCTTAATCTGTTTTAAATTGTTTTAAGTCATTTTTATTTTTTTTTTTCTAAGCGTTATCAGGGCCCTTAATGATAACAGGTTTTTTTTAACTGACAAGGCTACCTTTTTGAAATAAAACAGAGTTTATTGTATGGGAAATGTTAGTTTCCAGCCGTAGCCAAGTCATTTAGCTGTTGCGTTCTTTTTTACAGGTGCGGCCATGCCACCTACTAATATCACCTCCTGGCTGACGTGCCAAGGACAGGGGAAGACGCGAGACCCAAGCATGGCGGCTATGCCCCATGACATCTATGTCATTGGCACACAGGAATTCAAGAGCGCCGCCATCAACGACAAGGATTGGATCAGTCGGGTCAAGATGGAAATTGGCCAGCTGAACGGGCTGAACAAGAAGGAATACGTCACAGTAAGAGAAACAAGTCGTGGCTGGGGAGTGATGCGGTTGGTTGGCTGATGGGTTGGGTTGGGGTGGGTCGGGGTTGGGTCGGGTTGGGGTGGGTGATACAGTCAAACTTTGTGGACCCTTCTGTTTCTTCTGAAGATGAACTGAGGGGTGTATTGTTACTACCCCTGCTGGCCATGCCAGTAAAGAGTTACTTATCAGTGCATGTGGATTGTGCTTATTTTATGTAAGTGGCAAATATGAAGAGGGCTCATTAGGTCCTAGTTGTTTCCACCTGTATTGATGTGACTTGTCTGTGGCATTGCAGGCAGCCACTGCATCCCTCTGGGGCTTGAGGCTGGCCGTCCTGGTCAACAAAGACCACGAGCATCAGATCAGCCACGTCAGGGATTCTTTTGTCAGAACTGGCATCGCCAACACTCTGGGTGAGCTTGTAACACACCTGAGGCCAGACTTGCTTTGGGAGCTCATGTTGGCTTTTCACCCTGTGCATATTGTTAGGGCTTCATGTGGCAAAAGAAAAACCACACTGAACTTTTAAAGTGTAAGATGAGGGTACTCACTGTCTATTGTTATGTCTTGTTCCCATGCTCGTCCATATCAGTCCGGCATGCTTACTGACTTGCAGTACACTGAGCGATAAGGCAACAGCGCCCTCAATAGTTTACACACGGAGCCGATAGGAATTGGCATTTGCCATCACACTCCAACAAAGTGCGATTTGGTGTTTTGTTGTTTTAAATGAATATATCATTGTTTTGGGGTGTTTTTGTTTTGGTTCGTTGTTCTGTCAAGGCAACAAGGGAGCCGTGGGTGTATCTTTACTCTTCAGCGGTACTTCATTTTGTTTCATCAATGCACATCTTACCTCAGGAACTGAAAAATGCACGAGGTCAGTCTCAGTCTTCTGTCCTTCTGGTTGCCTGGTAACCAATCTGTATTCAAGCAATTTGTCTAACAGCTACGCTAGTGTATTGCACATGTACAATGTAAAGCTACAGTCTATGGCATTTCCTTTGTTTGCTTACGATAGGATGTAACAATGTTTATCTGAGCAACTTTACAAACATACATCCAGATGAAATATTCGAAACATTAATTCTGAATTTTTTGGTCTTTTTTTTTTTTTTTTGAAGTTCAAGATCTAAAGTTTTGCATCAAAGGTTTATTGGGCGTTATCAACTTCATTCATGCATTGTACTGGGCTTATTTTAATGGCCAAAAATCGGCGCTTACCGTAGCAGAAAATATTGTGCTTATGGGCAAACGTATTTCATGGGTTAGCAGGGAATTTTGGCTTGTGTGCATGCATACATCCCGTAACTAAGGATTCTGTGCTTAAAGGGTTAGCGCAGAGTTTCTCTGCTTGCGCGGTTAGCGCAGAATGGAGATTGTAAGTACAGAATTCTGCGGTAAGCAGCACCATGAAATTGGGCCCAGATGCTTTCTTCTGACACTTTTGCAGGCGTAACAATAACTACCATGACATCATCCGTGGCCTGTCACTAAGTTCCAAGGGAATGAGTCTCTTTGATCTGACCAATCAATTCCACCATATCTTTTTCCTCGGCGACCTCAACTATCGGATCGAGTGGAATGTACCGGTAAGCTTGAAACAGAGATGTCACTGAAAGTACTCGAAAGAAAAATTGACGGGCAATTACATTCCAGGTTTGTTGTCCTGAAATATGAATGATCGGCACCATGGGTTAGTTGGTTGTCTGGATGGCAGCCATCTTGGAGAGGCAAGAGCTGTCTGTATTTTGCTTCACTGAATAGAAACGGTACCTTCAAGATGGCCACAGTATTCAAAAGGTCTGTTCAGATGCAAAACTGATGCAAGTATGAAGCTTTATAACAGAACAAAAATTGTGATATGCTTCCTGGGCACTTCATTTGATTCCATATTTTGCAAATTTACAGGAGATCCTGCGAAACATCGCTTACATGAACTACGCCGACCTGTTCAAGCACGAGCAGTTGAAGCGAGAAAAAGACAAGGGCAATATCTTTGTAGATTTCAGTAAGTGCAGTGTCCTTTTTGCTGATTCTTTTAACATCTGAACTCTCCTCCCATGATTTTCTAAAAAGAAGTTTACCAGAAATTTCCTCCTAACAATGGTGGAGTTTCAGCCCCCTTTTGGGGTCCAGATTTTCACCCTTTGTCAACAAATGTTGCATAATATCTGTACTTTGTTGATAACTTGCCGCACCTTATCAACACAATTATGTATTCACAGGCTTCAAAAAGATTCACGATCCACAGAATAAAATTTCAATTTAAAGCATACTGACCAGAGAAGTGCAGATTGCATCTCAAACTCAGATTCTTGCCAACGATTGTAGTTTTGTTTCATGTTCAGGTGAGGAAGATATCTCTTTCCCTCCAACTTACCGGTACAAGCTGGGCGACCGAACGTCCTATGACTACAAGAAAATCAAGAAAACCATGGTAAGAATATTCATGATTGACCTTGGACAGCTTCATGTAACAAACCTTTCTTAGATCTTTCTGATGACTACCTTTCTTATCCAATCGCATTCCACCCCTTAAGGACATTACCACCATGCTAAGGGGCCACCACAACTCCTCTCCTAATTTAAACAGTAAAACACTGAAGATCTTATCTTTTTTTGAGATATTCCTGTAGCAGTCATGGATAACTTGATTAACAATCTGCAGTCCTCAATCTACATGTAACAGGTGCGTATCAATGAGCCATCATGGTGCGACAGGGTCATTTGGAGGTCTTACCCGGGCACCCACATCGTCAACACAACCTATGGTGAGATGGGCCCCCTTGTCGTTTGCAATTTTGGCATGGAGCATAACCAGATCCTCCGAAATTCCCAACATTTTTTGAAATGGATGGAACTATCTTTTTCTGTAAACCTTGGATTGAAGTTTTGGGTTCTATCATACTTGTTTCAGGCTGTACCACTGACATCACAACCAGCGACCACTCGCCTGTGTTTGCTACTTTTGATGTTGGAATAGCTGCTACCACAGTTATCCCTAAAGGTGAATTTGAACATCAATTTGGAAAATCAAATAATAATCATAGTCCGTCTTTGCCCAACAGAGGAGCACTGTATTCTTCCTTCCCGTTTACCTATGGACATCTTCTTCACTGGGTAAAATGTCAACCATAGACCAACACTAATCCATGATTTTGCCAATTTTAAGTAAACTTGAACTTGTTAACTCCACATATAACTTGGTTCATTGCCAACTTGGCAGGTTGCCAACCTGGCCAGGTGCCAACTTGATCAAGTGCCAACTTTAACTGCTGGCAACTTGGCTGAGTGCCAATCGGGCCAGGTGCCAACTTGGTCAGGTACCAGCTTTGTTTGATGCCAATTTGGCCTGGTTCCAGCTCGGTCCAACTGCAACCTTGTCCAAGGCCAACTGTCTGAAGTCAGACATTGTCTGAACTTTGAATGCTGGGAATTATCAGAAATGATAAAAAAAGAAATTGATTGAGTTCAACAGAACGCAAGGAACAATGTTGCAGCAAAAAATTCCTCTTTCGCAAAAACATTTTCTTGTCTCTGGTGCTCACACTGACTGGTCGGTTTTCTTTGGATTATTCTAATGTTGTTTCTTTTGACCCTTCAACCAATCATTTAGCAGAGAGTAGACAGGGTGGGCTCACGCAGGAGGGTGAGAACAATAAGCATGTGTGCATTGCATGATGGGGAATGTTCATTACATAATAGAACATATAACTGCCATTACATTTTTGAGAATATGTACTGCATGATGGTATATGCTACCAGTGCATTGTGGGAATACTTCACTGCATGCTGGGATGTATATCCTGCTTTTTGGGTTTTTTTTTTTCACAGCAAGAAAGATCGGTTGTGACTGACTTGGACAGACAGTAATATCATACACGTTTGAGTGGACTGAGATTAAAGCTATCATGTATGAATGAGCTGAAATGATTTTTAAAGCATTTGTGATTTGGTGCAACCAAGGAACTTTTTCCAGGGATTTTGCATCGCCTGTTTTTGTGTGTGTCGAAGACCGAAGCACAAGGGTTTACATCTTAAGGAAAAGTCGAATCATTATTTTTAGAAAACTTTGAGAGAATTGACTGTTTAATTTCTTAGTTTTCTCTTAAGATTTTGTGACAAAGTGTTGCTATGTGTATATCATTTTTAGGTGGTTCTGCGCAGAACGCTGAGATCGTGTTCACCTCAGCAGAAGCGATCATCACAACCAGCATGTGTGGCATGTTTTATTTGGAATTCATCTCCAGTTGTCTGGAAGGTAGCTCCATCAATTGCCTTCTTTTGACTCCAGAGCATTCCAACTTTGAACTGTTTCCTCGAATTGAAAATGTAATAGTTTAACCAGTGTTCGTGCAGTGTCATTGACTGACTTCCCCACCATTTTTTGCCACAGTTTTTAGTGAATGAAATTTCTGCAAAGATACTTTTTGCAAAGGTGATGTCCTCCTGAAGCTATCTTCAATAAAACAAACACAAATCCAATTCAAATACACAGAACACAGCGACAAGACAGAGCATCTTGTAGGTCCAGGACAGTGACTATTTCTTGTTAACGAGAGGCAGGGTCAAGGTGTAGAGAAGCTTTCCCACTCCGTGCATTAAAAGTCCCTCTGCCTCTGTCATCTGATTGGCTGTTGATATTGTCCGAGCTCATGTCTGAAGTTCCATTTCCTAACGATTTGTTGCTTCTCCAAAAAGCCGGATCTGGAAAGAGTGAGATGAACAGGACTTGCACACAAGAGCAGATGGGGTCCAAAATGGCCTGCATCAAGCCATCGTGGTCATCTGAAGAACTACCAAAGGTATAACCCCCCCCCCAAAAAGGAATTGCTGTGTAGGGCTTATCTCTCCAATAGTTATATCAACAGCAAGCACAAATTACCTGTCGTAGCCCGTGTACAAGCTCCATGCACTCAGCTCATGAGGTAAAATCGACCAGTCTTGGGCAGGTTTCTAAGCCGTTTTCCTCCATGCCAGCGCAAGAAAGGGTTCTGTTTCTGTGTTGCATTACTCGTGGGCTGTGAGTGAAGCTACTTATCGTGCATCTCTTTTCCAGTTGACGCCGATCCTGTCAGACTTTGATTATCTGGAGGAGCAGCACATTCTGATGGCCATCAAGTCCAGCGACAGTGAAGAGTCCTACGGTATGGCATACACGACTTTGCATTCCTACAAAGGATGCATGTACCAACTGTCATCTTCTGGGTGTGCTTAACCCTGAATAGCCCCTCAAATGCACTGAAATCTAAGTTGTAAAAAGCCATTGAAAAGTCATGGAAATTAGGAATATCATGCAAGTTTTTCCGTCAGGCCGCTTTTGGTGTGACAACAGACAAAAACAAGCGTGTCCGGTTTTTAAGTGTGACGTCACTTCAGTTTAACCCCTTGATGACGGGAAATTCTTCCTGAAAGCCGACTCCAAGAATTCCAGCCTCGCTTGGCCACGAAGGCCACCTGCCAAACTGCAAATTCTCGTTTTGTGGCCCAGTGTGCTTTGCACACTTTAAATTACATGGTGAAAAGGCTAATTGTTCGGTGGCATGCGGCTCTAC